>JAGIQG010000006.1:5990425-6529356 GCA_024679065.1 Sphyrna mokarran
AGAGAAATGAATTGATTGGGGATAGTCAGCATTGTTTCGTGAAGGGTAGGTCATGCCTTACTAACCTCATTGAGTTTTTTGAGAAAGTGACCAGAGAGGTGGATGGGGGTAAGGCGGTTGATGTAGTATATATGGACTTTAGTAAGGCTTTTGATAAGGTGGCCCATGGAAGACTTCTACAGAAAATGCAGATGTGTGGAATAGAGGGTGATTTAGCTAATTGGATTAGAAATTGGCTGGCAGATAGAAGACAGAGGGTGGTGGTTGATGGGAGATATTCATCGTGGAGTTCGGTGACGAGTGGTGTGGCTCAGGGGTCTGTTTTGGGGCGCCTGCTGTTTGTAATTTTTATAAATGATCTGGAGAGGGTATTGAGGGAGGATCATAAATTTGCAGATGATACTAACGTTGGTGTGTGGTAGATAGTGAAGAGGGTGTTTTGTTTACAAGTGACTTGACAAGTTGCAGAGCTGGGCCCGAGAGTGGCAAATGGAGATTAATGTGGAAAAGTGTGAGGTAATGCCAAAAACTTTGGCAGAACAATAAATTTAGAGTATAGGGCCTAATGGTAGGGCCCTTAATAGTGTTGAGGAACAGAAGGATCTTGGTGTATGTGTCAATAGAATCCCCTGAAAGTAGGCAGTCAAGTGGATAAAGTTGTTAAGAAGGCATATGGAGTCTTACCCTTTTATTGGTAGGGGGATTGAATTTAGGAGCCACGCAGCATCATTTCGCAATGTACAAAACTCTAGTGCGGCCGCACTTGGAGTATTGTGTGCAGTTCTGGTCGCCACATTATAAGAAGAATGTGGAGGCATTGGAGAGGGTACAGAGGAGGTTTACTAGGATGTTGCCTGGTATGGAGGGCAGGTCCTATGAAGAGAGGTTGAAGGATTTGAGGTTGTTTTCGTTAGAAAGGAGGCGCTAAGGGGGGATCTTATTGAAGCATATAAGATAATTAGAGGTTTGGATAGGGTGGACAGTGATAGCCTTTTTCCTAGGATGGAAAAAGCTAGCACGAGGGACACAACTTTAAAATAAGGGGTATGAGTTATAGGACGGATATCAGAGGTAGGTTCTTTACTCAAAGAGTGATTAGGGAGTGGAATGCCCTGCCTGCAGCTGTTGTAGATGCGCCAAGTTTGGTGGCGTTTAAGAGGTTAGTTGATAAGTATTGGATGAGAAGGGAATGGTTTAGTTAGGAGGGGCATTGCTTTTTATTTTGGTCGGCACAACATCGAAGCGAAGGGCCTGTTCTGTGCTGTATTGTTCTATGTTCTATGTTCTATGTTCTAGGGAGTGGAATGCCCTGCCTGAGGCAGTTGTAGATGCGCCAAGTTTGGTGGCGTTTAAGAGGTTAGTTGATAAGTATATGGAAGAGAAGGGAATGGTTTAGTTTGGAAGGGCATTGCTTTTTATTTTGGTCGGCACAACATCGAAGGCCGAAGGGCCTGTTCTGTGCTGTAATGTTCTATGTTCTATGTTCTAAAAGTCTGTATGGAACCGGAAGAAATGGCAGAGGTGCTTAATGAGTACTTCGCCTCAGTATTCACGGTGGAAAGTGATCTGGGAGGATGCACTACAAGTTTGCGGCAGACTGAAAAGATTGAGTATGTAGATATTAAGGAAGCGGATGTGTTAGAACTTTTAAATGCTATCAAGATAGACAAGTCTCCGGGACCAGATGGGATGTACCCCAGGTTATTGTGGGAGGTGAGGGATGTCATTGCAGAGCCCCTGGCGATGATCTTTGCGTCGTCGATGGAGACAGGAGGGGTTCTGGAGGATTGCGAATGTGGTTCCTACTTTCAAGAAAGGGAACAGGGATAGTCCTGGAAATTACCGACCGGTGAGTCTGACCTCAGTGGTTGGTAAGCTGATGGAGAGGCTTCTGAGGGACAAGATTTACGAGCATTTGGAGAAGTTTAGGTTGATTAGAAATAGTCAGCATGGTTTTGTAAAAGGCAGGTCGTGCCTTACAAGTTTAATTGAGTTCTTTGAAAATGTGACTGAACACGTTGACGAAGGAAGAGCAGTGGACGTGGTGTACATGGAGTTCAGCAAGGCATTTGACAAGGCCCCACATGCAAGACTTCTTGAGAAGGTGAGAGGCCATGGGATCCAAGGGGCTTTGGCTTTGTGGATCTAGAACTGGCTTGCCTGCAGGAGGCAGAGGGTGGTTGTGGATGACTCTTTTTCTGCATGGAGGTCGGTCACCAGTGGAGTGCCCCAGGGATCTGTTCTAGGACCCTTGCTGTTTGTCATTTTCATAAATGACCTGGATGAGGAAGTGGAGGGATGGGTGAGTAAGTTCGCCGATGACACGAAGGTCGGTGGTGTTGTGGATGTCTGGAGGGATGTCAGAAGTTGCAGCATGACATCGACAGGATGCAAGACTGGGCGGAGAAGTGGCAGATGGACTTCAACGCGGATAAATGTGTTGTGGTCCATTTTGGCAGATCCAACGGGATGAATGAGTACACTATCAAAGGTAGGAGTCTTAGCTGTGTGGAAGAGCAGAGGGATCTTGGGGTCCGGGTCCATAAGACTCTCAAATCGGCCTCCCAGGTGGAGGATGTGGTTAAGAAAGCTTACGGTGTACTGGCCTTCATTCATCGAGGGATTGAGTTCAGGAGTCAGGAGGTAATGCTGCAGCTTTATAGGACCCTTGTCAGACCACACTTGGAGTACTGTGCGCAGTTCTGGTCGCCTCACTATAGGAAGGACGTGGAAGCTATTGAAAGGGTGCAGAGGAGATTTACAAGGATGTTGCCTGGATTGGGAGGCATGCCTTATGAAGACAGGTTGAGGGAGCTGGGACTGCTCTCCCTGGAGAGACGAAGGTTGAGATAGAGGTTTACAAGATGTTGAGAGGAATAGATAGGGTGGACTCTCAGAGACTATTTCCCAGGGCTGAAATGGTCGCGACGAGAGGGCACACATTTAAGGTGCAGGGAAGCAAGTACAGAGGGGATGCAAGGGGAAAGTTTTTCACTCAGAGAGTGGTGAGTGAATGGAATCGGCTGCCATCGGTGGTGGTCGAGGCGAACTCACTGGGGTCTTTTAAAAGACTTCTGGATGAGTACATGGGATCCAACGGGATTGGGGGTTATAGATAGGTCTATGGCTGGGTAGGTTTTGATGTGTTCAGCACAACTTGTGGGCCGAAGGGCCTGTTTGTGCTGTAGTGTTCTATGTTCTAATCCTAATTGCCTGCATTTGGCCCATATCCCTCTATACATATGTTGCCTATGTAACTGTCTAAATGCTTTTTAAAAAAACAAAATTGTATCCACCTCTACTACTACTACCTAGAACTATAGAACCATTAAAACGTTACAGCACAGAAACAGGCCTTTTGGCCCTTCTTGGCTGTGCTGAACCATTATTCTGCCTAGTCTCACTGACCTGCACCTGGACCATGTCCCTCTACGCACCTCATCCATGTACCTGTCCAAGTTGTTCTTAAATGTTAAAAGTGAGCCCAAATTTACCACTTCATCTGGCAGTTCATTCCACAGTGAAGAAGCCCCCCCCCCCCAATATTCACTTTAAACTCTTTCCCCCTTCACCCTTAATCTATGTCCTCTAGTTTTTTTTTCTCCCCTAGTCTCAGTGAAAAAAGCCTGCTTGTGTTCATTCTATCTATAGCCATCGTGATTTTATACACCTCTATCAAATTTCCCCTCATTCTTCTACACTTCAGGGAATAAAGTCCTAACCTATTCAACATTTCTCCTAACTCAGTTTGTCAAGTCCCAGCAATATGTTTTCGTTAGAAAGGAGGTGGCTAAGAGGGGATCTTATTGAAGCATATAAGATGATTAGAGGTTTAGATAGGGTGGACAGTGATAGCCTTTTTCCTAGGATGGAGAAAGCTAGCACGAGGGGACACAGCTTTAAATTAAGGGGTATGAGTTATAGGACGGATATCAGAGGTAGGTTCTTTACTCAAAGAGTGATTAGGGAATGGAATGCCCTGCCTGCAGCTGTTGTAGATGCGCCAAGTTTGGTGGCGTTTAAGAGGTTAGTTGATAAGTATATGGAAGAGAAGGGAATGGTTTAGTTTGGAGGGGCATTGCTTTTATTTTGGTCGGCACAACATCGAAGGCCGAAGGGCCTGTTCTGTGCTGTATTGTTCTATGTTCTATGTTCTAATATACTTGTAAATCTTCTCTGCACTCTTTCAATCTTATTAATATCTTTCCTGTAATTAGGTGACCAAAACTGCACACAATACTCTAAATTATAGGTATACTCAATACCTCTAGCAGTTTGTTCCAGACACTCACCACCCTATGTATGGAAAAAATTACTCCCTGGGCATTTTTGTATCTCTCCCTTCTCACCTTAAAGCTATGCCCTCTTCTAGATAGTTCTATTCTAGAACTATCCTCATGGCTCCAGTTGTTTATTCCTGGAATCTCCACTGTATTCCTTCCAATGCCTTCACATCCTTCCTCAAGTATGGCATCCAGAACTGGATGCAGTGCTCTAGATGAGACCCAATTAGTATTTTATTACAAGTTCAACATGACCTTCTGCTTGTATTCAACGCCATTATGAATAAATCTAAGATAATAGATTTTTTTTAATTGTTCCCTCAACATACCTGGCACCTTCAATGACTATGGACATGTACATATACACTGTTCTTGCACCTGATGTCGAGTCTTCCCTTTATTTTGTACTCTCTATATATTCTTTCTGTAAAAATGAACATCTTGCACCTCTGCATTGACCTTCATCTGCTATTTGTCTGCCCAATCCACCAACATGTCTGTCCTTTTGAAGTCCTAGACTATTCTTAAAACAGTTGACAATGTTTCCAATCGTTGTATCAGCTGCAAATTTTGAAATAAGGTCTAAATACCACAGACTCGGTCATTAATATAAATCAGAGAGAATAAGGATCGGTCCCAATTCTAACCCCTCTGGAACTCCACGACAAACCTTTCTCCAGTCGGGATAAATAACCATTTATTGCTGCTCTGTTTCCTGTGACTCAGCCAATTTCTTATCCAAGTGCCTTTTTCCTCTTCCATGAGCTAGAATTTTTCTCAAGTCTATTTTGTGTCACTGTGTCTAATGCCTTTTGAAAGTCCACATATGCTATATTATCAACCTTCCCTGTTACTACCTCAAAAATAAAATCCAGCAAGCTAATTGAACGTGATTTTTCCCCATTATGAATCTATGCTGACTTTCCTTAATTGTCCTGCACTTGTGTAAATGACTGTTGATTTTATCCCAACCTATAGTTTGCCGAAATTTCTATACCACTGAAGTCTCACATTGGCTGTAGTGCAGTTACCGGCTTCATTCTTGCATGTCTTTTTGAGCAAGGATGTGATATGGACAGAAGAGGTTTAATTTAAAACAGCCCTGGTCTCTCCCCTTCTGTCCATAAACAGAAAGCTATAAGTGATGGGCTATTATCTTCAACCTTCTTGTTTTGGAATGTTTGCACAGAGTAGTTTCTAGGTTGAACCGTCTTCAACAATGACCTTTCTTCCACCTTGCAATCAGAGTGGGGATGTTCACTAATTACACAGTGCTCAGTACAATCCATGACTCCTCAGTACTGAAGTAACCATATCCATATGTACAAAGACCTGGACAGCATTCAGCTTTGACTAATAAGTGGGAAGTAGCATTCACGCCACAAGGGCCAGGCAATGATTCTCTCAGATAAGAGAGCATGTAACCTTGACCTTCAGTGGCGTTACAATTGTTAAATACTCCACTGTCAATATCTTGGGGTTTACCATTGACCAGAAATGTAACCAGACCAACCATATTAAATGCTGAGCTTACAAGAGCAAATCAGAGACTGGGAATTCTGCAATAAGTAACTTACCTACCGACTACTATTCACCATCGACACGTTACAGGTCAGTGACGAAATGCTGTCCACCATCTCAAGGCATTTGGATATGAGCAATAAATGCTGGCCAAGCCAGTAACGCACTTATCCCATGAAAGCCATTTCTTGATATTTAAAATGCTAAGATACAGCAAAGGCTATTAACTCCTAACAACATTTCAGTTGTGGTGCTGAAGGCTGGTCCTGCATAACCAACGGATACTGAAGTGACATCCACCCAGTAATACTGAAAATTTGTTCAAAGATGTGTTTCCCACAAGAAGTGGGTAAAATTCCACACCTACTCTCTGTCCTGTCAGTTTATTATCAGTCGTCACCACAAATCGAAGGAGTTATTAACACTCTATTTTCTGTTTTTATTTTAGTTTTAAAACAGTTTTTCTATTTTGTCTTAGTTTAAACTGATCAGTGTGTGCAGCCTGGCATACATTCATCTCTACATTGTTGCAATTGTTTTTAGGACACAGAGGAGGCAATGATGCAGAACCTGCGAGACAGCGATGTACTGAATAACAAGGATAACCTTAGGTGGAATTGGAACTTAATCTCGACCATTCTTAAGGTAGAACCATGAAGAAATCACACACATTTTCTATTAGTATTTAATTTTGTGCTAATAACAGTAAGAATGTCAGTAGGAGACCTTGACTGTACTAACTTTAACAGTGTTTGATGGAACAGTTAAGAGAGATCTTTACTTTCTAATTAACTCCATGCTGTACTTGTCTTGGAAGTGTTTGATGGGGACAGTGTAGAGGGAGCTTTACTCTGTATCTAACCCTGTGCTGTACCTGTCCTGGGAGTGTTTGATGGGGACAGTGTAGAGGGAGCTTTACTCTGTATCTAACCCCCGTGCTGCACCTGAACTGGGACTGTTTGATGGGGACAGTGTAATGGCAATTTTACTCTGTATCTAACCCTATGCTGTACCTGCCCTGGGACTGTTTGATGGGGATAGTTTAGGGAGTGCTTTGCTTGTATCTAACTCCGTGCTGTATCACAAGTTAAAAAATTAGACAGATTGTTCAGACTGTGCCACTTAGCAATCAGCTAATTAGAAGTTGTACAACAAATAGATTGCTCAACAACAAGGGCTGGTAGTTTTGAAAAAGAGGTAAATGAAGAATCAAAATTAAATTTAGGCATTGGTTCAAATTCAGGAGTGTTATTGCTGTTCAAGAGAACTAACAGATCCCAGAGATGATAATTTCAGAGCCAAAAATTCTCATATGTTGTAATGGTGTATGTTTTAGGTGCCAGTGAGTATTGTTTCTTTGAAGTTAATGTTGTGTCTGTATCTGTTCTTTTTCAGTGGCCGAACGTAAACCTCCGGAATTACAAAGATGAACAGTTACACAGGTTGGTATAGGTTATGCTGGTGTCCCACATTGGATAGCTGAGTCAGTGGGCACTTCTGTTCTTTAATTATTCTATTCTCTAATTACCCTTTAAATGAAAAATGTTAGCAGACTTCCCTTCTCATTCAGAATTTACTTTATCTTGTGTCCCTTGTTAGAAACTTTCATAAAGTAACAATTCCCTCGATCATCTCGATAACCTAAATCTTATGTGTTGAAGTTAAATGAAGTGCATCTTCCCTCCTTTCTACCCAGTTGATTTTCGCTTGCATTAATCACTGCTTTCACCTTTCCTCCTTGTTTAGGTTTGTGCGGCGATTGCTATATTTTTACAAGCCCAGTGGTAAACTGTATGCCAATATGGAGCTCGATCACGCTA
Source organism: Sphyrna mokarran (assembly GCA_024679065.1). NCBI lineage: Eukaryota > Metazoa > Chordata > Chondrichthyes > Carcharhiniformes > Carcharhinidae > Sphyrna > Sphyrna mokarran. Next base: position 5,998,050 of record JAGIQG010000006.1, read on the forward strand.
TGGGAAAGCAGCTGACTGTGGTGGGCTGCCAGTTTGTTGAGTTTCTACTCGAGTCCAACGAGGTGAGCCTGCCACCTTCTTACTCTGCACAGGCAGCAAATAATTTTTACATATGACAATCCAAAACTTTGACTTACTAATTCTGGAGATGAACAGCATTGTGTTTGCAAAATAGTTACAATGCAGGAGAGTTTTTGCTAATTGAGAAATCCAGAGCCACATTTCAGATTGAAGAAAGTTGCAAAGATGGACACGATTGAGATGAAATGATTAGGAATTTGGCTTTTAAAAGTCTAACGGTCATAAAACAGTCAAATAAAAGCAAATTATTGTTAATGCTGGAAATCTGAAATAAATATAGAAAATGCTGGATAAACTCAACAGGTCTTGCAGTATCTGTAGAGAGAGAAATAGAGTTAACATTTCAAATTTGTATGTTCCTTCTACAGAACTGAATGGGTGATTAAGGAAATTCGAATTTGATACTCTGAGAAAGAGAGTTGAAGTAGGAGTGGGGGGGTGTTGTGACTTATTACAGTGATGATGCAGAAAGAGGACCAGTGTGTAAGATCCTTTATTTAGAGAATGTATTTGAAGGCAGAATAGTGTCCATGATATCAACAAAATTTAGCAACACTGAAATAGTGGGATGGAGAGTCTGAAGGCTAACAGAGAAGGATCACACGTGAAACTGTTTTTTAAATGTTGTTCTCTAGAACTGTGAGCTTTCCCAGACGAGAGAACATTTTGTTCCTCTGTCAGCTTTAGTGTAAACGTTCATCTTTATACAGACATGTTTACTGTTACTGGTCCCTTTTACAGAACTAATCCTCATTTCTAAAACTCCAAGTTAGAGTCAGATATGAGAGGATCATGGAATGAGCAAATGTTTCACCTCTGACTGACGGTGCAGCTTTCCAGATGTTACTATTCCACACAGACAGAGAGCTCACTTTCCTTCTCCATTTGTTCTCCAATGTAACAGGATGGTCAGACATACCTGGAGGAGCTGGTGAAAGACATTGTGCAATGGCTGTCCCCTTCCTCCAGTTTGAAACACGAACGAAGCCTACAGAACAACGGCTTGCTCAGCACCCTCAGCCAGCACTACTTCCTGATCATTGGTACCCTTTCCTCCCACCCCCATGGGGTCAAGATTTTGGAGAAATGCAGCATGTTTCAATGGTAAGTAGTGGTTGATGCCAGTTTGAGGTTTAAAAATGTAACTAAAACATAAATGCCAGAAATCTAATCCATATGGACAACTGAATGAAAAAGAGGTCGCATCTGAAATGTAAAATTCAAAATAAATGCAGGGTTAAACCAAAAACCCATCCACAAATTGTCTCTTCTATTGTTTTATTGTTGGAGAGTGACAGTTGTGCCAGTGGCAAATGCACAGGTGATTTTGTCAGTTTTCCCATTTCTGTGCAAAGCTGCATGGTGTTTGCCTCCTCCCCACAGAAATTTCTGATGTGGTTGATGAGCAAGCAACTACTTTGCCTTGCAGGGGTCAAAATCCTAAAACTCTGTTCCTAAACGTGATGTGGTGATGAAGGCTTTGGACTGGGGTAGGCACAGTAAGTAGTCTCACAACACCATGTTAAAGTCCAACAGGTTTATTTGGTAGTACGAGCTTTCGAAGCGTTGCCCCTTCGTCAGGTGACTGCCACCTCATGAAGGCATTCATCTGATGAAGGAGCAGTGTTCCGGAAGCTCGCATTACCAAATAAATCTGTTGGACTTTAACGTAGTGTTGTGAGACTTCTTACTTCCCCTTCCTAATAGCACTCTGGATATACCTACATCATATGGACTGCAGCAGTTCAAAAAGACAGCTAACCACCACTTTCTCAAAGGCAACCAGGGATGGGCAGTAAATATTGGTCTAGCCAGTGAGCCCACATCCTGTGAATTTTTTTTTAAATGGTACAGTGATGTGGAAAGACAGATTATTTTCTGAATGGCCATAAATTAGAAACGGGGAATATGCAATAAGACCAAGAATGGCTCGTACACCAGTCACTTGAGGTAAGTGTGCAGGTGCAGCAGGCATTAAAAAAAGGCAATTGGTATGTTGGCTGCCTTAGTGAGAGGATTTAAGTACAGGAACAAAGATGTCTTGGTGCAATTATATATGGCCTTGGTGAGGCCTAGTCTGGAATACCTGCGCAATTTTTGTGTCCTTATTTTAAAAAAATGTTCTTGTTTTGGTGAGTACAGAGAAAATTTAGCAGATTCCTGGGATGGGCAGAACTGACATATGAGGAGAGATTGAGTCGGTTAGGATTGTATTTTCTGGAGTTCAGAAGAATGAGGGGTAATTCATTGAAACGTATAAAATTCTAACAGAACTGGACAGGGTAAATGCAAGAAGGATGTTCCAGATGGTGGGGGTGTCCAGAGCACAAGAAGGGAACTGTTTTGTATGGTGATTGTTGAGCGATGCTCATTCATCTGCTGTCGTAGTGTCTGCATGGTCTTCCCAATGTACCATGCTTCGGGACATCCTTTCTTGCAACGTATTAGGTAGATAACGTTGGCCAAGTTGCAAGAGTACGTACCTTGTACCTGGTGAATGGTATCCTCACGTTTGATGATGTCGTCCATGTCTATGATCTGGCATGTCTTGCAGAGGTTGCTGTGGCAGGGTTGTGTGGTATTGTGGTCACTGTTCTCCTGAAGGTTGGGTAGTTTTCTGCGAACAGTGATCTGTTTGAAGTTGTGCAGTTGTCTGAAAGCAAGAAGTGAGGGGGTGGGGATGGCCCTAGTGAGATGTTCATCGTCATCAATGATATGTTGAAGACTCCGGAGAAGATGTCGTAGCTTCTCTGCTCCGGGGAAGTACTGGGCAACAAAGGGTACTCTGTCCACCGTGTCCCGTGTTCGTCTTCTGAGGAGGTCAGTGCGGTTTAAAGAAGCCATTCCCTATGGACAAGCCCTCCGTATACACAGAATTTGCTCAGGTGAGGAGGATCATGACAGACACCTCCAGACACTGAAGGATGCTGTCATGAGAACAGGATATGGCGCTCGACTCATCGATCGACAGTTCCGACCTGCCACAGCGATAAACCGCACTGACCTCAGAAGATGAACACGGGACACGGTGGACAGAGTACCCTTTGTTGTCCAGTACTTCCCCGGAGCAGAGAAGCTACGACATCTCCGGAGTCTTCAACATATCATTGATGACGATGAACATCTCACTAGGGCCATCCCCACCCCTCCACTTCTTGCTTTCAGACAACTGCACAACCTCAAACAGATCATTGTTCGCAGCAAACTACCCAACCTTCAGGAGAACAGTGACCACAATACCACACAATCCTGCCACAGCAACCTCTGCAAGACATGCCAGATCATAGACATGGACGACATCATCAAACGTGAGGATACCATTCACCAGGTACAGGTACATACTCTTGCAACTCGGCTAACGTTGTCTACCTAATACGTTGCGAGAAAGGATGTCCCGAAGCACGGTACATTGGGGAGACCATGTAGATACTACGACAGCGGATGAGTGAGCATCGCTCAACAATCACTAGGCAAAACAGTTCCCTTCCTGTGGGTGAACACTTCAGCAGTCATGAGCATTCGGCCTCCGACCTGCGGGTAAATGTTCTTCAAGGGGGCCTCCGTGACACACGACAGCGCAGAGTCGCTGAGCAGAGACTGATAGCCAAGTTCCGCACACATGAGGACGGTCTTAATAGGGATCTTGGCTTCATGACACACTATCTGTGACCTCCGTAACTTGCCTGGGTTAGCAAAAAACCTCACTTACTGCGCTATCTGGAGAAAATACACAATTCTCTAACCAATGCTCAGGATTCCCTTCACACACATTGTTAGCCACTTTAACACTTGAATAGCAGGTTAGATGTAAGGATTCACATTCTAATCAGCAATCTGTGACTGTCTGTGTTGATATGTGTGCTATTGCAGACCAGAACACTGCATTTGCCTGACGAAAACACAGTGTCGAAAGCTCGCAAATTTACTGTCAAATAAATCGGTTGGATTTAAAATTGGTGTTGCTAGATTCTTACTGAGTTCTCACAATCTGATGATACAGGATAGACCGTTTAGGACAGAAATGAGGAGAAATTTCTTGATCTAGAGAGTGGTCAGTCTATAGAATTGGCTACTGCAGAAAGTAGTTGAGGCCAAAATATTGAATGTTTTCAAGAATCAGTGAGATAAAGCACTTGAGCTTGAGGGGATGAAAGATGTGAAGGGAAGGCAGAATCAAGCTATTGAGTTGTATGATCAGTCATGATCATAATGTATGGTGGAGCAGGCTCAAAGGGCAAAATGGCCTACTCCTGTTCTGTTTTCTAAGCTTCTATTTATATTTAACAATTTTTCCCCATTTTTCTTTGCTTAATTCTTAAATAGTCCAATTATTTCATAAAATGGTTGCCATTTGACTCATTGTGTTAGTGCTGACTTTCTTCAAGAGCAGTTCAGCTAATACCACTTTGTATTTTTTGCTTTTTTTTCTTTTCAAATAATGATCCTGTTCCCTTTGAATCCCTCATCTAAACTTGCCTCCACCATTAATTTTGCTGAAATCAATACAGAGAAGTGTAAAGTAATTCATTTTGGTAGGAAGAACGTTGTAAAGTAATGGGTGAAATTCTAAAGGCAGGGCAAGGAATGGGATTACATGGCTGTATATGTGCTGTGTTGTTCTTTGTTCTTCGTTCTTCGAATTGGCTCTTTCTCTGATATGATAATTATGTAACTTCATAAAAGACAGGTATTCCATTAATAGCTCCTCAAACTGTCAATCAGAATGTGGAATCAGACCTTCTGTCAAGTTATGTGGCTTTGGAGATTTTGAAACTTTGTTAAGCACTCATAATGGGCTCGGCCTTAATAGGAGCCCTTGGGAAATGTCCGCAGGAAGTCAATTGAATTGCAGAAACTATGATCCTGGTTTTTTTCTCAGCTACCGTAGATGCTACGTTGATCAATGCACTGGAGCAGATACTTGTGTTTTCTACTCTTGACAGTTGGAATCTGTTTTTTCCCATGTTTAAACAGTTGTGGATTTAAAGAACTTCAGTCCATGTACTTAATGGACTTATCTGTCCTTCAAGAAGAGCATTTACATCTCATCCGTTTAAGAAAGGAAGCAGTAATAATCCAGGAAATTATAGGCCTGTGAGCCTGATGTCAGTGCTGGGGAAGCTTTTGGAGAAGATACTGAGAGACAAGATACATGCACATTTGGAAAAATATTAACTAATTAGTGACAGGCAGCATAGTTTTATATCATGTCTCAGCAACTTGATTGAGTTTTTTGAAGAGGTGATAAAGATAATTGATGAGGGAAGAGCTGTGGGTGTAGTTTATATGGACTTTCATGAGGCGTTTGACGAGGGCCCCATATGGCATACTGGTACAAAAACTAAAATCACATGGGATTCGGGGTTAGGTTAGATGGATACAGAACTTGCTTGGTTATAGAAGACAGAGTAGCAGTGGAAGGATGTTTTCCAGAATGGAGATTGTAGCTAGTGGAGTTCCACAGGGATCAGTGCAGAGTTATATATACCTCTGTTGGTATATATAAATGATCTGGAAGAAAATGTAGTGAGTCTGATTAGTAAGCTTGTGGATGACATGAAGATTGGTGGAGTTGCTGATAGTGCCAGGTATTGTCAACTTATATGCCAGGATATAGCTTGGAGACTTGGGCACAGAAATGGCAGATGGAGTTTAATCCAGACAAATGTCAGATGATGCATTTTAGAAGGTCAAACTTGGGTGTCAATTATATTATAAATGGCAGAACCCTGATGAACATTAATATACAGAGGGATCTGGGCTTGCGGGTCCACAGTTCCTTAAAAGTGGCAATATATGTGGTCAAGGTAATTAAGAAGGCACATGTCGTGCTTACTTTTATCAACTGGGGCATTGAGTACAAGAGTTGGGAAATCATGTTGCAGCTATATAAAACCTTGGTTTAGGCTGTGTTTGGAGTATTGCTTGCAGTTCAGGTCACCATACTACCAGAATGAATGGATGTTTTGGAGTGCAAAGAAAGTTCTCCAGGAGGATGTTGGCTATGAGGAGAGGTTGAATAAACTAGGATTGTTTTCACTGGAAAGACAGAGGCTGAGGGGAGACCTAATAAAGCTCTACAAAATTGAGGCATAGACAGAATGGATATTCAGGCTTTTTCCTAGGGTGGAAATGTCAAATACAAGAGAGCAAAGGTTCAAGATGAAGGGGGGAGAGCTTAAGAGACTTCTGTGGGAGGAGTTTTTCACGCACAGAGTGGTGGGTGCCTGGAACATGCTGTCAAAGCAGATGGTGGAAACAGGCACATCAGCAACATTTAAAAGGCATCTGGATGGGTACATGAATAGGGAGGGAATAGAGGGATAAGGACTGAATAAGGGCTGAAAGTTATTTTTTAGTTTAATTAGGGCATCATATTTGGCACAGGTTTGGAGGCCAAAGGGCCTGTTCATGCTCTATACTTTTCTTTGTTCTCCCTGCTGGCAAAAATGGGATCTGCTGGAAGTGAGATGGAATAAGATATCAGGTCCTTTCTGCCATTTTTAAAGGCTTTAACAAAATCTGACCTTTATAGACAATTTATTACTTTTGCTGATACACCAAAAGAGACAGCCTCTGCTGGGTGATGTAATGGCAGCACTAGGTAGGAGTAAAATACATGATTTTGGAAACAAATTGTGGAGTTTCTCATTAATTCTGTTCAGCTGTGTGAGAAATGTGAAATGTTATTCCTCCTTAGGCTTTTGAAAGTGACTTTGTTTAATTTCTCTTCATAGTTTACTCACCCTCTGCTCTCTGAAGAACTATGATCATGTGCTCAAGCTAACTGTCTCCACTTTAGACTATAGCCGCGATGGCCTGTCCAGGGTTATCTTATCCAAAATTCTTACGTCAGGTACCGATGTAAGTATGATTGGAATTGATAAGAAGTTGCCTTGTATAGGTTTTACACTTCCTGTTTAACAATTTACATTCACTTGACCTTTGTAATTCCATGTCCCAGACTTTGCATATATGCTGATACAGAGAGGATACTGGATGGATGGCACATGCATGCATGTAATTGTAGGTTCCAGTTTATTCATTGTCAATAAAGTTTGCATTGTCTTATCCTGAGATTGATTTCCTCCTAACACCTTGCATGCTGCCCTTAATTATTGATGTCTGGAAAATAGATTTTTTTGTCACTGCTCCTCTCAATCGTTGCCAGAAGGAGGCTAAATCACATTGTCAAGTGAGATGCAGAAAAATTCTTCACCATGGCAAACAAGATAGCAACCCCAAATTCCTTATTTGATCTGGCCTAATAGGACTTCAGTCCCATGCGAATGTGGTTGACTCTCAACTGCCCTGTGAAATGGTCAAGCCAATCAGCGTAGGTGTATCAAATTGCTACATTGTGTTTAAATAAGTGGCCCACACTATCTCAGAAATTCCAGTGATGGATAATGAATACCAGTGATTTCTACATCCTGAGAAGTTGTGAAATATGAATCCATTTTTTATTACATGTCTCTGGTGTAGACCATAGAAATAATGTGCAGAAAAAGGCTACTCAGCAGTTCGTATCTGTGCTGGTTGCCATGAAATGTTTGCTCTCTAGGGAACCACGTTGCAGTGAAATCAGCAGGTCTCAGACATTGGTCAACATTTTCTTGAATTATATTGTTTCTCAGTGGAGTAAACTAAATCAGAGATACTTCCTGTTGCTCATCACAGTGTTGGTTGACTGTTGTGTCTGTATAGAACTGCAGATTGTACGCAACAAAACACTTGCGGGTTTTACTACGGGCCAACGTGGAGTTCTTCAGCAACTGGGGCATAGAATTGCTCGTGACGCAGCTGCATGATAAAAATAAAACCATCTCTTCAGAAGCACTTGAAATTCTGGATGAGGCTTGCGAGGACAAGGTGAGCTGTGCGCTTGAGTATAGAATGAATGTCTATAAAAAGATTAGAAATGTGTGTCATTGTTTTCATCCTACTCATCAGTTTTGAGAACTTATTGATTAATTCTAAAATTCTATGAATTTTCTATAGTTGTTCTATAAACTGGTCAAATGTTCTAACATCAAATTACTTCCCATCCTGATGTAGATAGTTTAGTTTATTAATTAGTGTCACAAGTAGGCTTGCATTAACACTGCAGTGAAGTTAATGTGAAAGTCCCCTAGTCGCCCCACTGCAGTGTCTGTACAGGTACACTGAGGGAGAATTTTAGCATGGTTACACCTAACCAGCACATCTTTCAGTCTGTCGGAGGAAACCAGAGCACCTAGGGGAAACCTACGCAGACGCAGGGAGAACACGCAAACTCTGCACAGATACTGACCCAAGTTGGGTATTGAACCCAGGTCCCTGGTGCTGTGAGGCAGCAGTGCTACCCATTGTATCACTATGCCGCCCTTATCTCAGCTGAAATGAGATACCCTCCTCTGAAATAATACTAGGTATTATAATTGTCCTTGAACTGATGGGAAGGATGAATGAGTATCAGAATTCTTCTGATTAGTGTCATTATCAGTAGAGCAATGGGTTTGTTTGATATTTACTTAATATCAAATGTATAAATAGATACATTAAGATACATAGATACATAAATAGATACATGTATAAATAGATACTTAAGACAAATAGATGTATAAATAGATGTATAAATAGATGTATAAATAGAATGTATAATAGATGTATAAATATTAAAGGCATTTAAATGGTCATTAAATAAACATATGGATGAAATTGGAGTAATATAAGTTAGATGGGCTTTAGATTGGTTTTACAGTTTGGGCAACATCGAGGACAGAAGAGCCTGTTCTCCACTATAATGTTTTGTGTTTGTGGGAGGGGACTGGGGAGAAGCCAAACTACTTTCTCTGATCTTGTTCTTGGATTCAGTAGTAGTAGTCAGCTTCTTGAAGTCCGATGAGCTAACAGTATGTGGTACTCTATTTACGCAAGCAGGAAGAGAGTAACAATCAGTAACCACAACTGTGCTCACTCACTTTTCAAAGAACAAAAAAGTCTGATGCTCTGTTGACTGAGCTTTCCATGGTCATCTTGCATAGAATATAGGCGTAGTGCTTAAAGTTGATGACTTAATTTGCCACAGAGGGAGGAGAAAGCAAAAAATGCGTATTTTTAACTATTCCCATTATCTGCATGTATTAGTGTTCTATTGGGAGGTCAAGGAATAATGAGACCCATTTTGACAGCTCCATGTCAGCTTCATGGTTGGATCTTCAGCCACTTGGCTGTCTCAATTCAGGAAGCATATGTCAAGTACTCCTCCAGATTATAATCTAGATGATACTTCAGTGCAGCACTGAGGGAGTGCCGCGTTATCAGATTCTTTCTGTGTGGGATGTTTAACCCAGCTTCTAATTATATAGAACATAGAACAATACCTCACAAACAGGCCCTTCAGCCCACGAGTTGCGCCAATCACATCTACCAATCCACAGACCTATCTATAATCCTCTATCCTATTCTTTTCCATATACTCATCCAGAAGTCTTAAAAGACCCCAGTGAGTTTGCCTCAACAACCTCCGACAGCAGTCGGTTCCATTCACTCACCACCCTCAGTGAAAAACCTACCCCTGATATGTTCCACTGTATTTAAAAATAGTATGGCACAATTTGAAGAGCAGAGAATTGTCCCAGTGACCTTTCAATTGTCCTTTCAATTTTTAACATTCACTTGAAGTACTGGATAAGGCATACAAGGGCCTGGTTTAACATCTCGAAACACATTTAGACCTTCACTGTCAACCTAAATTATTTGCTCAAATCATGCAAAGCCGGGAATTTGTCTGATCTCACCATTGGGGATCTCCTATCCAACTGGCTGCAAAGTTGGATTATAAGGTCTTTTTTTCTGTGCTGTTGTTTTGATCCATTTGTAATTTTGCAGGCTAATCTGCATGCACTGATCCAGATGAAACCAGCATTAGCCCATCTTGGAGACAAAGGCTTGCTGCTGCTCCTTCGGTGAGTATTTTTCTTCTGTAGTCCAGGGTCTCATCCACAGCCTCTGCTAGCAAGCAGTCTTACATTCTATCAAGACACAAAACTGAGGCCTGCCTGACCCAAACTGTTAATGATAAGTAATATTGTCTTATTAAATGCACCACCTATTACACTAATTCTTAGATTTCTCTGCTTTTTTCCCCCCCTCTCCTTTTCTTTTTTCATTCCTTCCTGCCCTTTCCCACTGATCTGTGCTCAGCTCTGATACCTTTTACCCTAGTCTGGTTAGCTGCTCTATTGCAGGAAAAGAAAAGCAAATGGAGAGTTTCCTCCTGCCCTTTTATTTCAGCACCACCTTGCTGACTAGCTCACATGGTTCTCATTAGCTACTGGATTCAGGGTTGTACAGGCTGAAAATCCATATGAGAAATGAAATAGCTTAAGAAGATGGGTAAAAGCAAAATACTGCAGATGCTGAAATTTAAAACAGAAAGCACTGGAAATTCTTAACAGATCTGGCAAAGGCTCTATTCTCTCTGCAGAGATGCTGTCAGGCGTGCTGAGATTTTCCAGCATTTTCTGTTTCTGTTAAAAGAAAAGGTGGATCTTGGTTCAAATCACCCGCACAGTATCTCAGATTGAAAGGGATACGAGTCCCAACATTGTCATTGTTCAAGTTGTTTTCAATAAAGCCCCCTAGCAATGGAAGAAATGAGACAGTCAGCTGCCTTAGTTTTGTGTGTTGATTTAAAAAAAAGACCAGCAGTAATTTTAAATAGATGATGCTTTAATTCCCTTATTGTGCCAAGTTTGGGGTTTACGCTATGTTTTGCCAAGTTGTTTGGATTTCTGATTATTTTCTGGGGTTTTTTTCAGCTTTTTGTCCATTCCAAAGGGCTTCTCCTATCTGAATGAGAGGGGTTATGTTACCAAGCAGTTGGAGAAATGGCAAAAGGTGAGTGCGATAATAATGCAGTGACCAAAATTTTTTTAAGCTTTGCAAGTTTTCTAATAAAACCTATTGTCATATAAATGTACCAGTAGAAAATAATTTGCTGGAACATAAGAATATAAGAAATAAGAGCAGAGTAAGGCCATCTAGCCCCTCGAGCCTGCCCCGCCATTCAATAAGATCATGGCTGACCTGAAGTGGATCAGTTCCACTTTCCCACTTTCTCCTTATAACCCTTAATTCCCTTGTCTATCAGAAATCTATCTACCTGTGACTTAAATATATTCAGTGAGGTAGCCTCCACCACTTCAATGGGCAGAGAATTCCAGAGGTTCACCACCCTTTGAGTGAAGAAGTTCCTCCTCAGCTCAGTTCTAAACTACCCCCCCCGCCCTCCTTATTTTGAGACTGTGCCATCTAGTTTTGGTTTCCTTTCTAAGTGGAAAGAATCTGTCTACCTCTACCCTATCTAGTCCATTCGTTATCTTTAAGTCTCTAAGATTCCCCCCCTCAGCTTTCTAAACTCCGAGTACAGGCCCAGTCTACTTAATCTCTCCTCATAAGCTAACCCCTCATCTCTGGTATCAGCCTGGTGAACCATCTCTGTACTCCCTCCAAAGCCAATATATTCTTTCACAAATAAGGGGACCAAAACCGCACTCAGTACTCCAGTTACGGCCCCACCAGTGCCAAACCTCTCTGCTTTTATATTCTGTTCTCCTTGCTATAAAGGCCAACATTCCATTCACCTGCTTGATCACCTGCTGCACCTGTACATTGAGTTTTTGTGATTTGTGCACAAGGACTCCCAGGTCCCTCTGCACTGTAGCATGCTGCAGCATTTCACCCTTTAAATAACAATCCCTCCTACTATTATTTCTACTAAAGTGGATAACCTCGCGTTTGCCTTCGTTATACTCCATCTGCCAGGTCCTCGCCCACTCACTCAGCCTATCCAGACCCCTCTGCAGACTTTCCGTGCCCTCCACGCAATTTTGTTTGATATTGTGTAGCAGATATTTGTCCCTGTATTAGTTCCTGCATATGTAAAATAAATATCCATAAGGATGGTTCATACTTATCTTGATATTAGCTCCTTTACAGGCCAAGTATCCTACAGGTAAAAGCAATTATTCAAAATTTTCTACTATTATATGGACTCATTATAAGTTCCTTTACATGCACAATGGGTAAAAAGGAACAAAAGGGCAAAGCCACTTAGGAATCCATTCCTTACGTTCACCATGTTTTGAGTAAAACAAACTTTTGTAAATTATAAAAACCTTTCCTTTTCCAAGCCTGAGGCCATGTTCTCTGTGTACTGTGTGCCAATCTCAAAAATATTATCAGCACTCAGTTTATTCCTTACAAGATCTTGAATAATCTCTCCTCCTCTGTAACAGTCCCAAATTCCTCAGTTTTTCAGTTCAACTCTGTTGACAGGTCAGTTGATTAGTGATGCAGAGTGAGGCCAACAGCATGAGTTCAATTCTCGTACCAATTGAGGTTATTCATGAAGGCTTGCCTTCTCAACCCTGGAATCTATACTGCATTCTTCTGGCAATACAGCCCAAGATCTTGAAGGCTTTTCTCACCACTCCTCCATTCTCTACTAGCCAATGGTATCAAGTCCCTCTCCTGTATTTTGCTTTTACTATAACTATTTGGTTTATGTCCTGTTGTTTGCTTCCCTACCATTGTTATATTACCTTTTGCCCAGTAGTATACTGTCCTTTCATCAGCCTACAGTTCCATTGTATCCAGATTCCTTTATATTTGATTCACATGCACTGTTTTATTTGGAGACCACACTAACCACCAACTCAGTGGCTCAGTGGTAGCATTCTGTTCCATAAAGTTGAGTTTAAGCTCCATTCCAGAATCCACAATATAGGCTGACAGATCAGTGCAATATTGAAAGAATGATGTCAAATGTGCTGTCTGTTAGATATGGCAATAAACTGAGGCCTATTCTCCCCCCTCAGCTGTATGAAAAGATGCAATGCCTTTATTTTAAGAGCAGTGTGTTCTTTCTCACTACTAGTCAATATTTATTCTTGAACAATGTCTAAAAGCAGATTACCTAATTATAAAAGAAAAAGATTCATACAGCACTTTGTACAACCACAGGATGTCTCAAAGCTTTTCCTATCTAATGAAAATTTTTAAAAATGTATTCACTGTGGTAACTGAGGAAGTGCGATGATCAGTTTGCACATAGCAGGTTCATAATAGAAATGTCATAATGTTCAGATAATCTTGTTTTTGTGATGTCAGCTGAGCATAAGTATCAGCCAGGACACTGGGAGAAACTGCTCTGCTCTTGAAAATAAAGCTATGGTTTCTTGTAAATCTGAGGGGGCATACTGGACCTCTGTTTAATGTATCATCCAAAAGACAGCAAGTAGCCTGACAGTGCAGCACTGCCTAGTACTGCCCTGATATGTTAACCCAGACTTTAATACTCAGTTCAAAGATGAACCCTTAACCCTATGACTCAGAGGCAAAATGCAGCCCATGATCAATGTCTGACATAATTATTCCATGGCTTTTTTTTTTTTGGAGCTTGAATATGCGGAATTTCCAATATTACAACAATGTTGACACTTCAGAAGCACTTAATCAGCTATAAAGCAGTTTGAAATTCAGCAAGGTGCAGTATAAATGCAATCTCTTACTTCCATTGTGCAGCTATAATCAATGTGTGAACATGCAAGAGCTGACACTAAGATTAATCTTATGAGCAAAAGAAATTAGGAGCAGGAGTAGACAGAATAACCTATTGAGCCTTATCTTCTGCCTCCACTCTGCTCTTCCTTTGATTTCTTTAGTGTCCTAAAACTATCAATCTTCATCTTGAATATACTCAACAGTTGTGTATCTATAGCCCCCAAAGGGAGGATCCAAAGATAAAGTTTCCCTTAATTTCAGCCCCAAATGGCTGACCTCTTATCCTGAGATTCTAATTTTAGTCCTACACACTCCAACCAGAGGAATCTACCTCTCAACCATCAAGCTTTCTCATATAATTCAGTGAGATCACCTCTGGTTCTTCTAAATTTCAGAGAATATAGATAAGTTTTACAAAATGCTCGCTGCTTCTTTTCGCATCAAGGGTTGCTCAACAGCTGGGCAATGCAATGCAAGTAAACAGCTGCATGAAAATTCTGGAATTGACTTAAGTGTTTGCTATAATGAAGTTCCTAGCTTTCATTGCAACAGTTTAAGGTGGCATATTGGGAAATTACATACTAACGATGTTGAGCTTAGGCCCACGTCCAGTCATATGGTGCAGTGGTCTGCAGCATTCCTGATACAGGATGAATTCTGTGAATATACAAAAGGTCAATGGATTAGGGAGCGATGTGTCAATATTGTCTGTACTTTCAGGAATACAACTTGAAATATGTTGATCTGATCGAAGAGCAGTTGAATGAAGCACTCACTACATACCGCAAACCAGCTGATGGCGAGAACTATGTTCGTCGTAGTAACCAGAGGTGAGACTGGGAAACTTGGCATTATCTTAATTTAATAGTCAGATTATAGATCCAACTCCAATCTTGAGATGCTTTAATCCCCTTTGAAAGATTAGAATTTTGTGTTGCACTATTCATACATCAGCACTTTTATGATGACGGACCCTGAAAAGTTGCACTTCAATTGAAAATGAGAAATGTGCTTGGAGGACCAGGGTCCATGTTGAAGTATTACCAACTTTGAACAGAATAGAACAGGATAGAAGGGAAATAAAGGAGTCATGATTGAGATAAAAATTGAAAATGCTAGAGAAACTCGACATCTATGTAGAGAGAAAGTTGAAGTTTTGAGTCCGTATAAGAGCTTACAGTATACAAAATCTCTCAGACTCAATGTTAGTTTTGTTTCTCTCAAAATCCTGGCAGACCCTGCTGAATTTTACCAGCATTTTCTGTTTTTATTTCAGATTTCCAGAATTCATAGTATTTCGATTTTTTATTTAGGGTCAAGACAGAGTAGTACTAAGCTTGGACTTTGTAGATTGTTGGTGGAAAAAGGAGGATTTTACAGTTTATGTTGGATCAAAAATAACAAGCCATCATGCTGAATATGTAACCATGAAATGGCCTGGGCACCAGTGAACTGATAATGGATACTTGTTATCAATTATCAGATTTCACAGAGTAGGTGAATGTAATCATTAATGAGGAGAGAGCATTTTCTTTTATTTATTTTATACAGAGGGATCTGGGCATGCAGATCCACAACTCCATAAAAATGGCAATATAGGTGACCAAGATGATAAAGAAGGCATATGGCGTGCATGTGAGCATTGAGTACAAGAATTGGGAAATCGTGTTACAGCAACGTGAAATCTTGGTTAGGCCACATTTTGGAGTATTGCATGCAGTTCTGGTCACCGTACTACCAGATGGATGTGGAAACTTTAAAGAGAGCAATTGTAGAATCATAGAACCCTACAGTGCAGAAAGACGCCCTTCAGCCCATTGAGTCTGCACCGATCACAAACCCACCCAGGCCCTATCCCCATATTCCTACACATTTACCCACTAATCCCTCTAACCTATGTGTCCCAGGACACACAGGAGCAATTTTAGCATGGCCAATTGACCTAACCTGCACATCTTTGGACTGTGGGCAGAAACCGGAGCACCTGGAGGAAACCCACACAGACATGAGGAGAATGTGCAAACTCCACACAGACAGTGACTCAAGCTAGGAATCAAATCTAGGTCTGTGGAGCTGTGAAGCAGCAGTGCTAACCACTGCTACTGCCCCCACCCCCTCCCCAAAAACAAGTTTAGCAGGATGTTTCTTGAGGGTGTTGGCTGTAAGGAGAGGTTAAATAAACTAGGATAGCTTTCACTGGAAAGGCAGAGGCTGAGGGATTCCTGTTAGAAATTGACAAAATTATGAGAGGCATAGGCTGGATAGTCAGCGGCTTTTTCCAAGGGTGGAGTGTTAATTACAAAGAGGCACAGATTCAAGGTGAGAGGGAGAAAGTTTAAGGGAGATGTGCAGGGGATGTTTTTCACACAGTGGTGGATGTCTGGAATGTGCTGCCAGAGGAAATGGTGGAAGCAGGCACAAAAGCAACATTTAAGAGGCATTTGGATGGGTATGCGAACAGGGCTGGAATAGTTACTGTTCGAGTAAGAGCAGAAGGTTTTTGTTTTGGTTTAGTTAGGGCATCATGATTGGCACAGGCTTGGAGGACTGAAGGACCTGTTTCAATGCTGTATTGCTTTGTTCTTTGGCATTCTTTGAGAGAGCTCCTATTGGCTAGCAGTTATTACCCATCCCTAGTTGTTGCCCTTCATTACATGGACTGTCTGCAATTACAATCCAGTGGTTTTTGGATTGATTGTTGTGCTGCCAGCTGTGAAATTGTATGCCACTGGGAGTTTGAAATCTGGGAATGTTAGTAAATAATGGAATTCAGTTCTGCATTGCTTACATATTTCTCTGCACTGCCTCTGTGCATCACAATAGAAAGTGCAAGCATTGAAAATTTGAACCTGATTAATTTTTGTAACTCGTATGCTGTCTGTTCACAAGTCAGATTGGGTAGCTTGGCAGCAAGATAGAAAATGGAAATTGGCAGTGTCAGTCATTAGCCACTAGGTGTCAGGAGCATGTTCAGAATTCATCTTATAGTCAATTGTGATATAAAAAAAATTGAGACTGAATACAAGAACAAAGAACAAAACAGCACAGGAAACAGGCCCTTTGGCCCAACGAGCCTGCGCCACCACCCCGATGTTCCCACCTCTACCTGTGATCCCTGTCTATGTTTATAGATCTATGATTAAAAACCAAATTTGAGCCAATTTAGGGAGAATTTGTTTTGCCAATTAGCCTAAAAGCACATTTTTGGGATGTGGGAGGAAACCAGAGAAAACCCACGCAAGCACAGGGAGAATGCGCAAACTCCCACAGACACAGGCCCAAATCCATGTATCTGCACAGCACAGCGATAGTCACTGAGCTGTCGTGTTGCCCGTCAAATGGTCCAGGTCAAGCGTACACTAACGACGTGAAGCACTAGGATACTCTGGAAAAAATCCAAGAGCAGCCCTCTCAAGACCCATCGTGTGTATGCCCCTCGTTAGACAACAAGGTGGACCAAAGCACCTGTAGGATAAAAACAAGTACATCAATATCATCATCTATTGACACACTTCCCAGGGACTCCCAAGGCTCATGATCCCTATTTTAAATTAGTTTTCTATACCCCTCCATTCCCATTCTGTTCATGTACCCATCTAAGTATTTCTTAAATAACTCCAGAGTACCTGCCTCCACCACTTTACTTGGCGGCGCATTCCATACCCCCACCACCCTCCGTGTGAAAAAAACTCCCTCTAACATCCAAATTATACCTTGCCCCTCTCACCCTAAGCCCGTGACCCCTCGTGCTATTTGAGTCCATCCTAGGAAAAAGCTTAACCCTGTTTACTCTATCTATACCCCTCATAATCTTGTATATCTCTATTAGATCTCCTCTAACTCAAACTTTTCTAAGGAAAACAGTCCCAATTTGCCTAACCTCTTGTAACTCAGACCTTCTATACCAGGCAGCATCCTGGTAAACCTCCTCTGCATTCTCTGCAGAGTCTCCACTTTCTTCTAGTAGTAAGGCGACCAGAACTGGACGCAGTATTCCAAATGAGGTCTAACCAATGTTTTAAACAACTGCAACATTAAAGGCCAGCTCTTGTACTATATACCCTTTCCTTTAAAGGCTAGCATACCATATGCTTCCTTCACAACCTTCTCCACCTGCTCTGCCACCTTCAGAGACTTGTGCACCTGCGTCCCTCTGCGTTTCTATACTCTTAATAGGTCTACCCTTTATCATATAATTAGTACATCAGCCTTAACTGATGATTTCTCTCATTACTGTGCAGAAAATAGTCACCTAAATAGTGCAGTGACTGCTCTCAAAGTAATTTGTTACATGTAGAGAATTCTGGAACATCATAAAATGTGATACGGGGTTATATAAAGGCAAGTTCTTCTGGTGTTAGTCTTTGAAAACTAGGCAAAAGACTGAAAATATGATTGAGGATCTAGATTTAGCCTTGGCTGCAGGAAATTTAGTTATGACTGCAAGTTTGTTATTTGTATATTTGATTTTCTGTTTTTGTTTCTAGGTTACAAAGGCCCTATGTTTACTTGCCAATTCACTTATATGGGCAGTTGGTGCATCATAAAACTGGCTGTCATTTGCTGGAAGCCCAGGTGAGGATGCTATTGCATCTGCTAAGTCAATGTGCTGTTTCACCTGATTAATAACAACATATTCACATGACTGAAACTGAAGTGGTAAAAACAGAAATTGCTGCAGGCACACAAAGCTCATTGATCTGAAATCTGAGCCCTCTTTATCCACAGATGCTGTCTCACCTACTGAATGATTCCAGAATTTTCTGCTGTAATTTCAGCTTTGCAGACTTT
Organism: Sphyrna mokarran; assembly: GCA_024679065.1. Taxonomy (NCBI): domain Eukaryota; kingdom Metazoa; phylum Chordata; class Chondrichthyes; order Carcharhiniformes; family Carcharhinidae; genus Sphyrna; species Sphyrna mokarran. The sequence continues at coordinate 6,016,473 of JAGIQG010000006.1, forward strand.
GTTTCTTTTGTTCTGGGGCTGATGATTTTAATAATCAATATTTCTAGAAGTCAGCCCACATTACGGAATCAGGATTAACATGTCAGAATGTGACAGAGATTTAGAACAAACAACAATACAGCACGGAAAACAGGCCCTTTGGCCCTCCAAGTCTGCACCGCTCATTGGTGCAGTGATCCAACTAGACCACTCGTTTGTACCCCTCCATTCCCAATCTGTTCATTTGGCTATCCAGATAAGTCTTAAATGATCCCAGTGTTTGCCTCCATCATGCTGCTTGGCAGTACATTCCAGGCCCCCACCACCCTCTGTGTAAAACGTGTCCCTCTGATACCTGAGTTAAACCTCGCCTCCTTCACCTTGAACCTGTGACCCCTCACTATCATCACTTCTGACTTGGGAAAAAGCTTCCCACTGTTTGCCCTATCTGTGCCTTTCATAATTTTATACATCTCTATTAGGAGTCCTCTCATTCTCTGTCTTTCCAGGGAGAACAATCCCAGTTTACCCAATCTCTCCTCATAGCTAAGATTCTCCATACCAGGCAACATCCTGGTAAACCTTTGGTGTACTCTCTCAAATCCTCCACATGGTGTGGCGACAAGAACTGACCACAGTATTCCAAATGTGGCCTAACCAACATTCTGTAGAGCTGTAACATCAGACGCCAATCTTTATACCCTATACTCCGTCCTATAAAGACAAGCATACCATATGCCTTCTTCACCTGCGATCCACCTTCAAGATTCTGTGGCCTTGCAGATCCAGGTCCCTTTGTGTGTCTATATTCTTGATGGTTCTGCCATTTATTGTATAGCTTCCCCCTACATTAGTTCTACCAAAATGTGTCACTTCACATTTATCTGGATTAAATTCCATCTGGCATGTCTCCGTCCAATGTCGCAGCCTATCTATATCTGCTGTATTCTCTGACGATGTTCATCGCTATCCGCAAATCCAGCCATCTTTGTGTCGTCCGCAAACTTACTGATGACACCAGTTACACCTTCCAAATCATTTATATATCACAAATAGCAGAGGCCCCAGTACAGAGCCCTGCAGGACACCACTAGTCACAGACCTCCAGCTGGAAAAAAACCCTTCCACTGCAACCCTCTGTCTCCTGTTGCCAAGTCAGTTCTCTACCCATCTAGCTAGCTCTCCTTTTATCCCGTGAGATTTAACCTTTTGCACCAACCTGCCATGAGGGACTTTGTCAAACGCTTTACTAAAATTCATATAGACGACATCCACGGCCCTTCTCTAATCAATTTTGTATGTCCTCAAAAAAAACTCCATCAAATTTGAGAGGCATGACCTCCCTCTTACAAAACCATACTGTCTATCACTAATGAGATTATTCCGTTCTAAATGTGCATACATCCTATCTCTAAGAATTCTCTCCAAAAATTTCCTACCTCAGATGTCAAGCTCACTGGCCATAATTACCCGAGTTATCCTTGCTACCCTTCTTAAATAACGGTACCACATTCGCTATCCTCCAATCCTATGGGATCTCACTTGTGTCCAATGAAGAGACAAAGATTTCTGTCAGAGGCCCAGCAATTTCATCTCTTGTCTCCCTGAGCAGTCTAGGATAGATGCCATCAGGCCTGAGGATCTATCAGTCTTAATGTTCCCTAAACAATCTAACACTTCCTCGCGTGCTTTGGAGATTTTCTCTAACGTATCAACACTTCCCTCTGAGACACTTTCAGTTAATACGTTCTTCTCCCTTGTGAATACTAATGCAAATATTCATTTAGGATCTCCCTTACTTCCTTGGGCTCTAAGCATAACTTCCCTCCTTTGTCCCTGAGATGTCCAGTTTTTTTTTGTTCCTAATGTATGAATAAAATGCCTTAAGATTCTCCTTAATCTTGTATGCCAAGGACATTTCATGACCCCTTTTTACCCTCCTAACTCCCCGTTTGAGTTCTTTCCTATTTTCTCTGTATTCCTCCAGTGCTCCAACTGTTTTTAGCTGGCTGGATCTAATGTACATCTCTCTTTTCTTTTTGATCAGACCCTCAATTTCCCTGGTTATCCACGGTTCGCAAATCCTACCTTTCCTATCTTTCCTTTTTATAGGCACATGCCTGTCCTGCAGCCCCATCAACTGCTCCTTAAAAGACTCCCACATGCCAGATATGGATTTACCCTCGAACAGCCTCTCCCAATCAATGGCCACCAATTTCTGCCAAATCCGGCTTCCCCCCAATTCAACACCTTATCCGTAGGACAACACTCATCCTTTTCCATTACTATCCTAAAGTTTACAGAATTTAGAGAGAGTTTTATTGTATTTAACTCCACGTTGTACCAAATGTGGGAGTGTTTGATGGGGCCATTGTAGAGGGAGGTTTACTCTGCATGTAACCCGGTACTGTACCTGTCCTGGGAGTGTTTGTTGGGATAAGAGACAATGAGAATAATGATTTTCATTTGCAGAGCATCGTTCCAGACCTGAGCTACACTGTGCGTTCGCCAGCATTGGAGAAGTGGGATGGAATAAAGCAGCTGAAAGCAGCACTGTGGGCCTTGGTAACATTGTTTTGTTTTGAAAGCTCTCCCTTCTCTGTATGTCTTGTTTTTTACTAGCTATTATGTTATATGCACTGAAAGCCCCAGAAATCTTCACCTCGTTGAACCTTAAATGAATGTCGTCATTTGTAACTGCATCACAGCATAATAGTGATCTTGATTGATAAAGTTAATCATAACATATCTCCCAGCACGTTAGCTCAACACAAGAACTCTCTAATGAACTTTCTAATGGTCAAAACTGGATCCTTTTTGGTCTGCCTGACTCATTAAATTATGTTATTTACTCAAAAGTGTATTTGCTTCAACTCCCTGCCATGATAGGTGCCCAGATGAGGTGTTTCCCAATATATTCCTTGCCTGACAACAGCCCGTCCAGTAAAAAGTATCAAGCTACTGGCTTGGCATAGTGTTGGGAAAATAACGATATGATGCAAGAGGGCCTCAATAAGCCCAAAGGCAAACAAGTTGCTTATCGACTCCACAATCTGCCTGTGGAATGGGAAACAACGGATGAGCAAGTGGTGAGGGAGACACACACTACGTTTCACAAGTCTTTTCCTACTTTAAACACTAGAGGGGAGCATAAAATCCAATCCTATATCTGTTTTCTTCAAACACCCCTTCCAAACCTCAGTTCGGTGCTTTTGATTTCATTGCCTCCTGTTTTTTGAGTGTATGTGTCCTTTCTATTTAAATGATGCTGGATAGTAGTTTGTACGGAGCTACTGACTCAAATGTGATGTGGATTTCAGGGAAACATTGGCTCATCCAATTGGGGATTGAACCTGCTTCAAGAGGAGAATGTGATCCCAGATGTTATAGCTCTGGCCCATACTTGTGAAATACTTTCTGTCAGAGGGTAAGTAACAGTGAAAATAGATGGAAATCGATCCAAAAGAGAAATGATTGCCTAGTAATCATTCTCAATACCTGAAGACCTCAGCAACTGACTTTTCACTCACCTGAATTTGCTGCAGGTTTTATTTTCAATTCATTCATATATGTATATGTTGCTGGCTGAGCCAGCGTTTATTACCCATCCCTAACTGCCTTGGAGAAGTTGGCAGAGAGCTGTTGTCTTGAACTGCAGTCTTTGTCATGTAGGTAATGTGGTTTGCTCAGTGTCCAAATGTACAAACTGTATTTGTTGACTTACGACATTTTGTCAATCTTAAAAGTTAAGAATTTTCCCTTATAATTTAGTCCCAGGTACCTGTTGTCTGTCTAATCAATTCCAGCTTTTAACTCGCTGAGTATCCATTATTCCTTATATAAGATTGGTAAGATTTCAGATTGATTCGGCTCCAGGTAACTGTTTCTCTTGATTTTAATCTAATTTTCTTACTGTTGCCAGGAAATGTCATAGAAACAATTTAATTGAAAACAATATTCTTTATTGAGAGAATCTGTGTCTGATATCAGTCAGGATTTTCTATTCAACTAGAACTCTGGTTTGTTAAAGGGATGGATATTGTGCCCAGTTAAGTTGCCTACTTAACATGCCAATTTTAAGTTGAATCTATTTAGCAAATCATTGGGAAGCATAGAACAAGACTGCACAAGCTCTCCAATACATATTATGTAATGCGAATCACAACCTTCAAAGCACGGGCACGGTCTCCACTATCTGATATCACAAAAGCACGGAATTGCTTTGGTGCAAGAGAGGCCATTTAGCCCACCATATCTGCATCAACACTCTGAATAAACAACTCATGCCATTCCTTGACCTTCTTTCCCATAACCATGCATGTTTTTCTTTTTGGATGACAGTCTAACTGCCTTTTGAATGTTTCAGTTGAACTTACCTCTATTATACTCTTGGGTATTGCATTCCACCACCTGCTATGTGAAAAGTTTTCTTGATTTCAGCACCTTTCATTTTCAGTTCTTTAATGAGTGGGAACACTTTCTCCCTATCTGCTCGCTCTCTACATCCCTCATAGTTTTGGCAAATGTCCTCTTTGTCTTTCACTAAGGAGAATAATCCCAGCTTCTCCATATTGCTTTCAAAATTGAAGTTCCTTACCCCTGGAACCATCCTCAGTAATCTTTTCTGCACTCTGTCTATTGCTTTCACATCCCAGTGTGGCATCCCAGATTGGGATGCGATATTCCAGCTAAGGCTAAACTAGTGACTTACACAAATCCAACATGTCTTCTTGCTCTTGTACTCTGCTTCTATTAATAAAGCCTAGGAGTATGCTTTATTAACTACTGTCTGTGACTGTTTTTTGATGACTTGTGCATAATTATATCTAAATCTCTCTGCTGCTACATCATCTTTAGAGTTATGTCCCTTATTCTTCCCACTGAAATAAATCATTTCATTTTGCTTTGCATTGAACTTCATCTGCTGTCCATCTGCCCACTCCAACTTGCCTATTTTCTTTTGAAGTTCTACACAACCTTTCTTGCAGTTCACAATTTTGTATTATCCCAGGCTTTAAAATTGTATCCTATACACCAAAGTCTAGGTCAATAGCATCTCAACACTGAGCCTTGGGGGACTTCCACCTTCCAACAGCATGAAAAATATCCATCAACCACTAACTCTTCTTAGAAGAATTATAGAATATCTGCAGAGCAGAAGAGCCCATTTTGCCCATCAAGTTTGCACTGACTGACATATTTCCCAGGAGTTTTGCCCTGCCCTATCTCTGTAACCATACACATTTACTATGGCTGACCTACACATCTTTGGACACTAAAGGGCAATTTAGCATGGCCAATTCATCTAACCTGCACACCTGTGGACTAGGGGAGAAAACTCAAGCACCCCTAAGAAATTCACCCCTAAGAAACACAGAGAAAACATACAAACTCCACACACTCACCCAATTGCAGAATTGCACCTGGAATCTTTAGAGTTGTAAGCTTTTTTGTTTCCTGTTATTGAACCAACTGCCTGGGAATGATTCTCCCAAAAAAGTTCTAAATGCTACATTTGCGAGAAAACTACTGTATATTGCTATTGTTTTTTCAGTGGGAGTTCAGACTAAAATCTCCCATGCTCTGTGCAATGCAGGGGTCACAATCACCACGAATTTCATTAAAAGCTTGGGGAGATGGGGATGGTGCAGTCACACTGGAGGCTGACCATTCTGGGCTTCTGCACATGCACAGTGGCTCCAAACTGTCAACCTGCGCTTTGAACATAAAACACTATAGCACAAACAGGCCTTTTGGCCTACAAGTTGTGCCAATCATATCAGTACCTACCAGGCCAGAGAACTATCTGTAACTCCCAATACCATTAAATCCCATGTACTCATCCAGAAGTCTCTTAAAAGACCCCAGCGAGTTCACCACCACTGACAGCAGCCGATTCCATTCACTCACCACCCTCTGAGTGAAAAACTTACAAAGAACAAAACAGCACGGGAAACAGGCCATTCGGCCCAACGAGCCTGCGCCGCCACTCCGATGTTCCCACCTCTACCCGTGATCCTTGTCTATGTTTATAGATCTATGGATTAAAAACCAAATTTGAGACAATTTAGGGAGAATTTGTTTTGCCAATTAGCCTAAGAGCACATCTTTGGGATGTGGGAGGAAACCGGAGCACCCGGAGAAAACCCACGCAAGCACGGGGAGAATGCGCAAACTCCCACAGACACAGGCCCAAATCCATGTATCTGCACAGCACAGCGATAGTCACTGAGCTGTCGTGTTGCCCATCAAATGGTCTAGGTCAAGCGTACACTAACAACGTGAAGCACTAGGATACTCTCGAAAAAAAAATCCAAGAGCAGTCCTCTCACAACCCATCGCATGTATGCCCCTTGTTAGTCAACAAGGTGGACCAAAGCACCTGTAGGATAAAAACAAGTACATCAATATCACCATCTATTTACACACTTCGCAGGGACTCCCAAGGCTCATGATCCCTATTTTAAATAAGTTTCCTATACTCCTCCATTCCCATTCTGTTCATGTGTCCATCTAAGTATCTCCTAAATAACTCCAGAGTGCCTGCCTCCATCACTTTACTTGGCAACGCATTCCATACCCGCACCACCCTCTGTGTGAAAAAACTCCATCTAGCATCCAAATTATACCTTGCCCCCTTCACCCTAAGCCCGTGACTCCTCTTGCTATTCGAGTCCATCCTAGGAAAAAGCTTAACCCTGTTTATCTATACCCCTTATAATCTTGTATACACCTCTATTAGATCTCCTCTAAGTCTACGTCTTTCTAAGGAAAACAGTCCCAATTTGCTTAATCTCTCCTCATAACTCAGACCTTCCATACCAGGCAGCATCCTGGTAAACCTCCTCTGCACTCTCTCCAGATTTTCCATGTCCTTCCTGTAGTAAGGTGACCAGAACTGGACGCAGTGTTCCAAATGAGGTCTAACCAACGTTCTATACAACAGCAGCATTAAAAGCCAGCTCTTGACTCTATACCCCTTCCTATAAAGACTAGCATACCATATGCTTTCTTCACAACCTTCTCCACTTGCTCTGCCACCTTCAGAGACTTGTGCACCTGCACCCCCAGGCCCCTCTGCGTTTCTATACTCTTAATAGGTCTACCCTTTATCGTATACCTCCCCGCTATGTTCTTTCTCCCAAAATGCATCACCTCGCATTTATCAGGATTGAATTCACTCTGTATTTGCCCCCCAGCACCTTAAACCTGTGTCCTCTCGTAGTGACCATTTCAGCCCTGGGAAAAAGCCTCCGAGAATCCACCCTATCTATTCCTCTCATCATCTTATAAACCTCTATCAGGTCGCCTCTCAACCTTCGTCTGTCCAGGGAGAAGAGATCTCGCTTTCTCAACCTATCTTCATAAGGCATGCCTCCCAATCCAGGTAACATCCTTGTAAATCTTCTCTGCGCCCTCTCAGTAGCTTCCACGTCCTTCCTATTAGTGAGGTAACCAGAACTGCACACAGTACTCCAAGTGGGGTCTGACAAGGATCTTATGAAGTTGCAGCATTACCTCCCGACTCCTAAACTCAATTCCTCTATTAATGAAGGTCAGTACACCATATGCCTTCTTGACCACATCTTCCACTAGCGGGGCCAAATTAAGAGTCCTATGGACCCGGACCCCAAGATCCTTCTGCTCCTCAACACTGCCAAGACTCCTACCCTTGATATTATACTCCTTCATCTCATTAGTCCTGCCAAAATGGACCACCACACATTTATCCATGTTGAAGTCCATCTGCCACTTCTCCGCCCAATGTTGCATCCTATCTGTCTCACTACAACTTCTGACATCCCTCCAGACTATTTACAACAACACCACCAACCTTCGTATCATCGGCGAACTTACTAACCCATCCCTCCACTTCCTCATGCAGGTCATTTATGAAAATGACAAACAGCAAGGGTCCTAGATCAGATCTCTGGGGCACTCCGCTGGTGACTGACCTCCATGAAGAAAAAGACCCATCCACAAGCACTCTTTGCCTTCTGCAGGCAAGCCAGTTCTGGATTCACAAGACCAAAGCCCCTTGGATCCCATGCTCTCTCACCTTCTCAAGAAGTCTTGCATGGGGGACCTTATCAAACACCTAGCTGAAATCCATCGAAAACGACGTCCACTGCTCTTCCTTCGTCAATGTGTTCAGTCACATTTTTAAAGAACTCAACTAGGCTCGTAAGGCATGATCTGCCCTTAACAAAGCCGTGTTGACTATTTCTGATCATATTGAACTTCTCCAAACGCTCATAAATTCTCTCCATCAACTTAACCAACCACTGAGGTCAGACTCACTGGTCGGTAATTCCCCGGGCTATCCCTGTTCCCTTTCTTGAAAATAGGCATCACATTCGCAATCCTCCAATTTTCCGGAACCTCTCCCGTCTCCAAGGACGCAAAGATCATCGCCAGGGACTCCGCAATCACTTCCTCACCTCCCACAGTAATCTGGGGTACATCCCATCCAGACCTGGCAACTTATCTACCTTGATGGAATTTAACAGTTCCAACATATCCTCTTCCTTAATGTCCACATACTCAATCTCTTCAGTTTGCTGCAATCCTGCAGTACAATCCCCCAGATCACTTTCCACTGTGAATACTGAGGCAAAGTACTTATTAAGCACCTCTGCCATTTCTTCTGGTTCCACACAGACTTTTCCCCCTTCACCTTTTATGGGTCCTATCCCTTCTCTTCCCATCCTTTTACTCTTCACATATTTGTAGAATGCCTTGGGATTCTCCTTAATCCTACCCGCCAAAGGCTTCTTGTGACCCCGTCTGTCTCTTCTAATTTCCTTTTTAAGCTCCCTTCTACAAGTCTTATACACCTCGAGATCTAGATACATCTCCTAGCTCCCTGAACCTTTTGTATAATTTTCTTTTCTTCCTAAGTAGGTTCATCACAACCTTTGTGCTCCATGGTTCTCTCGATTTACCAAAACCTCCTTGTCTCACTGGAACATTGTCGTGCCGAGCTCCAGACAAACATTCCTGGAAAATTTGCCACCTTCCTTCAGTACTTTTCCCCAAGAACACCACCTTCCAGTTTACTCTTCCAATTTCCTGCCTGATGTCTTCATATTTCCCCCTACTCCAGATAAACACTTTCCTATCCTGCCTGATCCTATCTTTTTCCAATGCTATCGTGAAGGAGATAGAATTATGATCACCATTCCCGAGATGTTCTCCTACCGAGAAATCCGACACCTGTCCTGGTTCATTAGCCAGCACCAGGTCAAGTACAGCCTCTCCTCTTGTAGGTTTATCCACGTGCTGTGTCAGGAAACCCTCCTGAACACACCTAACAAACTCATCATCATCCAAACCCCTTACCCTGGGGACATTCCAATCAATGTTTGGGAAATTAAAGTCTCCCATCACAACAATTCTGTTATTTCTACATCTCTCTAGGATCTGTTTCCCTTTCTGCACCTCAACATCCCTGTCACTATTGGGCGGCCTATAAAAAACACCCAGCAAAGTTTTCGACCCCTTGTTGTTCCTAACTTCCACCCACAGAGACTCTGTAGACAGTCCCTCCACGGCATTCTCCTTCTCTAGAGCTGTGACACTGTCCCTGATCATCAGTGCCACTCAGCCACCTCTTATACCTCTCTCCCTGTCCTTCCTGAAGCATCTGAATCCTGGCACCTGAAGTACCCAGTCCAGTCTCTGAGACATCCAAGTCTCTGTAATGGCCACCACATCACATTTCACTTTGCTGGCGAGCTCCATCGTTGGCCAGCCTGGGATCCTCAGCCCCTCCTGACATCCGCATGGTCTGATCATGGCCCCAACGCCTGTTCCTAGGCCAGCCCTGAACCTCCCTCCCATCTCAGAGCGCCCTGATCACCAACCATCCCCTCCCCCCACCATGGAAGTCTTTTCATTCTGCACAAGTGTTCCACAAGCAAGACCTGTTTTACTAATGCTCCTGTTTTTCTAGTTACTGTTCTGTTTAGTTGTTAAACTTTTGTTATATATTGATATAAAGAAGATCATTCTTTAAACAACACATTGGCCTCCTGCTGCACTGTAGGGATTTTATGATTCTATGACTATATTATTTGTGGTCTTAGGTTACCACAGTCAGAATGATTTTGTGATAGGTCATTGCATGCCAATCGATAAATTGATGAATGGAAGAGGATCAGTGAAGATTGCATACATGGATTTAAAAGAAGCATTTGATGAGTTCTACTGAATCCTTCTGAATTCTATTCTCCAACAGGACCACAAATAACATGTCTGAATCTTCTCCAGAAATAACCCTAATATAGTGATCACTTGACCTCCTTTGGGATTGTGCCTTCAAGAAATGTGCTAAGTATGGCCTGTTGTTTCCGCTGACTGACTTTATTTGCTCTGCTCCCATAGGACCTGTCTGTATGCACTGGGCCTCTTGGCGAAAACAAAGCAGGGATGTGATATCCTGAAACTGCATGGCTGGGATTCGGTCAGGCATGGCCGCTTGCAACCCTGGCCCGTAGCCCCTGATGACATAGAACAACTATACAATGAGTTGTCCTCGGTTCCCAGTACGCTGAGCCTCAACTCAGAATCTACTAGCTCCAGACACAACAGTGAGAGTGAGTCAGTGCCTCAGAGTGAGTATCTTATGGCTTGGAGCTTGCCTATGCTCCCTCAGTATAATGAAATCATCTTGCTTCCAGCATGAGTCACCAAGTGAAATGTGCAGTATTTGCTGGCTGGTTAGCTATTTCCCAATCATACATAAATATCTCTGCTCTCCCCCTGAGAATGTTAATTTCTGTTGAGATACGGATACACGTTAGCTCTCGGTGTATCGTTCAACTGACCAGTCTTCATATCTGGGTCCTGGCGGTTAGTGTCAACAGTCCAAGTTCAACTCAGCTCTTTCCCAGAGGCGACACATCCATTTTTCAGCACTAGTCATTTATTCCCAAGGAGCCTGGTTGATTTTTCCTCCTCAATCCTCTGGATGCTGATATCAATTGGTATGCCTTCAAGAACTAGGATAATTACATAAGAAATAGGAGCAGGAGTCGACTATTCAGCCAATTGAGCCTGCTCTGTCATTCAGTAAGATCACTTATGATCTGATTGTAGCCTTAATTCTACTTTCCCATCTGTCCTCTTGCCCCGCAGCTCATCACGCGCATAACCCTTGATTCACTTGTTAATGAAAAACATCAATAGTACTGAAGACTTGTGTTCCAGAACTTGTCACACCCTTAATTGTTCTCTGGGACAGAGTGTTTGGAAGTGCTGGTGGCTGAGTGTGAATTTTTCAATTTGCTTTTTTACTCTCTCTCTTTTTGAGTGCTTTTTGCTGCTGTAGTTAGGCATGGGGCTAGCTGGGAAGGGAACCGGGGAGTATAAAAAGAAAGTGGCAGTAGACAGCGGGCAGCATCGGGAGCAGGCAGGGGAGTGAGTAGGGCAGCAGAGTGAGATATAAGGGCTTTGGCTCGCAGGGCTTGGGCTAGAGCAGGCTTAGAGACAGTGTGCTACTGGCTTTCCATTGGAATTCACACCTCCAACGGTGTCCATGACAATGGCAGGGATTAAGGAAAGACGCCTCACCTGTGTACGGTGTCACGTGTGGGAGTTCCTGGAGGTGAGACCTCTTCCGAAAGTCCACGTATGCGCCAAGTGTTTGGAGCTGCAGCGTCTGAGGGCTCGGATCAAGCAACTAGAGCGCCAGTTGGAAGATGCATTTTTAGTCAGAGAACGAGGCAATCATGGAAGGGAGGCAAAGTAAGGTAGCAGACCCGGAGCCTAAGGGGGGCAAACCTGACCCTTACAGGTGGATTACTGTCAGGAAGGGGAAAAAGGAGAGAGGAGACAGTCCAAAGACTTCCCCAGTGGCAGCCCCCCAAAATATCAAGGGCGGAGGGTTAAAAAAGGCAAGGCACGAGGACCAGAGTACCTCAAAGGGGAGGAAAGGGGCTAAAAGGGAGATGGTGGGGGATGGGAGGGTTAAAGGAATAGATAGGTGATTCTGTGGCCCAAGGCGGGACTCCAGGATGGTAGTTTGCCTCCCTGGAGCAGGGGTGCAAGATGTGTCAGACAGGGTAGAGGGCATTTTGAAGGGTGAGGGGACCAAGGCGGATGTGACTATTCACATAGGAGAGAAGGATGTAGGAAGGATGAGCAGGGAGGATATAAGAAGGCAGTTCAGGGAATTGGGGGGTAGTCTGAAGAGCAGGGCCTCGAGGGTGGCGATCTCAGGGCTGCTTCCAGGTTAGGATAATAGCGGAGCCAGGAGAAATGAGATCCTACAGCTGAATGCGTGGCTGAAGGACTGGTGTAGGGAAGAGGTTTCATATTTGTAGATAACTGGGAAGTCTTTGTGAAAGAAGGGCACCTGTATAGAAGTATTGTATCTCTGAGGGAGCTGTGGACCAGTTGAGGGAAATATCCATACCGAGGGAGGAAGTGTTAGAGCTTCTAGGTAGCATTAAAACTGATAAATCTCCAGGGCCTGATGGCATTTATCCCAGACTGCTTAGAGAGGTGCGAGGTGAAATTGCTGGGCCTCTGACGCAAATCTTTGTCTCTTCCTTGGACACAGGTGAGGTCCCAGAGGACTGGAGAATAGCTAATGTTGTACCGTTGTTTAAAAAGGGTGGTAGGGATAACCCCGGAAATTATAGGCTGGTGAGTTTACGTCAGTGGTAGGGAAGTTGTTGGAGAGGATTCTTAGAGGTAGGATGTACAGGCACTTAGAGTGTTGCAATCTGATTAGGGATACGCAGCATGGATTTGTTAAGGGGAGGTCGTGCCTTACAAATCTGGTAGAATTTTTTGAGGAGATGACAAACGGTGGACGAAGGGCAAGCCGTTGATGTTGTCTATTTGGATTTTAGTAAGGCGTTTGACAAAGTCCCTCATGGGAGGTTAGTCGAGAAGGTCAAGGCAAATGGGATACAAGGACAGGTAGCTAGATGGATAAGCAACTGGCTTGGTAATAGGAGACAGAGAGTAATAGCGGAAGGGTGTTTCTCTAGCTGGAGGTCGGTCACTAGTGGTGTGCCGCAGGGCTCGGTACTGGGACCTCTTCTATTTGTAATATATATAAATGACTTGGAAGAGGGAGCAAGTGGAGTGATCAGCAAGTTTGCAGACGATACAAAGATGGCTGGACTTGCGGATAGTGAGGAGCATTGTCAGGCGATGCAGCAGGACATAGATAGGCTGGTAGCTTGGGCAGACAGATGGCAGATGGAATTCAATCCTGATAAATGTGAGGTGATGCATTTCGGGAGAAAAAATGTAGGGGGGAGGTATATGATAAAGGGTAGACCTATTAAGAGTATAGAAACGCAGAGGGACCTGGGGGTGCAGGTGAACAAGTCTCTGAAGGTGGCAGAGCAAGTGGAGAAGGTTGTGAAGAAAGCATATAGTATGCTAGCCTTTATAGGAAGGGGTATAGAGTACAAGAGCTGGCCTTTAATGTTGCAGTTGTATAAAACGTTGGTTAGACCTCATTTGGAATACTGCGTCCAGTTCTGGTCGCCTTACTACCGGAAGGACGTGGAGACTCTGGAGAGAGTGCAGAGGAGGTTTACCAGGATGCTGCCTGGTATGGAAGGTCTGAGTTACGAGGAGAGATTAGGCAAATTGGGACTGTTTTCCTTAGAAAGACATAGACTTAGAGGAGATCTGATAGAGGTGTACAAGATTTTGAAGGGGATAGATAGAGTAAACAGGGTTAAGCTTTTTCCTAGGATGGACTCAAATAGCACGAGGGGTCACGGGCTTAGGGTGAGGAGGGTAAGGTATAATTTGGATGCTAGAGGGAGTTTTTTCACACAGAGGGTGGTGGGGTTATGGAATGTGCTGCCAAGTAAAGTGGTGGAGGCAGGTACTCTGGAGATATTTAAGAAATACTTAGATGGGCAAATGAACAGAATGGGAATGGAGGGGTATATAAAACTGATTTAAAATAGGGATCATGAGCCTTGGGAGTCCCTGGGAAGTGTGTAAACAGATGATGATATTGATGTACTTGTTTTTATCCTACAGGTGCTTTGGTCCACCTTGTTGTCTAACAAGGGGCATACACGCGATGGGTCGTGAGAGGGCAGCTCTTGGATTTTTTTCGCGAGTATCCTACTGCTTCACATCGTTAGTGTATGCTTGACCTGGACCATCTGATGGGCAACACGACAGCGCAGTGACTATAGTTGTGCTGTGCAGATACATGGATTTGGGCCTGTGTCTGTGGGAGTTTGCGCATTTTCCCTGTGCTTGCGTGGGTTTTCTCCGGGAGCTCCGGTTTCCTCCCACATTCCAAAGATGTGCTCTTAGGCTAATTGGCAAAATAAATTCTCCTTAAATTGTCTCAAATTTGGTTTTTAATCCATAGGTCTATAAACATGGACAGGGATCGCGTGTAGAAGTGGGAACATCGAGGTGGCGGCGCGGGCTCGTTGGGCCAAAGGGCCTGTTTCCTGTGCTGTTTTGTTCTTTGTTGTTTTTTGTTCTTAATTAAGCTGTTTCAGTACAGTTACAACACCAGACTCCACCCAGCAATGTGGAAAATTGCCCGGTTATGTCCTGTACACAAGAATCAAGAAAAATCCAATCCGGCCAATCGTTGTCCCTACTACCGGCACTTACTAAGCAGTAACTTGTTCACTGAAGGCCCATTTGGGTTCGACTCAACTCTTGACCTTGTTATAGCCCTGGTTCAAACATGGACAAAATTCTTAATGCCAGAATTGATGTGAGAGTGACTGTCCTTGACACCAGTGTTTGACCAGTGTATGGCATCACAGAGTCCTAGCAAAACTGGAGTCAGTGAGAATTGGGGGGAAACTCTCAGCTGGCTGGAGTCATACCTGGCACGATGGAAGATGGTTGTTATGGTTGGAAGTTGATCAGGATGTCACTGCTGATAGTGTTCTCGGCCCTATCATCTTCACTAATAACCTTCCTCCCAAGATAAGATCAGAAGTGGGGATGTTCACTGACGATTGCACAATGTTCTGCTCTATTCATAACTCCTCAAATACTAGAGCAGCCTATGTCCAAATGCAGCAAGACTTGGACAATATCTAAGCTTGGGCTGACAAGTGGCAATAACATTCATGCCACACAAGTGCCAGGCATTGACCATCTCTTACTATTCATTGCACTTCGATATTCAGTAGCATTACTATTGCTGAATCCCCCTCTTATCAACTTTCTGGGGATAACCATTGACCAGAAACTGAACTGGATTAGCCATATAAATACTGTGACTAACAGGGCAGATCAAAGGCTGGGAATTCTGCTGTAACCCCCCCCCAAAGCCTGTCCACCATTTACAAAGCATAAGTCAGGAATGTGATGGTATAGTCTCTATTTGGTTGGATGAGTGCAGCTCCAATGACTGTTATTTCAATGGTGTCGAAGCTTGACACCAACCAGGACAAAGCAGGCCATTGATTGCTAACCCCATCCAACACATGTAATCCTTCTACCATTGATGAATAGTAGAAGCCGTGTGCACCATCCATAAGATGCATTGCAGGAACTCACCAAAGCTCCTTAGACACAGCTTCCAAACTCAGGATCTCTACTGTTTGAAGGACAAGAACAGCAAATACCTGGGAACACTACCTCCTGGAGATTCCCCTCCAGGTCATTCACCATCACATTGTCGCTGGGTCAATATCCTGGAATTCCCTCCCCTAATAGAACCCTTGTGTACTTACACCACAGGTACAATAGTGATTTGAGAAGGCAGCTCACTGCCACCTTCTGATGGGCAATTAGTGATAGGTAATAAATGCTGGCCTAGCCAGCTGCACTCACATCCTATAAATAAAAGCAAAAATGTCAGACTCAACCTTGAATATAATCCACTGCTCTCTGGGGAGGTAAAGTCCAGAGACAATGCCTGCTGAGAAAAGTAATTCCTCCTAATCCTCACACAGCCAATCACACAAAAAAAAATTGGCATTAATTAGTTTTTCACAAAGCATCAGAAATGGAACTGGTGCCTGTGGCCAAATGAGATGCCAACAGCGGCAGGAGGAGAACAGTCAACATGTCATCAAACGATATAAAGCAGCCCAAGGGTTTCTCTCTGAATACAGTAAGCCTTTTCTATTTGTGCTGCCAATCCTGGAACAGTGAGGTGAAACACATCAGCTTTTCTGCCCTGTGATATTAAATTGTCATTTACCATGTCTGAATTGGATGTCTTTTGCTAATTTGTTTGCATCAGGATATGAGTACGGGAAATAGAGCTGAAGTGCCTCTTCTCACTGTGTGATCCTAGTTTCAGCAGCGAGCACTCCGCGATCAGATACAGTACAGATTCAATACATGGTAAAGCTTCCCCTACCCCATCAAATACTGACAGGTACAACATTGAGTTAGTTACAGTGCTCCTTTCAGGCTAGCTTCTCATGAAGAAAAGCTTCTTTCCTCCTACCAGCCAGTCTTGTGCTTCCCATTAATAATGTGATCAATTCTGTTTCATGAAATAGTGCCAGCAGGGACAGGATTCATAGAACATTACAGCACAGAACAGGCCCTTCGGCCTTCGATGTTGTGCCGACCAAAATAAAAAGCAATGCCCCTCCAAACTAAACCATTCCCTTCTCTTCCATATACTTATCAATTAACCTCTTAAACGCCACCAAACTTGGCGCATCTACAACAGCTGCAGGCAGGGCATTCCACTCCCTAATCACTCTTTGAGTAAAGAACCTACCTCTGATATCCGTCCTATAACTCATACCCCTTAATTTAAAGCTGTGTCCCCTCGTGCTAGCTTTCTCCATCCTAGGAAAAAGGCTATCACTGTCCACCCTATCTAAACCTCTAATCATCTTATATGCTTCAATAAGATCCCCTCTTAGCCGCCTCCTTTCTAACGAAACAACCTCAAATCCTTCAACCTCTCTTCATAGGACCTGCCCTCCATACCAGGCAACATCCTGGTAAACCTCCTCTGTACCCTCTCCAATGCCTCCACATCTTTCTTATAATGTGGGGACCAGAACTGCACACAATACTCCAAGTGCGGCCGCACTAGAGTTTTGTACAGTTGCAACATGATGCTGCGGCTCCTAAATTCAATCCCCCTACCAATAAAAGCTAAGACTCCATATGCCTTCTTAACAACTTTATCCACTTGACTGCCTACTTTCAGGGATCTATTGACACATACACCAAGATCCTTCTGTTCCTCAACACTATTAAGAGCCCTACCATTAGCCCTATACTCTACACATTTATTGTTCCTGCCAAAGTGCATTACCTCACACTTTTCCACATTAAACTCCATTTGCCACCTCTCGGCCCAGCTCTGCAACTTGTCCAAGTCACTCTGTAAACTAAAACACCCCTCTTCACTATCTACCACACCACCAACTTTAGTATCATCTGCAAATTTACTGATCCATCCCTCAATACCCTCATCCAGATCATTTATAAAAATTACAAACAGCAGGGGCCCCAAAACAGACCCCTGAGGCACACCACTCGTCACCGAACTCCACGATGAATATCTCCCATCAACTCATTTTAATTAAAACTGCCAAATCCAGACCATTGCAGATGGCAGAGAGCATGTTCTTCCTTCAGTTAGTTTAGAGCCCAAGTCTTAATACTAAAGAGTAGCACAGTGGTTAGCACCACTGTCTCAGCACCAGAGACCCGTGTTCCCATTCCAGCCTCAGGCCTTTGTGGAATTTGCACATTTTCCCTGCATCAGTTTTCCCCAGGTGCTCCACTTTCCTCCCACAGTCCAAAGATGTGTAGCTTAGGTTTGACTATGCTAAATTTCCCCATAGTGACAGGGGGAATTAGCAGGATGGGGTTATAGGGATAGAGGTTGAGTGGGATTGTTGTCAGTGCAGGCTAAATGGGCTGAATGGACTCCTTCTGTACTATAGTGATTCTATGGGTCAGTTCTCAAATTGCCTGCACCAGTCAATTCTCCCACAGGGTGGCAGGTCTGCAGCTTGGTCTATTTCTGTCCTGTCCTCTGAATTGAACAAGATTCCATAGAGTTCATTGCATGACGAATACAAGTTAATGGATGTGCTGTGGGCTGCTTTTGTCTTACAGGCATGTTTATTATGGAAGATGATCGCTACGGGAGTAGCACAACCAGCACCTTTTTCCTAGATATCTCTGAGGAGGGAGATCCATCTCTGCTAGACAGACCCAAATCAGTTAAGGAGAAGGAACGAAGCCCCCTTAGCATCCTCAGCTCTTCCAGATTTGTCCCTCGACGCTTCTTTAACAATCTGACTTCACTGCCAGGCAAGAAACTGCGCAGTAGCAGCGATTCCAAATCTGCCAAGGTAGCAGATAGGAAGCAAGTCCAGCGACGAATTAGAGCAGTCACTGAGCCAGCTAACAGCACTGAGTACTTGCACAGTGAAGTGTTTACCAGCATCTTCAATGGTAACCGACTGCACAAGAGCCACACATTGAGCTTGGAAACATCATTTGTTGGGAGCCGGGATCATGGCAACAGAGGAAGCTCACAGAGTATCTCTGAGTCTGAACTAAAACACCCAAAAACTATTTTGGGGGATAATCACCAGGAACCAATCATCAAGGACCGGTCGATGGGGGATGGCACAACTGGCACACAGTTTAAAAGCCGTAGTCAGAGTTTTAACACGGATACAACAACAAGCGGCATTAGCTCTATGAGTTCTGTCAGCTCCAGTCCATCCGGGGAAACGGTCCGTCTGGACCCTGCCAATGCTGACACAGACTGCGGCAGTCTGAACACAATTGTCAGTGCACAAACAGTGAAAACCAGTATATCCCTCACTCCCCAATCCAACCATCTACCTCTGTCCAAGTCAAACTCTGTCTCACTTGTCCCCCTGGGGTCTTCGCACACGCTCCCTCGAAGGGCACAGTCGCTCAAAGCACCTTCAGTCACTACCATAAAAAGCCTGACCGATTACAATTTTAGCTATACGAGCCCACGTGACGCTTTCGGATATGCCACTCTGAAGCGACTGCAGCAGCAGAGGATGCATTCATCGCTGTCACATTCTGAAGCTCTGGCATCCCCAGCAAAGGATGTGCTGTTTACAGATACAATTACCATGAAGACAGGCAGCCTGGATTCAAGGTTGACACCAAGAAGGTAAGTATAGTTATCTTTTAGTGAAATAAAATTATATGGAAAATGCCTGCATGTTTAGAAAGGAGTGCTTTAAGGTGGTGGGAAATAACATCTTTGCTCTGTGTCTGCCTCACTTTATCCATATAGCCCTTTCTGAGAGTTCTGAGAAACTGCATGTTGAGTTTACATCAGAAAAGATTGTAAAAGCAATAACTTTTAACATTGTAAAATGTCCCACAATGCTTTCCATTATAAAACAAAATATGACACTGAGCCACATAGAGTTATTAGGTCAAATAACCAAAAGCTTGTTCAAACAATTAAGCTTTTAGAAACGTCACAAAGGAGCAAAGTGGGCCTGAGGTGATGAGGTTAAAATCTTGATGCTGGAAACACTGGAATTAAAAATGAACAGGGCATTGTGAGCTGCTGCAGATTAGAGTTAGGGAGGGAATATTTTTTGGAGGAATTTAAAAGCAAGGATTTTAAAAAATCCAAATCAAGACATTGGTTGACAAGGAGCCAGTGTCAGTGAATAAATACAAGGTGTTGGGAATGGGGCGAGTTTTGGATAACTTGACGTTTACGGAGAACTGAATCTGGGAGACCAGCCAAGAGAGCATGAAATAGTCATTTTAAAAATGCATCTTATTCCAAAACTAAAACTTTGTGATGTTAGGCCTAAATGTTGGCACAAGAATTGATGCTCAACAAAAGCAGCAACTTTACATAAATCACAAAAACTATAAATACATATTTAATGAGATAACTAATTTTTAAACAGAAAACTAGATTGTGTTTTTGGGAAGAAGGGGTTGGGTCTATGACATTCTTAAAATGCAAGTGGCACTTTGAAGTGGAGGGATGAGATCCACTGGTGTGAGATACCAGTTGGTCAGTAGAGTGTGTTCTGATATCTGTTCATATTTCATTGTTCTTATTCAGATTTATCAAAGCCTTGAGTTTCGCCTCACTGGACAAAGAGGATTTATTAAGTCCAATAAATCATACAACACTTCAGCGTTCTTCCTCTGTACGTTCCATGGTCTCCACTGCCACCTATGGCAGCACAGATGATTACATAGGCCTCGCATTGCCTAGTGATGTCAATGAGCTGTTCCAGGTAGGAGTCATAGAGGGATCATCCATCAGATTGCCATCTGTAATGCCTAAGGCCAGGGTTAGAAACTCTAATTCTGTCTCTACTTGTGGGCAGGGAGTTATCTCAGTGTGTAGGATAGATATCTCCATGAAAATGGTCAGATGTGTAACTAAATGTATGTTGAACAACATACCTACTTGTTAAACATAATTGACTTGAGTAGCTAGAAAGCAATCTTTTAAAATCATTTGTGGCTGTTTTATTGCCATTTTAAATGGGCAAATCTTAAGAATCACATGATCTAACGTGCTTAGGAGAGATTTTTTAAATTTCATTTTTGTGATGTATCTTCAAGATGGTGTATCTTGAGATTCATTTCCATCAGGTCAGCAATTACTCTCTAGGTGACTGGAAAAAATGCAAGACAGCAACCTCATCAGCTAATGTTGACCACTCAGTAATGTATTGAGTGTTCTCACTTTGGAGACATTTTTGTTATTTTTCATATTCTAAGAAACTGTAAAGATCTCAGTTACCCTGTTAATTTATCTATTTGTTACTGAAAAGACAGACATGTTGCTAAGTTTTTTTATCATGCACTCATCAGGAAAAATGCGAGAATGCCATATTTCAAACAATGGCGCTGTAGGGGGAAAATGGCGCTGTAAGGGGAAAATGGCGCTGTAGGGGGAAAATGGCGCTGATTGGTTGACAAGTTGACTCTCCAAACTCCCAGGTAATTCAAAAGATTGCAAAGCTTCAAGACATTTCTTTTGTATTCCGAGAACAAGTTCTTGCATATGAATATATGTTACTTAATAAAGGTCAATTAGCCATATTATGATCTTTGATTATCTTAAGTTGGTTATTAGTGTAACTATTAGTGCACTGAAACACAAGTGCAAATTCAGCAAGTGCTGCGTAATCACATCTCATAGTGGACACTTTAGTTTGAATTTTGCAAGGATGGGCAGGTTGAGTATGTTCTGTATTACAAACAGCCAAAGCAATATGTTGTTCTGAGTTGAGCAACCAATTGTTGGGACATATGGCCTATGTACCTGGCATCACAATGACATTAAGATTCATACATGTTGATAGGAAAAGTTTCAGCAGCATGTCTGTTTTCGAGCAATATTCCAGTTCCTCATCACCAAGGGATTGTATTGGTTTGTTCAGTAAATCAGCAAGTAGTTTGCTGCCTTACCAATAGTCTGATCATGTGGAATCTTGAAATAAAGCTGTTTCATCTTGTACTTGTTCCCAGGTGAAAGAGATCCCATACTTTCAGCAGAAATGTACCCTGCCTAAAGAGGACCATTCGTTCCAAGACTACGAGTCAGATGAAGGAGGTGAGGGCAGATACTGCACCTGTCGTACTAACCTCTTCAGTCACTGTTATTAGAAGGTGAAAACCCGTGGCTGTCAGCTGAGGATAAGATTGAATGCTGCTGTATTGACGTTTTGACCACTTGCAGGAAACATGCTTACCATCTGGAGAAGCATAAGTAAAAAATTGCGTTTTGTTGTCAAGTATGATTTCTCACTCAGAAATCCAGTTTGATTCTGTCCAGTCTTACCATTCAAATGAAAGTTTATTAGTCACAAGTAGGCTTACATTAACAATGAAGTTACTGTGAAAATCCCCTAGTTGCCGTACTCCAGCGCTGTTTGGGTATGCTGAGGAAGAAGTCAGCATGGTCAATGCACCTAACCAGCATGCCTTTCAGACAATGGGAATTATTTTCTAAGTGTCCACTTACACCCTTTTAGAGATGAGTAATAGATACTGGCCTTATCATCAACATAGCCTAAAATATTATTATTAAAAAACAGTAAACACTGCAAGGCTACATTGGCCCACCCTGGGGATGAGGTGAGAGTGTGGCCTATCTGGGGGAGGGGTGAGGGTCAGAAATTAATTTGAAATTTCAGGGATGACCGTTCATCAGAACACAGACAGTTACTAATGTGTTTTTTTTCCCCGTTACACCCAGCATCGTCTCCTTGTTCTCGGAGCCCATACCAAGAACTTCGGCCCCAGATCAGTTTCACAGAGGCAATGCTGAAAGCATCAGAAAATACTCCTTCTGTTGATGCTATAGAAGAGACAGGCTTACAGGAACACACAGATGATAACTGCCTTTACTGTGTGTGCCTGCAGATTGCTGGCTGCCTGCCCTATAGTCAGTGTGCTTCCACTTTAAACCGTGCAGGTGAGTAAAAGCTAGTGTGCACTCACTCTGTCTTTGTGACTCAGTGGGCCAAATTGCCCAATTGTACTCTTCAGTCCTATATTCCACCTTTTCAAGTTTGTTTCCCTCCCTATTATAATCTTGTTTGACTCAATTTATCAGTATACCTCAATTGCTGGAGGTGCCATATTCGTATGAACTTGACCAGAAACCCTTCTGATTCCAAATATTTCCTTGAATTGTTACTGGATGGAGCAGCATTTTGTCTCAATCAAACCTGCAATCCCAAAGAGACGTGTTTTATTTTCAGGTTTTTGTGAGCAGAATTAACTTTATCATGTCTCCCAAACAAAGACCCAACTGATATGAAGAGTTTGATGAACAAAAGTGGAGGTGGTTGGTGGGGGGGGGGGCTGTTGTTGTTCCAGCTAATGTGTGGGTCAGGTCAGGTCAGAGGGGACAGGTTGAAAGTAATTATCAAAAGCAGAAGGAGGGGATGAGAATTTTTTTCAGCATTGGATTATGATTCAGAATACACAGCCTGAAACGAGAACAGAAACAGATTAATTAGCAATTTTTAAGAGATTCTGTAATTGGAAAAAAAAATACACCGTTGTTGGGCAAAGAACAGGTGAGCATGGCAAACTGGAAACTCTTTCAAAAAGCCAAGGCGGGTCGAATAATTGTCTGTGCACACATTGTATGAAATGCCTGCTGGGCCTAAATAGGAAAAAACACAGATTGAGACAGCAAGGAAAACATAAGAACGGGCAAAAGTAGACTGTGTGGCCTCTTAATATGATCATATGATCTTGGGCTTTTTTTTCTTTTGTTCCACCTGTCATCTTGTTGACCACTTACATAACCTGTCTATGGGTGGTGAGAGCGTGGAATGCCCTGCCTGCAGCAGTTGTGGACTCGCCTACTTTGGGTGCATTCAAATGTTCGGTGGATAAGCATATGGATGATATTGGAATAGTTTAGGTTAGAGGGTCCACTGGCTGGTGCGACATCGAGGGCCGAAGGGCCTGTACTGCGCTGTAATGTTCTACGTTCTATATCTCTTTGCAGCCTCTATATCCTTCCTGTAGCCTTACTTTTCACTTAGCTTTGTTTTATTAGCAAACTGGCAAACATTCTTTGTCTCCATTTAAGTAATTAATAAAGATGATAAATTCTTTCAATGCTAATATTTATTTCAGATTTCCCAGACATTCCATGCACTGACTGCTGTGTGTCCATCATCCCAATCCACACCCACCTGGAAGTCACACCTCGCTCCTCAAAGGTTTCTGGGATCTCTGGGTGCAGTGATGCTGTTTCACAAGGGTCAGCGAGTAGCACTAAGAGTGTGGATATAGTAATAGGTGAGTGTGTGTGGCAGAGATGGTTCTGTAGCTGACTCAAAATCTTGTCTTCAATATGTCAAAAAGGATGAGCGACATAACGTTTACTCACCGTGTTGGGTTTCCACTCTGCGGGTGAAGTTTGGTAAGGACAGGAGCCAGGATCCTTCTGGGGGAAGGGACTATAGTTTTTTTTATGGAGAAGTTGAGAGTTGTGGTTATTATAGTCTAGCTTGTAAGGGGGTTTATTGGTGTTGATTAAATCAGAGGGGCAGGGTAACTTAAATTGGGGTTTATGATAAGGGAGGTGAATGAGAGGATTGGTCCAAGAGCTATCGTGTGCAAATCACTACTAGTAAAAAGTGTACCCAAGTACATTGTATAGCTTAATGAAAGATTAAATTACTCTCCTCCATTACCTTGACCCATGTTGTCTCCTACAGGAGGAAAGCCCGTCATAGATGACACGCCTGCCTGCCGAGTGCTGTTGAGGAAAGAAGTCTTACGATTGGTCATTAATCTGAGCAGCTCAGTGGGGACAAAAGGCCATGAGACTGGGCTCTTGACGTAAGAACTAACTTAATTAAATCACCACCAGGGCAATCTTTTTTCACTCAACAACAACTTGTATTAAAGGTGTAGTGTAAATTTTTAATATACATTTCTACGGAAATATTATGAAACAAAGTATGACACCAAGTCACTTAGTCAGATGACCGAAAGCTTGGTCAAAGAAATGGGTTTTAAGGAGCCTCTTAAAAGAAGAAAGCAATGTGGAAGGTGTAGTGAATGAATTGCAGTGATTGAAGGCCTAGACAACATAAGGCATCAGTGACTACTCATCAATGGCAATCATTGTTCTAATCGTGATCATCAATAAAGTGATGGAAGGGGTCATCAACAGTGCTATTAAACAGCACCTGCTCAGCAATAACCTGATTGCTGACACTCAGTTTAGTTCTGCCAGTGTTACTCAGCTCATGACCTCATTACAACTTTCAAACATGTCAATGGAGCCCAGCTTCAGAAAGGAGATTTGAGTGACTACCCCTGACATCAAGGCAGCATTTGACTGAGTGTAGCATCAAGTCCGAATAAGACAGGATCCAATGGACACTGGGGGAAAACGCTGTACTAATGTTAGACAAACCTGGCACATAAGATAATTATGGTTATTGGAGGTCAACCATCTCAGTTCCAGGACATCACTGCAGGAGTTCCTCAGAGTAAATTTCTAGGCACAGTCATCTTCAGCTGCTTCATCAATTACCCATGGTCAGAAGTGGGGATATTTGCTGAAAATTGCATGATGAACCATTCACACTGAACAGTGAAACAAATCCAACAAGACCTGAAAAATATCCAGGCTTGGGCTGACAATTGACAAGTAACACTCTTGGCATGCAAGTGCCATGCAATGACCACCTCCAACAAGAGAGGACCTAATCTTCATCCCTTGACATTCAATGGCATTACTATACTCAGTCTACCACTGTCAACATCCTAGGGTTACCTTTGACCAGAAACTGAACGGGGCTAGCCATAAAAATACTGTGCTACAAAAAACCAATCAGAAGCTCAGAATCCTACAATGTGTAATTTACCTCCTAACTCTCCAAAGTGTGTCAATAGAAGCTAGAAACAGGAGTAGGCCATTGGCCCTTCCAGCCTGCTCTACCATTTATCTTGAGTGTAGCTGATCACTGAATTCAATATCCTAGTGTTCTCTCACCCCCTCTCCCCTAATCCCTATAGCCCCAAGAATTTCTTTTTGAAATCAGACACTGTTTTGTCCTCAGCTACATTCTGCTATAGTGAATTTCACGCATTCACCACACTCTGGATTAAGAAATTTCTTCTCACCTCAATTCTAACAGATTTACTCCTTATCTTCAATCTATGAGCCCCTAGTTCTGGACCCCCTCACCATTGAGAACATTCTTTCTGAATCTGCCCTGTTTATCCCTGTTAGAATTTTATAACTTTCTATGAGATCGTCTCTCACTCGTCTAAATTCCGGTGAATATAATCCTAACCCGGGGGCAGGGATTCAGGTCCTGGATCATTGGCACCTCTTCAGGGGCAGGTGCAACCTGCATAGTAAGGACGGGTGGCATTTGAATTCCAGGGGGACTAATATCTTGGTGGGAAGACTGGCTAGGGCTACTGGGGGAACTTTAAACTAGAAAGGCTGGGAGGTGGGAATATCGATGAGACTGAGAACAAGGAAGTTAGCTCCTAGAAGGACTGTAGACAGTATGAGAAGTGGGGTTACACGGGTGGTGGAAAAGGGAAATATCCTGACTCAGGGGCTGAGGTGTGTCTATTTTAATACCAGGAGCGTAGTAAATAAGGTAGATGAGTTTAGGGCATGGATTGCTGCTTGGGAGTGTGATGTGGTGGCCATTACAGAGACTTGTTTGTCTCAGGGACAGGACTGAGTACTTCAGGTGCCGGGATTCAGATGCTTCAGGAAGGACAGTGTTGGGGGCAAAAGAGGTGGTGGAGTGGCATTGTTGATCACGTTCAGTGTCATGGCTGCAGAGAAGGTGGATGACGTGGAGGGAATGTCTACGGAGTCCTGTGGGTGGAAGTTAGGTACAGCAAAGGGTTGATAACTTTGGGTGTATTCTATTGGCCCCCCAATAGCGACAGGGAAGTTGAGGTGCAGATAGGGAAACAGATCCTAGAAAGATGTAGAAGTAAGAGTTGTCGTGATGGGAGATTTCAATTTCCCAAACATTGACTGGAATATCCCAAGGGTAAGGGGTTTGGATGGCGAGGAGTTTGTTAGGTGTGTTCAGGAAGGTTTCCTGACACAGTACGTGGGAAAAATCTGAGAGAGGAGAGGCTGTACTTGACCTGGTGCTAGCGAATGAGCCAGGACAGGTGTCGGATCTCTCGGTAGGAGAGCATCTTGGGGATGGAGATCATAATTCTATCTCCTTCACGATAGCAATGGAAAGAGATAGGATCAGGCAGGCTAGGAAGGTGTTTGTCTGGAGTAAGGGGAAATATGAAAACATTAGGCAGGTAATTGGACGAATAAACTAGAAGGAGGCGTTCTTGGGGAAAAGTACAGAAGGAAAGTGGCGCGGATATTCAAGGAATGTTTGTCTGGGGCACTGCAAGACAACGTTCTGAGGAGACAAGGAGGTTTTGGTAGGACGTGGGAACCGTGGTGCACGAAGGTTATGGTGCACCTAGTCAGGAAGAAAAGAAAGGTGTATAAAAGGTTCAGAGAGCTAGGAGATGTTGGGGATCTCGAGGAGTATAAGGCGTGTGGAAGGGAGCTTAAAAAGGAAATTAGGAAAGCCAGAAGGGGTCATGAGAAGGCCTTGGCGAGTAAGATTAAGGAGAATCCCAAAGCTTTCTACAAATATGTGAAAAGTAAAAGGATGAGAGAAAGGATAGGGCCTATAAAAGGTGAAGAGGGAGAAGTCTGTGTGAATGCAGAAGAAATGGCAGAGGTGCTTAACGAGTACTTTGCCTCGGTATTCACGGTGGAAAGTGATCTGGGAGATTGCACTGCAGGTTTGAGGCATACGGAAAAGATTGAGTATATGGATGTTA
Source organism: Sphyrna mokarran (assembly GCA_024679065.1). Classification (NCBI taxonomy): domain Eukaryota; kingdom Metazoa; phylum Chordata; class Chondrichthyes; order Carcharhiniformes; family Carcharhinidae; genus Sphyrna; species Sphyrna mokarran. Next base: position 6,043,755 of record JAGIQG010000006.1, read on the forward strand.
GGAAAGAGGATGTGTTAGACCTGTTAAATTCTATCAAGATAGACAAGTCGCTGGGACCGGATGGGATGTACCCCAGGTTATTGTGGGAGGTGAGGGAAGTGATTGCAGAGCCCCTGGCGATGATCTTTGTGTTGTCCATGGAAACGGGAGAGGTTCCGGAGGATTGGAGGATTGCAGATGTGGTTCCTATCTTTAAGAAAGGGAACAAGGATAGTTCAGGAAATTACCAACCAGTGAGTCTGACTTCAGTGGTTGGTAAGCTGATGGAGAGTCTTCTGAGAGACAAGATTTATGAACATTTGGAGAAGTTTAGAATGATCAGAAATAGTCAACATGGTTTTGTCAAGGGCAGGTCGTGCCTTACGAGCCTAGTTGAGTTTTTTGAAAATGAGTCTGAACACATTGACGAAGGAAGAGCGGTGGACGTGGTGTACATGGACTTTAGCAAGGTGTTTGATAAGGTCCCCCATGCAAGGCTTCTTGAGAAGGTGAGAGGGCATGGGATCCTAGGGGCTTTGGCCTTGTGGATCCAGAACTGGCTTGCCAGCAGAGAGTGGTTGTGCATGGGTCTTTTTCTGCATGGAGGTCAGTCATCAGTGGAGTGCCCCAGGGATCTGTTCTGGGACCCCTGCTGTTTGTCATTTTCATAAATGACCTGGATGAAGAAGTGGAGGGATGGGTTCGTAAGTTCGCCGACGATACAAAGGTCGGTGATGTTGTGGATGGTCTGGAGGGATGTCAAAATTTGCAGCGGGACATAGACAGGATGCAAGACTGGGCAGAGAAGTGGCAGATGGACTTCAACGCGGATAAATGTGTAGTGGTCCATTTTGGCAGGAATAATGGGATGAAGGAGTACTATATCAAGGGTAGGAGTCTTAGCTGTGTTGTAGAGCAGAAGGATCTTGAGGTCCGGGTCCATAGGACTCTTAAATCGGCCTTGCAGGTGGAGGAAGTGGTCAAGACGGCGTATGGTGTACTGGCCTTCATTAATCGAGGAATAGAGTTTAGGAGTCAGGAGGTAATGATGCAGCTTTATAAGACCCTTATCAGACCCCACTTGGAGTATTGTGCACAGTTCTAGTCACCTTACTATAGGAAGGATGTGGAAGCTATTGAAAGAGTGCAGAGGAGATTTACAAGGATGCTGCCTGGATTGGGAGGCAGGCCTTGTGAAGATAGGTTGAGGGAGCTGGGACTCTTCTCCCTGGAGAGACGAGACATAGGTTGAGAGGCGACCTGATAGAGGTTTATAAAATGTTGAGAGGAATAGATAGGGTGGATTCTCAGAGGCTATTTCCCCGAGCTGAAATGGTCACTACGAGACGACACAGGTTTAAGGTGCAGGGAAGCAAATACAGAGGGGATGTTAGGGGTAAGTTTTTCACTCAGAGGGTGGTGAGTGAATGGAATCGGCTGCCATCGGTGGTGGTAGAGGCGAACTCGCTGGGGTCTTTTAAAAGACTTCTGGATGAGTATATGGGAACTAATGGGATGCGGGTTATAGATAGGTCTGTGGATTGGTAGGTATAGATATGATCGGCGCAACTCGTGGGCCAAAGGGCCTGTTTGTGCTGTAGTGTTCTATGTTCTATGTAACCGACTTGCTTGCTTCTTGTATGATAGAGCTGTCATCCCAGGAATCAGCCTGATGAACCTTTGCTGTACTCCCTCTGTGCAAGGACATCGTTCCTTAGTTAAGGGCATCAAAACCCTAACAATACTCTTGGTGTGGCCTCACCAGTGTGCTGTAGAATTATAGCAAGACATCCCCATCCCTATATTTAAATCCTGTCACTATGAAGGCCAACATACCATTTGCCTTCTTTATTGCCCACTGTACCTGCGCGCACACTTTCAGCGACTGATGCACAAGGATTCCAAGATCTCGTTGAGTATCCGCTTCTCTCAATTTACACCCATTCAAGTAATAATGTCTTCCTATTGTTGTTACCAAAGTGAATAACCTCACATTTATCCACATTATACTGCATTTGCCATGCAGATGCCCACATTCTCAACCTGTCTAAATCATACTGAAGCATCTCTGCATACTCCCACCCAACTTTGTATCATCTATAACTTTAGAGTTAACATATCTAGTTCCCTCTTCCATTAATATATAATATGAACTGTTGGGGTCCTCGCACCCTTCAGAACCCTACTAGTCACTGACTACCAATCAGGAAAATTTATGTCAATCCTTTGGTTCCTATCTGTTAACCAGCTTTCTAAACAACTCAAGACACTACCTGCAATCCAATGTGCTTTGATTTTACGCAGTAGTCTATTATGTAAGACCTTGTCAAAAGCCTTCTCAAAGTCTAAATAAACCACATGCACTGATTCTCTTTGATCAATTCTACTAGCTACGTGCTCAAAATTCCAATAGGTTTGTCAAGCATGATTTCCATTTTGTAAATCTATGCTAACTTTGTTTAATTATGCCAATACTCTCGAAATGCCGAGTTATGAAATCTTTCATAATAGACTAGCAATTTCCACCATCTGCAAGTCACAAGTCAGGAGTGTAATGGAATACTCCCCATTTGTCTGGGTGAACGCAGCTTCAACAACCATCCACAACATAGCTGGATTGGCACACATTCTACCACCAATGCATATGGTGGCAGTGATGAAGTGCAGGAACTCAGCAAGGTTCCTTAAGTAGCACCTTCCAAACCAACTACCACCTAGAAGGACGAAAGCAGCAGATGCCTTAGAACACTATCACCTGGAGATTCCCCTCCAGGTCATTTAACAGCCTTGGAAATATATTGCTGTTCCTTCGCTGCCACTGGGACAGAGTCTTGGAACTTCCTTCCTAACAGCATTATGAGTATACCTGCGCTACAGCAGCTCACCACCACCTTCTCAAGGGCAGTTTGGAATGGGCAATAAATGCTGACAAACAACAAAAACAGCACGGGAAACAGGCCCTTCGGCCCAACAAGCCCACACTGCCACCCCGATGTTCCCACTTCTACCTGTGATCCCTGTCCGTGTTTATAAATCTATGGATCTACAAAAACCAAATTTGAGACAATTTAGGGAGAATTTATTTTGCCAATTAGCCTAAGAGCACATCTTTGGGATGTGGGAGGAAACCGGAGCTCCTGGAGAAAACCCACACAAGCACAGGGAGAATGCGCAAACTCCCACAGACACAGGCCCAAATCCATGTATCTGCACAGCACAGCGATAGTCACTGAGCTGTCGTGTTGCCCATGAAATGGTCCAGGTCAAGCATACACTAACGATGTGAAGCACTAGGATACTCTCGAAAAAAATCCAAGAGCAGCCCTCTCATGACCCATTGCAGCATCTACAACCCATGAATGAATTAAAACAGGGTCAAGTCTGCCTGCCAATTGATCAGAATCCTTTTCATTTGCAATATAAAATACTACTTCCTTTCGGATTTAATGATCTTGCGATTCTGTCCTGATGAGTGCAAGATAAAAATCTTCACCGGCGTGCTCTTTTCAACCACACGCACAAATGACTTAAACCGTATCCTGTATATAATGATCTAAAAATTTACAAATACTACAAAATTTGTAATATGAAGAAAAGTGAAGAGAATAGAATCAAACTTCAGAAAACATAGACAAGTTGGTGAAATAGACAAACAAATTGAGATGATATTTATTGCAGAGAATATTTAGTGCAGTGATTCCTTTTGGTGGGAAGAATTTGGACAGACAATATAAAATAAGTTCTAAATGGGTGCTGGAACAGAGGACTGTATTTAGTGGTGGTAAATTTGGCTAAAAGTGAATTTGCAAAAGCCCACGTCTCATTCTTAGGCAATACAATTGGACATGGACAGGTGCTCCCATTGAATATGGAAACAAAAGTTACCGGGGAGTACTTAATATCATAAAGGAAAAGTGTTGAGATTCCTGGGCATGATTTGATTTATTATTGTCATTGTGTATTAATATATAGTGAAATGTATTGTTTCTTGCCTGCTATACAGACAATGCTATACATAGAGAAAGAAAGAGGAGAGTGCAGAATGTAGACTTACAGTCGTAGTTAGGGTGCAGAGAAAGATCAGTATGAGGTAGATCCATTCAAATGTCCGATGGCAACAGGGAAGGAGCTGTTCTTGAATTTTTGTATCTTTTTCCCAACGGAACAAGGCGGAAGAGAGAATTTCTGGGGGTGCATGGGATCTTTAATTATGCTGGCTGCTTTGTCAAGGCAACAGGAAGTATAGGCACAGTCAATGCATTGGAGGCTGGTTTGTGTGATGGACTGGGGTTACTCACAACCCTTTGTCTTGCAGTCTTGGACAGAGTAGGAGCCATGCCAAGCTGTGATAGAACATAGAACAATACAGCACAAACAGGCCCTTCGGCCCACGAGTTGCGCCGATCACATCTACCAATCCACAGACCTATCTATAACCCCCTATCCTATTCTTTTCCATATACTCATCCAGAAGTCTTTTAAAAGACCCCAGTGAGTTTGCCTCAACAACCTCCGACGGCAGTCAGTTCCATTCACTCACCACCCTCTGAGTGAAAAACCTACCCCTGACATCTCCTTTGTATTTGCTTCCCTGCACCTTAAATCTGTGTCCTCTCGTAGTGACCATTTCAGCTCGGGGAAATAGTCTCTGAGAGTCCACCCTATCTATTCCTCTCAACATTTTATAAACCTCTATCAGGTCGCCTCTCAACCTACGTCTTTCCAGTGAGAAGAGTCCCAGCTCCCTCAACCTATCTTCATAAGGCCTGCCTCCCAATCCAGGCAGCATCCTTGTGATGCAACCAAAAGAATGCTTTCTGTGGTACATCTGTAAAATTTGATGAGAATCATAGCTGATATGCTAAATTTCCCTTGCCTCCTGGAAAAGTAGAGGTGTTGGTGGGCTTTCTTAACTATATTGTCGGCATGGAGGGGCCAGGACAAGTGGTTGGTGATCTGCACACCTAGAAACTTGAAGCTTTCAACTCTTTCTGCTTCATCCCTGTTAATGTAGTCAGAGACATGTTCTCGGCTAAACTTCCTGAAGTCGATGACCATCTCCATCGTTTTGCTGACATTGAGGGAGAGATTATTGTTGTCGCATCAGTTCAACAGACTGTCTTGTCATTGTTTGAGATCCAACCCACTATAGTGACATCATCATTAAACTTGAAAATCAAGTTGGAGGGAAATTTGGCCACAGTCATAGGATATAAGGAGTATAGTAGGAGGCTGAGAAAATAGCCTTGTTGGGACACCGGTGTTGAGGATGATCATGGAAGAGGTGTTATTTCTACAGTAAGTTCATGTCACATTTTATCTGTGTGGTTGCTGCATTCATGAACTGCTAAGAAACCCAGACATTTCAGTGCATGCCTGAATGTCAGGAGGCATTTGACAATCTGAAAATACTTAACCGCCGCACCAGGTTTGATGACACCAGATTATGCAAAGCAATTCAAAATGGTCATTGATGTGATTGGTATGGGCTTTGGTGCTGTACTGTTGGAAGAAGACAACTAAAGGATTGAAAGGCTAAATAGTTAATTTCTAGAAAATTAAATGCATCAATCATCAAGGAGACAATGAGTTTGGTGTTGGCATTGCAACATTTAACATTTATGTTGCCAGTCATTCGTTAGAAACATTTGTATACACTGACCATAATCCATTAAAATTTCTAGAGAAGTTTAAAGATAAAAATGGTAGACTGTTTAGATGGAGTTTATTATTACAGCCATTTCACTTGAAGGTTCTAGATGTGGCAGGAAGATGATAGCAGATGCTTTATCATCTCTTTGGTGTGAGAAAAAGAGGGAAAGTTCAAGATTGGAAAAGAAAGACTGAACTACATGATACTACTGTTAATTTTTATGCTTCAATATAATATGTATACCTTAGTGCACTATTGTGGAAAAATTAGAGGCTTTAGAAAAATGAAGCCATCTTTTCATATTTGGTATTCTTTTTAAGGGACAAGGTGTGACATTGATATATTTTATGTATAAGGAGAAAAAATTAAACTTCAGTTTTCTACAGGTAGTCAATATGTCTACATGATGGGGATACAGCTCAGATACTGGGAGAGCAGGAAAATTACTCATTGTAAACATGTAGTGTTTACTTAGGAGAGAGCTAATGAATTTTGTTATAGATGAAGATTTCTCCTGGGGTTTTTTCAAGTTGATTGACAGGGTCATGTGATAATGTAGTTAATGGGAGGAGATAGTGTGTATATATAGCAGAATAAAGCACCTTTTAGTTCGCTGGAGTTTGTTTTGAAGACAGTGGTCACTACAAGCTAATCTCTCCATAAAATCTTTCCAAAAGCTTCAAGGTTGCTTACAGTCATTATAGCATTTATGGTTGCTAACTGTTTATAGTGGCTTTGAAATCTATAAGAAGAATGTTGCTTATTTGGAACTGGAACAGTGATAGTCATAACTTTGAGCTTTTTTTAATTGTATAATGGGTAATAGTTCATTGTTAGTTACAGTTAAACTGTGGTAATAAATGAAGTTTGTTTTACTATTAAAGATCCCTAGTTTGTCAATGGAAATATAAGTGGAGTGAAGCATCCTTCCTCACATTTATGACAAAATGGGAAAATTGGGTTCTACTCTGGCTTCCTAATATAACTTGGAATCGTGATCCAGTACCCTAATAGTATAATGTGCATAAATCATAAAAGGTGGTAGGACAGGTGATTAACAAAGGAAATGATTATTAAGGGCACAGTATCATACTTTACAAAGGATATGAAGGCATCAAGAGAGTGCATAGAGTACAAAGACAATAAATTGTGTTAAGCTTGTATAAAATTGTGGTTCAGCCTTGACTGGGATATTAATTCCGCTGTTGGAGTGCAGAAATGATTTGGTTCCAGCGATGACCTTCAGTTACGTACATTAGATTGGAGAAGTTGGGATTATTTTCCTTGCAGATGAGATAGTTGAGAGGAGATTGATACAGTGATTCAGTATATAATGATTGGTCTGGATAAAATAGATAGAGGGTAACTTTTCCCATTGGTGGAAGGATGGAGAACCAAGAGTTTAAATTAATTGACAAAAGAAGCAACAGTGACATAGAAAATTTCCATACAGCAGCGTTTGGAATACACTGCCTCAGAGGTGTGCTGGAGGTAGGGTCAACTGAAGCTTTCAAAAGGGATTATCATCTGGAAAGAAAGATGATCAGTGTTTCCAGGGTAGAGGAGCAGCCCTAGGTGAATTGCTGTGCCTTAACCATTCTGTGATTCATTCACATATTGTGACTAGTATAGTGGTTAGGAGTTCAAATTCCAGTACAGCCATTTGCTGCAATTGTCTGGTTCAGTAGACATAAGCCGTGAGCATTGCTGGGCTCTGATCAATGTTCAGCTGTTTCTTGGAGACTGCCTAGTGTTAGGTCACTCCAGTTTGTGACACCTATTCAAACGTTTGTTCATCATGGCGTTGAGAATGGGTGATAAATGAAGCTTTGCCAGTCGCCAAGAATAAAATCACTTGCATAGCCCTCCAGAGGAGCATATAACATTCCCAGTGGACAATCCGTTACTGCAGATTCACCACCTCCTTGCAAGCATCAGTTATCATTCATTGCCACCATGGTACTACTGCAGGAAATAAGTGGTTAGCACAGTTGCCTCATAACACTTGGGACCAAGGCTTGGGTCGCTGTCTGTATGGAGTTTGTAGGTTCTCCCCATGTCTGTGTGGGTTTCCTCCGGGTGTTCTGGTTTCCTCCCGCAGCCTGAAAGATATGCTGGTTAGGTGCATTGGTCATGTTAAATTCTCTTTCAGTGTACCTGGACATGCGCCAGAGTGTGACGACTGGGAGATTTTCATAGTAACTTCATTGCAGTGTTAAGGTAAGCCTATTTGTGACATTAATTAATAAACTTTATTTCTGATATACTACAGTTTAGAGATGAGGAGAGAATAGGGCGAACTTCCTCGCATGTGGATTGCAAACTCCATCCTGGTGGGGCAGAGCTTCCCTTTGTCCTCTTCAGGTGCTGTGGATGACCCTTGGCTGCTGATTAAAAGATGTTACTGAGTTTTACTCATTTTATTGTGACTCAGATTCCTGTTCTGTTCTTTTTCACAGCATAAAGGAGAAGTTTCCTCATGCTTTCGATGATATTTGTCTGTATTCTGAGGTTTCCCACTTGTTGGCAAACTGCACCTTCAGACTCCCCTCCCGCAGATTTATCCAAGAACTTTTCCAGGATGTTCAGTTCCAACCAGTAAGTGCCTGAATCAGGGAATTCTGTCTCACGTTGCTCCTTACCAGTCGGTTTGTCTCAAATCACCTCAGTGGCTGCGAATGGTGTTGTATCTGAGGGTGTCTTTACAGAAGTGCATCACTTTTCCCTGGGGGGACCCTTTGTTCTCTGAATCTAGTGGGGGTGTGGAATTCCTGACTACCTGTTAGGAGCATGGGTCCTGAAGGTTCCCTCCGAACTGAATCTAGGTGGAGACATTCCCGGGTTTTCAGGGGTAATCTTGTTGTCTGTATTCGGAGCTTTCTTGTGAGGAATCTTTGTTTTTCTCTGTCACTGACTGGGAATGCTCTGTCCCTGGGAAATTAGTCTGGTCTGGTGCAAGGAATCCACCATCTCACTATCTATGAATCTATCACTTTCAGTCTCTCTGCCTCTCTTGGTGTCAGTGTGTGTCTCCCCATCTGTTTTCACCCTCTCCCTTCCCCCTCGCCCGGCACCCCCTTCCCTCTTCATACCAGCAGGAGGTCTTGGATCTCTTGCTGCTTTGGTGTCTCTTGCTTGTCACTCTCATGGGGATAATGGGTGTCTGTCTGTGCTCGGAGTTGGGATAAGGGGTGTTTCTCCTGCTCTGACCATTTTTCTTCTCTCGGCAGCTCTATGAAGAAGCGGACACTATTCTTCTATCACCCAAACAGCCAGAAGCTGAGCTAACTCTTGCTTCCTGACCAAACTCATACCTAAGCATTGCTGCATTGCCAAACCTACAACCCACTTCACCCAGGATCCACTGGTACCAACATCTGGCCACTGCTACCAGCAGGAAAGAGCAGGAGTGTGAATTTGGTATTGAAATCCTGCCCCATGCTTACGGAACCTCGTTAAGTGTCTGGCCTGTTCTTATTTATTTCCCTTCCCTCTGTCCTGGATGTGAAGGTATCCTTAACACTACTGGAGCAGTGATGTAGATTGGGACTTGGTATCAGGCACTGCAGAGGATTGTATGTGACACCTGACTGTTTGGATCTTCCATTGCGTAGATGAACATGCTAATCCCAAGCCTGGCCAGTCTCACTCCAGCAACACTGCCCCTTGTTTACTTCAAACTCTGTGCCAGAGTCCCTGGTTACTCAAGCACACGTGCATCTTTTTATTTTTAAATTTGTGCAGCTTGTACAAAGGGCCATCCTATAATCTGTTTAAATTATATTAACTGTATGAGCTCAGGTGGAATAGAATAAGGCTCTTGTGTCCTTAGCGTACTGTCCAGGAGAGCTGGAACTCATTGCAGAAAAAATATTCCGCGACATGGTGTTCTGGGGTTCAGCAAGCAAGCGGATTTACCTCTAAACTGGCAGAATCATGACAGTGGTAACTGAAGGATTGTCCTTATATTGTGAATGCATTGGAATTATAGCTGCTTGTTCCCAGAAACAATAGAAGCTTCCACTGCTCCATAACTAGTGCAGTAGAACAATAGGAAACAGGAGTATGAGGATCCCTGTCCCTGCTCCTAGACTGCAAGCTATAGGGGGAACCACACCTCCTCCTCTATTCCTTCACCCAAAGCTACATAGGAAACTCTCCCATCCCCTGCTGCTAGATCCCAGGCTAACTAGGATTCTCCACCTTCCACACTTCCTGGATTCTGTACATGAAAAATATCCATTTTCTAACTGGAATGTTATGATGCATTGAGGGAAAAATTGAATCATGTTGGGACTTCAGTAAAAATGACATAAAGCCTCCACTGGCCACTAACCAAGGCTGCAGCATCAGCTGCCTTTCATCAATGGGGCTATCGTCACAAACAATGTATAGGTTAGGTTTTCACATGATGAGGGTACAGTCACTCAGGAGTTTGAATGCACGATTGGAAACCTTCTGATGTTCCCTGATGGTGTATGCTCGATGCTGAAAGCGCTTGCAGTTCAGCCCTGAGAGCCCCAGTATCAGCAAGTAGCAATGTGATATCCCAACACTACAGTACAAGGTAAAACTTTTACTGCAGAATATCAGGCAGAAGAGTATGAGGGACAGAATCAGATAGTGAACTTTACATAGAAACTACAGTCATTCATTATCAGATTCAGTTACTCCAGTAGTTTCCTGGAGAGTCTTGGCTCATCCACAGCTGTTATTGTAAGTCAAGTGCAAATAGTTTGTGTGTCGTATTACATTGAATGCAGATTGACATGGTGAAGAATATCTTGCCATTTCAATGGTCACAATGAGCTACATTATGTAGTGGAATTTTGAGATGTTTTTGTACACTTTATTATAAACACCAGTGTCTGAGGAGAGAAAGATGATGTCTCAATACTCGATTTCCCCACCCACTACTCTTCTTCTTCCTGCACTGCCTTGATTGGGGCTGAGGCAGGACCTTTGTGGCTTCTTGAATGGCAGGGGGTCGGTGGAGTGGGAGTGCTCCAGTAGGATGTTTGTCAGAGGCACCTGACAGCTGGGGCAGTGCTTTTCTTCATGCTCTGAATAATAACTAAGTCTCCTTGCATTGGATCATTTGTCTGGACTCAGATGGAAGGATTGAAGGTTGGCTATAATTCCTGGGTAGAATTGTTGGTTTCTGGGTGAGTGGTAGATTCCATGGGTCAGAGAAATTCTTAGTGGCTGGAGTGCCACTGCTGAATGTTTTCACTCCCAGAGTAGATGGTGACTGCCAGTAGCCAATAGTGGTAAAGTGAAAGGGGAAGATGGAGGGATGGATCCAGAATAAGGTGCTACTACAATACACAGATCCATCTCTCCGGGAGCTGACGACTTGGAAGAAAGGAATCGAATCCATGTGGTGGAGGGAGTTTGCTGTGACCTGAGCACTTTGCAGGCACTCTGTCTTCCAACTGATTGTCCCAGTTCTGGTTGTATCTTCCAAGCATCATGTGTAAATCATTGCAGCAGCTCTGCCTGGCAGTTCTCGCCTATCAACAGGACAGGAAGATCACCCTTCTTTCCTCCTGCAGTTCACTGAAAAGAACACTAATTTGCAAGTTGACCAGTTAAATTGGCCAGCAGCAGTGAACATCTGCTCAAAGCCAACTGATTATGAAAATTCTGATGGATAGGTCAACAATTCACTATGTGGTGGTCATTTGCCATTTTGGTCCTTCTTTGTCCCCACAGCTGACTGATAAATCCTCGTCAGGATTATGCAGATGTCTCAAGAATCTTTGTGTCTTGTCATTCCTGTGGTTTGTGTATGTCTTTACTTCCTATCAGTCTCTGAATCATGTGGTTTATCTGTTTCTCGTGGTCAGTCATTCATTCTCCATCTTTGATCTCTCCCACTTGTATGTGTCCAAACTCTTCTCATAAGAGCTTTAGGAATGAAGTGGTTGCAGAGAATCTACAGACTCTAGTCATACGAGAAGAGTGGCTGAGATCCAGCAGTCATGCATTTGCTATTTTGCATGTATGTATTTGAAGAGAGAGTAAACAGAAGACTCAGGCATGATTGCAAGAGCATTGAAGGTGGACACTGCAACCATCATTGTGGATGTGTTTGATTTTGTTTTTTTTGTGAGAAGCTGCTACATTATTGGGATGTTCTAGTGTTCATAGGTCACTGAACATGAAACCTGATTTATATTGTATACCTGTAACATAGTCTGATTAAAAATGAGAAAAGAAATTATTTATATATTTTCCATAAGAGAATATTTCATGGAGCTGTGTATAATTTAAATAAAATAAAGCAGAGAAGTGTGGCTGTTGAGAGTAATGTTTTCATGTTGCCACCTTGTGGTTTCTTTGTATAGTGTGTACAGTCTATGTTTCTGGGCATTTACCCTCCTGAACATAACTTTTCAAAGGGATGCATTGTTAACTAACAAATAAAAACAAAAGTATCCAAAATGTACTGTGGTGTCCTGTCAATTGTCAACACCAACAACTTGCATTTAACTGTCATCTTTACTGCAATATTTCTATTAGACAAATTGCATTCTGAATTCAGGATTATAACATGAAAAAGGTGCAGACTGCTAGCAACACACATGCAAGGAAGACTGCTGGTCATTTAAGATTTTTTATGATCTCACTTATAGCATATGAGACCATTCAGCCCCATCAAGTCTGTGGCTGATTTCCACACAATATTCTAGCCAGTCTTATATTATTCCTGTCACCCTGCAAATTTATTCCCTTCAAGTGCCCTTCAGAAAATTAGTGGTCACCTAGTTCCAATATCCTCTTGGGCAGAGAATTCCAGGTCATTAACACTTGGATACATTATAGATGAGGGGGTGAGTTTATGAGAAGAGATTGAGTAGACTGGGCCTGTACTCATTGGGGTTTAGAAGGCTGAGGCGGGATCTTGTAGAGAATGTAAGAAAGATAATGAAAGGGGCTAGATAGAGGTGGAATGATTCTTTCCATTTAGAAACAAGAACTAGAGGGCACAACCTCAAAATAAGGAGGGGGGAATGTCATCTTAGAACAGTGTTGAGGAGGAACTTCTTTGAGGGTGGTGATCTTTGGAATTCTCTGCCCATTGAAGCAGTGGAGGTTACCTCGTTAAATGTGTTAAAATTCACAGATTTCTGATCAATAAGGGAATTAAGGGTTATGGAGAGTAGGTGCATAGGTGGAACTGAACCACTATCAGATCAGCCATAATCTTATTGAATGGCAGGGCAGGCTCGAGGGGCTACATGGCTTACTCCTGCTCCTATTTCTTATAAAAAGTTCTTCCTGGCATCCCCCAAATGAATTTTGCTTTTGCTCCCTCCGTAGGTGCATCTACACATGGATGTGGTGAGTCAAGAATGTGTCACAATTATAAGTGTAATTAAAAGGGTGCAATAAGTGCTGGCCTGGCCAATCTGCAAAATTTAAAAGGTGCTCCTTGTATCATCAGGTAAGTGGAAGTTTTTTTTCCTGGTCTAAGCATTAACTGTTTCTTCACAGATGCTGCCAGATTTGCTGAGTGTTTCCAGTTTTTTTTAATCTTCACTATATCCCTCTAAGGCAGGTGTAATCTTAGGTAGGTTATAATTAAAATTACTGATTTCGTTATATTTGCAGCAAGTCCCATTGTTACACTTCAACCCCCTTAAGCTAGCAATTGCTTGTTGACTGCATGTGGACTACCATTGCCAGGATTCTCAAATCGCTCTGAACACATCTCTCAGCTTTACATTAATTGCTACTCTATCTAGGCTTTTGGTGGAACTGAAATCTCTCATCCCTTTTTCAGGCACTCACTGCTTTGCAACTTGTCATGTCTTTCTGTATGTGGCATCCATTACTGCTTGACTTAAGAATTACTGCTGCTTTGGTTAAAATGTCTATCAGTTCGCAAAAATGCCCTTATTGCGGTATAATCAATCCTGTACATTGCAGGAGTGCACTGTGGTGTAGGGTCATTGAATAGCTGCACTAGAATATCATTTCTAGTTATGTTAAATTTCTAAAAGAGAATCAAATGAAGATAACAAAGTGTTGAACAGATAGTTTTATACCTAAAACACTCTGGAACAGAGTGGGTTTTATATTTGTGGATAACTGGAAATTATTTGTGAAAGAAGGGCACCTGTATAGAAGGGACGGGGAACACTTGAATGGGAAGGGCATGAATATCTTAGCTGGGAGGTTAGCTGGAGTGTTTCGGCAGGATTTAAACTAATATGGAGGGGCTGAGACCGATAGCTCGGTAGAGAGCGAGATGGGAGATAGAGTAAGCTTGGATGAGAAGAAATACACCAGGGAGAAGCAGGTTCCAAGTGGGCTTGGAGGTCTGGAGTGTGTCTGTTTCAATGCGAGGAGCATAACAGGAAAAACGGATGAACTTAGGGCCTTAATGTTTGTGAGGAACTTGGATGTGGTTGCAGTGACGGAGACGTGGTTAAAGGAAGGGGAACAGTGGCAACTGAATATCCCTGGGTATAAGTGTTTCAGGTGTGACAGAGAAGGCCCCAGAAGAAGTGGGGGAGTGGCGTTAGGGAGAGCATCACAGCAGTGTAGAGGGAGGACAGTACAGAGGAGTTAGGAGTGGAGTCGCTGTGGGTGGAATTGAGGAATAGGAAAGGGGCAATTACTACGCTAGGGGTGTATTATAGGCCACCTAACAGCCTGCGGGATATATAAGAAGGCATATGTAAAGACATTTTGGATAGTGCAGAAAGAACAGAGTCATTATAGTGGGAGATTTTAATCTCATTGAGGTGGATTGAAAGGTACCTAAAGCTGGGAGGAATTTGTAAATTGTGTACTGGAAGGATTGTTGGAGCAGTATGTGGCTAGTCCGACTAGAGAAGGAGCTATATTGGATTTACTTCTGAGTAATGAGCCAGGGCAGGTGGTTGATGTAGTAGGGTAATGTGTGGTTAACTGACCACAATTCTGTCTACTTTAGGATACAAATGGAAAAAGATGCTTGTTGTCCTAGGGGGAAGGTGTTGAATTGGGGGAACGATAACTACGGTCGGATTAGGCAGGAACTTATGGAAACCGATTGGGAGTGGTTGTTCGAGGGCAAGTCCATACTAGGCATGTGGGAGTCTTTCAAGGAAATACTGAAAATGTTGCAAGAAAGATATGTGCCGACTAAGAGGAAAGATGGGAAAGGTAGGATTAGAGAGCCGTGGATTACTAGGGATAGTGAGGATTTGGTTAGGAAGAAAAGAGAGATGTATGTTAGGTCAAAGCAGCTGGGAACGGAGAGAGCATTGGAGGAATATAGAGAGAGTAGGAGGGGGCTCAAACAGGGAGTTAGAAGGGCAAAAAGAGGGCATGAAATGAAGAACAAGAGAACAAAAGAGCAAGAGAACAAAACAACATGGGAAACAGGCCCTTCGGCCCAATGAGCGTGCACTGCCACCCCAATGTTCCCACCTCTACCCGTCATCCTTGTCTATGTTTATGGACCAAATTTGAGACAATTTAGAGAGAATTTGTTTTGCCAATTAGCCTAAGACACATCTTTGGGATGTGGGAGGAAACCGGAGAAAACCCACGCAAGCTACGTAGCTCTAAGTCTATGTCTTTCTAAGGAAAACAGCCCCAATTTGCCTAACCTCTCCTCGTAACTCAGATCTTCCATACCAGGCAGCATCCTGGTAAACTTTCTCTGCACTCTCAGCAGAGTCTCCACATCCTTCTGGTAGTAAGGCGACCAGAACTGGACACAGTATTCCAAATGAGGTCACTGCCTAACTTGCTGGCAAAAGCTGAAACACTCATTTAAAAAGTACCTATATCTGTGAATGAAACAGACCCTGTGAGACTACAGACCAAGTGCTGAAAAATGGAATTAAGAGGAACAGCCAATTTATTCTTCTCTTTATTAGTTGGGCAGAACGGCCTCTTTCTGCACTGTAACTTTTCTATGATTCTCATTTCCTTCAAAGGCATTTGTGAATGCAAAATGGAAACCAAGAATTGTGTTGAAAAGTTGCAGCTGGAAGATGACATTCTAGCAGTTGGGAAAGGGGTCAAAGAAAGTTGATTGGAGAAATACTACACAGCACAAAATAGCTGGGTAGACAAAAGACTGCCAATATCTTTATTCTTGGCTGAGTTCTTCCAACTAGTACACATTCAAATGTGAGGGGGGGGGGGGGGGGGGGGGGGAAGAATCAGAAGAGATTCCTGTACCATGTATGGTCTTGGGAGGAGAAGCTTCTATGACAATACGGAATTTTGGGATAGCTAGATTTCCTTTGTTGCAGGGAAAAGGCATTTAATACACAACCTAAAAGATGAGATTGGAACAGGCAGTGGGGGAGTAATAACAGAACTTACACAGGATCAGTTTCTTGTCCATACTCTGTGGGATTCTATTCTGCCAATTTTAATGATTATTAAGATGCTCCTGACATGATTCAAAACAGCATTTATAATACACACACCAACAAAAAAAATTCTCATAATTACAGTCAGTGATATAAGCATATAACATTGTTATGGTAAATGGGTTAACATGCACATAAAGAGCTAAATACACACCTGTTCATTGATAGGAGTGCAAGTCTTTGAAGACAATGAACTTCACACATTTTGGAGCTACAGATCAGAATATTTACACTGAAATGGCTCAGTCCTCTCTACTCAAAAGAATGTATATATCTGTGAACACAGCTGTCTGCTCACCTATAGTGACATGCATGCTTGATCTTTACAGTGAAACAGTACACTTTCTCCACATCCAGTGCAGGTAGCAGGAAGGCCCTCATTACAATCTTCCTTTCCTCTCCCCATCTGGATGGAGAAAGGGGTAACTACTTTGCAGATTGTTCTTGATTTGAGATTTAGGATATAGAGGGATGCCAGTCATATACCAGGCAAGTTGATTAAACAAGCTGATGATCAAATACTCTTCTAATCTGACTGAATAAGTGCAGCAAGGATCCAATGTCATAAATCATAATATCCTTCTTCTACAACCACTGCTGTTTTACACGATATATGTAGAATGTTGAAAGACTCCCTGGTGTGACAGTGCCAAAGGTTCCTGACACACATAGTGTAATCCATTACCAAGGCAGTATGTTAACACAATGTTTCTATTAGCTGCTGTCACACAATCAACAGTTGAGGTTTCCAGTTTGATATCTCCATTTCCCCTCAAACAATCAACTATTTAAAGATTTCCCCCAGCTCTCACAGAAAAGCAGCAGATGAAGACCGAGGTTTGTTCCTCATACAAGAGCGCTGAATGAACAGTTCCGTACAGCAGGCTGGAGTATCTGATTGCAGCCTGTCTTCAGGCCACGCCACACAATTCACCCAGCAGCCTGTTTGTTCATCAGGCTCAGAAAGTCTTTAAACAGAACTTGACACACAATCCTCACAACTAACTTATGTTACTTATGTTAAGTTTTACCACATTAACAGTCACAATTCTTCAAAACAGTCCACAGTCAGTAGAGCATTTTGTTTTAATAAAGCACAACAAAATAGAGTTTATGTAATTGCATCTTCCAATGTTCTGGCTCATTCAGCACGGTATTCAAATTCTTGCCCACTCAGTTTAAAACAGTGGGTTAGTTTGCAAACCACATCGCGATATGGCTGTGTTTCTCTCCTCCATGATGTGGCAATGGCGGCGTTGGACTGGGGTAAATACAGTAAGAAGTCTGAGAACACCACGTTTAAATCCAATCAATTTATTTGATAGTAAACTCTCAAGCTTTTGAGGTTCCCCTCTTCGTCAGGTCACCTGATGAAGAGGAGAATCATTCATCTGACGAAGAGGGAACCTCGAAAGCTTGTGAGTTTGCTATCAAATAAAATCGGTTGGACTTAAACCTGGTGTTGTCAGACTTCTTGCTCTGTTTCTCCCCTCCACACAGAGGCTGTGTCCATGTGTATTTATAATCTCCCCAGCTGGAGGCTTTATTTAAACCACGTATTGGCTGCCTGCGAGAAGTTGGGGGGTGGGAGGGGAAATAAAAGCAAAATACTGGAAATCTGTAATAAAAATGCGATGAAAAACTCAACAGGTCTGGCAGCATCTGTGCAGAGAGAAACAGTTAACTTTGAGCCTGATATGACTCTTCTTTGGGGTAAGAGGTTCAGCCACCCAAGGAAGGGTTAGAGTACCCGGCAATAGAGACCTATGAGGTAGTGAGCTACAAGAAGCACAGCACGGCAGCACAGTGGTGAGCACTGCTGCCTCATAGCGCCAGGGACCCGATACTGGACTCAGGTGACAGTGCGGAGTTAGCACGTTCTCCCCACGACTGCATGGGTTTCCTCTGGCTGCTCCGGTTTCCTCCCATAGTCCAAAAATGTGCGGGTTACCTTAATTGAATGTATTAAATTGCCCCTTAGTGTCGGAGGGGGGGGGGGGGCGAGCTAGGAGTATATACATGGGGTTACAAGGATAGTGGATGGGATTGTGGTCAGTGCAGACTCCATAGGCTGAAAGGCCTTGTTCTGCACTGCAGGGATTCTATAAGCTCAGCCCAATTCTTTTCACTACTTCTGGACACACTAAATCAACTCTACACCAAACAAAAGGTAATCAAGGCAGACCTGATATTAACGATCTGCAGAGCAGTAACAGGGTGAACATTTGTGCATCATAGAACATAGAACATTACAGCACAGAACAGGCCCTTCGGCCTTCAATGTTGTGCCGACCAAAATAAAAAGCAATGCCCCTCCAAACTAAACCATTCCCTTCTCTTCCATATACTTATCAATTAACCTCTTAAACGCCACCAAACTTGGCGCATCTACAACAGCTGCAGGCAGGGCATTCCACTCCCTAATCACTCTTTGAGTAAAGAACCTACCTCTGATATCCGTCCTATAACTCATACCCCTTAATTTAAAGCTGTGTCCCCTCGTGCTAGCAAACATATTCACTGTTATCATAGAATCACAGACACCCTACAGTGCAGAAAAGGGGCCATTTGGCCCATCGACTCTGCCACAATTCCACCCAGGCCCTACCCCCATATTCATATATATTTACCCACTAATCCCTCTAACCTACGTACATCAAGGGGCAATTATCATGGCCAATCAACCTAACCCGCACATCTTTGGACTCATGTGTCACAGACAGTTCATTCCCAACGAACTCCATCTCATTATTCTCCCACCAGAGGTAAAACAAGAGATTCTATGGAGCCTTGGATGAGAATCCTTTATGGTGCCAACCAGTAGTTACTGAGATTCAAGTAGCTGGTTCCACGTGGAACCACAGTACATCCTAGCATCAATTCAACCCAAGATCTCAGAAAACTCAATATTTTAATAATAAAAGTGTTGTCAGTGTCACTGGCTGTCCCTCGATTTTATTTAGCTGTTAATTAGTGTAACTGGAGTGCAAGATAACAGACCAGCAGGGGATGAAGGCCACTCAGCCCCTCAAGCCAGTTCTGGCAATAGCATCATACACAGTGAGAGGCAGTAGTGGTCAGAGTGCATCCTCCTCAGGGCTGTGACAGCATCAGCTTACTCTGCTTTACTGGAGCAAAAACACTCCTAATTCAAAGCTGCCTTCAGCCCCTGAACTTTAAGGAGAGGTTAATGTAATGTAGACAAAACAAGCTGTTCTCCCTTCCAAAAATTTGAATCTAGCAGGCTGTCCCATTTGGTATTAGTGTTCTTGGTGGTGGGGATTCTCACTGGGCAAACGGTATTCACCCAACTCCCTCCATATCCAAACTTATCCTTTCCCCTGCTCCCCATGTCTTGTCCTTAGGAATCCGAGGACATTCTAGAATTCTGGAAGAAGGGGAGGGACCACAATTTGATACTGGATCTGAAGTCATGTTCCTCTCCCAACATCTTCTCCGGAATCAGGAATGCTTGGGAATTTATGGAAGTTGGGCTACCAATGGATTCAGTCTCAGGTGGTGGGAAATCGCCAGAATCTAGGGTCCAGGATTGGCGGTGGGCCTGGGGCTGATAGCCACTGGCATGAGGCATTAGCTCCTGTACCTCGGTCTGCTCCCTGCTTGATGCAGCATTGGTGGCCCCATGAATCTGTGGTTGATAGCCTGATTTTACAATCACCTCCATTGTGTCCTCAACTGAACCATCTTCTGGTGCCTCTTTCTGGTGATATCCAGGATCTCGTATACTTGTATAGGTCACTTCACTGGCATACACAGATGGCATGGCCACTGCCTCGAACGCTGGATTAGTCTTCCCTGAAGACTCGGTAGATGTGCAGTGAGGACTGTACGATAAGACACCTTGATTCTGATTCTCAGCATCAGAGGAATCCTCAGGGACATCCTCACCCTTATTGTCCCCCTTGAACTCCTTTTTGGTCTCCATTGCAACTGGTTGTTCTTCAACAACCTGGACCTCATTGGGTGTACAATCCTTTGGCTCCAGAGTTTTGCACAAGTTGGCCCCCTAAAAAAAATGAAGAAAATTGAAAAGACTGAGTTCTAGTTTGAGATATTTATATCTAACGTACAGGATTTGAAAGTACTTCCCATCATGCATCAAATCCAACTGCACAGATAATTGCAGAGTCAGAGTTACTCTGTAGCTCAGTTTGGAGCAACGTGCTCTCAAAGAACAAAGAACAAAACAACACGGGAAACAGGCCCTTCGGCCCAACGAGCCCGTACTGCCACCTTGATGTTCCCACCTCTACCCGTGATCCCTGTCCATGTTTTCAATTTTGAAGCTGGTAATAACACATCATAGCCCTATCCCCAACAATGGGCTGGTCTGGGCTGAGAAGGACAGACTCGCCTGGTTCAAAGAACAATAACAAAGAACAAAGACAGTTTAGAGACTTGGGGGTACACTGAAGAGCAGGGCCTCTAGAGTGGCATTCTCAGGGCTGCTAACCAGGGCCAGGAGAAATGAGATCCTACAGCTGAACACGTGGCTGAAGGATTGGTGTAGGGCAGAGGGTTTTCTATTTGTGGATAATTGGGAATTATTTGTGAAAGAAGGGCACTTGTATAGAAGGGACGGGGAACACTTAAATGGGAAGGGCATGAATATCTTAGCTGGGAGATTAGCTGGAGTATTTCGGCAGGTTTAAACTAATATGGAGGGGATGAGACCAATAGCTCGGTAGGGAGCGAGATGAGAGATAGAGTAAGCTTGGATGAGAGGAAGTACACCAGGGAGGAGGTTCCGAATGGGCTTGGAGGTCTGGAATGCATCTGTTTCAACGCGAGGAGCATAACAGGAAAAACAGATGTACTTAGGGCCTTAATGTTTGCAAATAACTTGGATGTGGTTGCAGTGACGGAGACGTGGTTAAAGAGGAGCACTGGCAGCTGAATATTCCTGGGTATGAGTGTTTCAGGCATAACAGAGGAGGGTCGAGAAGAGGTGGGGGAGTGGCATTGTTAGTTAGGGAGAGCATCACGGCGGTGCAGAGGGAGGACAATATAGAGGAGTTATGAGTGGAGTCGCTGTGGGTGGAGTTGAAGAATAGAAAGGGGGCAATTACTATGCTAGAGTGTATTACAGGACACCCAACAGCCCACGGGCAATGGAAGAAGACAAATGTAAAGACATTTTGAATAGGTGCAGAAAGAACAGAGTCGTTATAGTGGGAGATTTTAATCTCCCTGGGGTGGATTGGAAGGTACCTAGAGCTGGGGGCTCAGACGGGGAGGAATTTGTAAAATGTATACTAGAAGGATCATTGGAGCAGTATGTGGCAAGCCCGACTAGAGAAGGGGCTATGCTGGATTTAGTTCTGAATAATGAGCCAGGGCAGGTGGTTGATGTTGTAATAGGGGAACATGTGGCTAACAGTGACCACAATTCTGTCTACTTCAGGATACAAATGGAAAAGGATGCTTGTTGCCCTAGGGGCAAGGTGCTGAATTGGGGGAAGGCTAACTACAGTTGGATTAGGCAGGAACTTATGGAAACTGATTGGGAACGGTTATTCGAGGGTAAGTCCACACTAGGCATGCGAGATTCATTCAAGGGAATACTGATATGTGCCGGCTAAGAGGAAGGATGGAAAAGGTAGGATTAGGGAGCCGTGGATTACTAGGGATATTGAGGACTTTGTTAGGAAGAAAAGAGAGGCGTATGATAGGTCAAAGCAGCTGGGAAGGGGAGAGCGTTGGAGGAACCTAGAGAGTAGGAGGGAGCTCAAACGGGGAGTTAGAAGGGCAAAAAGGGGGCATGAAATGGTTTTGGTGGATAGGATTAAGGAAAATCCAAAGGCTTTTTACTCCTTTGTTAGGAATAAAAGAGTGGTTAGATGAAAAATCGGACCTCTTAAGGACAAAGGAGGGGAACTGTGCTTAGAGCCCAAGCGAATGGGAGAGATCCTGAATGAATACTTTGCATCGGTATTCACGAAGGAAGGGGGCTTGTTGACAGCTCCTGTCTCTGAGGGAGCTGTGGACCAGTTGAGGGAAATATCCATACCGAGGGAGGAAATGTTAGAGCTTCTAGGTAGCATTAAAACTGATAAATCTCCGGGGCCTGATGACATTTATCCCAGGCTGCTTAGGGAGGTGCGAGGTGCAATTGCTGGGCCTCTGACGCAAATCTTTGTCTCTTCCTTGGACACAGGTGAGGTGCCAGAGGACTGGAGAATACCTAATGTTGTATCGTTGTTTAAAAAGGGTAGTAGGGATAACTCTGGAAATTATAGGCCGGTGAGTTTAATGTCAGTGGTAGGGAAGATGTTGGAGGGGATTCTTAGAGATAGGATGTATAGGCACTTAGAGCGTTACGATCTGATTAGGGACACGCAGCATGGCTTTGTTAAGGGGAGGTTGTGCCTTACAAATCTGGTAGAATTTTTTGAGGAGGTGATGAAAGCGGTGGACGAAAGGCGAGCCGTTGATATCGTCTATATGGATTTCAGTAAGGCATTTGACAAAGTCCCTCATGGGAGGTTAGTTGAAAAGGTCAAGGCTCATGGGATACAAGGACAGGTAGCTAGATGGATAAGTAACTGGCTTGGTAATAGGAGACAGAGAGTAATAGTGGAAGGGTGTTTTTTCTAGCTGGAGGTCAGTCACTAGTGGTGTGCCGCAGGGCTCGGGACTGGGACCTCTTTGTAATATATATAAATGACTTGGAAGAGGGAGTAAGTGGAGTGATCAGCAAGTTTGCAGACGATACAAAGATGGCTAGACTTGCAGATAGTGAGGAGCATTGTCAGGCGATACAGCAGGACATAGGCTGATAGCTTGGGCAGATAGAAGGCAGATGGAATTCAATCCTGATCAATGCAAGATGATGCATTTCAGGAGAAAGAACGTAAGGGGGAGGTATATGATAAAGGGTAGACCTATTAAGAGTATAGAAACGCAGAGGGACCTGGGGGTGCAGGTGCACAAGTTTCTGAAGGTGGCAGAGCAGGTAGAGAAGGTTGTGAAGAAAGCATATAGTATGCTAGCCTTTATAGGAAGGGATATAGGGTGCAAGAGCTGGCCTTTAATGTTGCAGTTGTATAAAACATTAGTTAGACCTCATTTGGAATACTGCGTCCAGTTCTGGTCACCTTACTATCAGAAGGACGAGGAGACTCTGGAGAGAGTGCAGAGGTGGTTTACCAGGATGCTGCCTGGTATGGAAGGTCTGAGTTACAAGGAGAGGTTAGGCAAATTGGGACTGTTTTCCTTATAAAGATGTAGACTGAGAGGAGATCTAATAAAGGTGTACAAGATTATGAGGGGTACAGATAGAGTAAACAGTGGTAAGCTTTTTCCCAGGTGGGACTCAAATATCACGAGGGGTCACGGGCTTAGGGTGAGGGGGGTAAGGTATAATTTGGATGCTAGAGGTAGTTTTTTCCACACAGAGGGTTGTGGGGGTGTGGAACACACTGCCAAGTAAGGTGGTGGAGGCAGGCACTCTGGAGTTATTTAAGAAATACTTAGATGGGCACATGAACAGAACGGGAATGGAGGGGTATAGAAAACTGATTTAAACTAGGGATCATGTGCCTTGGGAGTTTAAATTGTCAATGATATTGATGTATTTCTGTTTTATCCTACACATACTTCAGTCCGCCTTGTTGTCTAACAAGGGGCATACACGTGATGGGTCGTGAGAGGGCTGCTCTTGGATTTTTCGAGAGTAGCCTAGAGATTCACGTCGTTAGTGTACGCTTGACCTGGACCATTTGATGGGCAACACGACAGCTCAGTGACTATCGCTATGCTGTGCAGATACATGGATTTGGGCCTGTGTCTGTGGGAGTTTGCGCATTCTCCCCGTGCTTGCGTGGGTGTTCTCCGGGTGCTCTGGTTTCCTCCCACATTAGTAAAGTTTTACAACACCAATTTTAAATCCAACCAATTTGTTTGATAGTAAATTTGCGAGCTTTCAACACTCTGTGTCTTCGTCAGACAAATGCAGTGTTCTGGTCTGCAATAGCACACATATCAACACAGACAGTCACAGATTGCTGATTAGAATGCGAATCCTTACATCTAACCTGCTATTCAAGTGTTAAAGTGGCTAACAATGTGTGTGAAGGGAATCCTGAGCATTGGTTAGAGAATTGTGTATTTTCTCCAGACAGCACAGTAAGTGAGGTTTTTTGCTAACCCAGGCAAGTTACGGAGGTTACAGATAGTGTGTCATGAAGCCAAGATCCCTGTTAAGACTGTCCTCATGTGTCCTCATGATAGCCAAGTTCCGCACACGAGGACAGTCTTAACAGGGATCTTGGCTTCATGACACACTATCTGTAACCCCCATAACTTGCCTGGGTTAGCAAAAAACCTCACTTACTGTGCTGTCTGGAGAAAATACAAAATTCTCTAACCAATGCTCAGGATTCCCTTCACACACATTGTTAGCCACTTTAACACTTGAATAGCAGGTTAGATGTAAGGAATCACATTCTAATCAGCAATCTCTGACTGTCTGTGTTGATATGTGTGCTATTGCAGACCAGAACACTGCATTTGCCTGACAAAGACACAGAGTGTCGAAAGCTCGCAAATTTACTATCAAACAAACTGGTTGGATTTAAAATTGGTGTTGTAAAACTTTACTGAGTTTACCCCAGTCCAACGCCAGCATCTCTACATCATTCCTCCCACATCCCAAAGATGTGCTCTTAGGCTAATTGGCAAAACAAATTCTCCCTAAATTATCTCAAATTTGGTTCCAATGCACAGATCTATAAACATAGACAAGGGTCATGGGTGGAAGTGGGAACACTGAGGTGGCAGCGTGGGCTCGTTGGGTCCCCGAGCAAGGGGCATTCAGCTTCCTGCCCCAACGCAATGGCTGGGGATGAGTCACCTAATATGAACATAAGAAATAGGAGCCATTTAGCCCCTCGAGCCTGCCCCGCCATTCAAGATGATCATGGCTGATCTGAAGTGGATCCGTTCCACTTTCCCTGCTTTTTCCCCATAACCCTTAATTCCCTTGTCTATCAGAAATCTATCTACCTGTGACTTAAATATATTCAGCGAGGTAGCCTCCACCACATCAATGGGCAGAGAATTCCAGAGACTCACCACCCTTTCAGTGAAGAAGTTCCTCCTCAACTCTGATCTAAATTGCCTCCCCCTTATATTGAGGCTGTGCCCTCTAGTTCTGCTATCCTTTCTAAGCAGAAAGAATCTCTCTACCTCTACTCTATCCATCCCCTTCATTATCTTATATGTCTCTATAAGATCCCCCCTCAGCCTTCTAAACTCCAATGAGTACAAACCCAGTCTATTCAATCTCTCCTCATAAGCTAACGCCCTCATCTCTGGTATCAGTCTAGTGAACCTTGCCCGCACTCCCTCTAAAGCCAATATATCCTTTCGCAAATGTGGCGACCAAAACTGCACACAGTACTCCAGTTCAGGCCTCACTAGTGCCCTGTACAGTTGCAGCAAGACCCCCTAATTTTATATTCTGTCCCCCTCACTATAAAGGCCAACATTCCATTCGCCTTCTTGATCACCTGCTGCACCTGCAGACTGGGTTTTTGCGATTCGTGCACAAGGAGCCCCAAGGTCTCTCTGCACCATAGCATGCTGCAGCTTTTCTCCATTTAAATAATAATCCCTCCTACTATTATTTCTACCAAAGTGGATAACCTCACATTCGCTAACTTTATACTCCATCTGCCAGGTCCTCGCCCACTCACTCAACCTATCCAGATCCCTCTGCAGACTTTCCGTGCCTTCCACGCAATTTGCATTTCCACTCATCTTCGTGTCATCAGCAAATGTTGTTACCCTACACTCAGCCCCTCCTCCAGATCATCTATATAAATGGTAAACAGTTGAGGCCCCAGCATCGATCCCTGCCGCACTCCACTAGTCACCAACTGTCAACCAGAAAAGCATCCATTAATTCCAACTCACTGCTTCCTGTTAGATAGCCAATCCTCAATCCACGCTAACACTTTACCTCCAACTCCGTGCACCCTAACCTTTTACAGCAACCTTTTGTGAGGCACTTTATCAAACGCTTTCTGGAAATCTTAAAACACCGCATCCACCGGTTCCCCTCTGTCTACTACACTAATCACATCCTCATAGAAATCCAATAAATTCATGAAACACGACTTTCCCTTCACAAATCTGTACTGTGTCCGCTTGATCAAACCGTTCTTTTCTAGGTGCCTCGCTATTTGTTCTTTGATAATAGATTCTAGCATTTTTCTAACTACAAGCGTTAAACTAACTGGCCTATAATTCCCTGCATTTTGTCTGCTACCTTTTTTAAACAGTGGTGTAACATTTGCTGCTTTCCAATCTTCCAGCACTTCCCCAGAGTCCAGCAAATTTTGATAAATAATTACTAAGGAATCTGCTATCACCTCTGCCATTTCTTTCAGAACCCTAGGATGCATTCCATCTGGTCCCAGGGACTTGTCTACCTTAAGTCCCATTAATCTATCAAGCACTACCTCTCTATGACAATAATTGCATTAAGGACCTCATCTCCTACCATCCCTCTACCTTTAATCCTCAGCCATTTCCTCGTCACCCATAGGTAAATCCCCCCCTTTCGCCCTCCAAGGATCCAACATTCACCTGTTAGTGTAACATGGAGAATGTATCCTACCCGTGTTGATAGTTCAACTTTGTAAATCATGAGAAACAATTCTGAGGCACAGCACAAAGTTTCCTTTAGAAAGGTACTGACTAATCAGGGCATGTCAGCAGGAATTGCTTAAGGCAAGGTTATGTTTGACGAACTGATTGACAGTGAGGAATGAAGTTTCAGGCTGCAAAGAGTTAGAAATAGGCTGGTTGATTAGACAGAAAAGTGAAAAATGGAATTTAATCCAGAGAAGTGTAAGGTAATGATTTTGGAAGATGTAACTCAGCATAAGCAACTGGGAATGTAGCGAGTAGCGTGGAAAAACAAACAGACCTTGAAAATACGTCCACTACTTCTGAAAGATTCGAGGATTTTCCACAATTTTGACCCAGCGATGGTGATATATTTCCAAGGATGATGAGTGACTTGAAGCAGAACTTGCAGGTGATGGTGTTCTCATGTGTCTGATGTCCCTGTCCTTTTAAGTGATAAAGATCACAGGTTTGGAAGATGCCCAAGGTTGAAGGAACCTTGGGGGGGGGGGGGAAGGGATGCTGCAGTGCATCCTGTAGATGGTACACATGGCTGCCACTGTGTCAGTGATGGAGGGAGTGAATGTTTGAGGTTCTAAATGTGATGCCAATAAAGCGGGCATCTTTCTGCTGGATGGTGTCAAGCATCTAAGGTGATGGTGGAGTTGAACTAATCTGCAAGGTAAAGTTGCCATGGACCCAGACAGCCATAAGCTACTTTCTCCTTTGAGGGGAAAGTTGACTAGTGGTGATTTAACCTAAGGATCACCACACTTCAGGCAAGGTGCAAAGTTGAGAAGGCAAGATCATGAATAATCTCAGCCAGTACAGGAATTGAACCCATGTTGTTGGCATCACAAACCAGCCTTCAAACCAGCTGAGCAAAATTGATCCTAACTCATCCAGACAAGTAGAGAATATTCCATTACATTGCTGATTTGTGCCACATAGATGGTGGACAAGCTTTGGGAAATCAGGAGGTGAATTACTCGCTGCAGAATTCTGACCTGCTCTAGTAGCCACACAATATGCAGTTTGCGATTTGCTTCTATCAGGTGTATACGGTTACTGAAGATTAAGTTATAAACCTGATTTGTACCCACATAAATAGACAAGTGAAACACACCGTGAGATAGAACATCAAACAGTACAGCACAGGAACAGGCCCTTCCGCCCACAATACTGTGCCGAACATGACACCAAATTAAACTAATTCCTTCTGCCTGCCCTTGGTCCATATTCTGTGTTTATGTAAAAGCTCCTTAAACGACCCTATTATACCTGTCTCCACCACCACCCCTAGCAGCGTGTGCCAGGCACCTGCCACTCTGTGTAAGGAACTTACCCGTCTCACTGAAATATTAAAGAGTTAATATCAGATGAACTATTGGGTTTGCAAGAATAACAGAAAAACAGCTCATCAGACTAAACTGACAAACGAGATAACCACAGGCTCCAGCTTCCAGAGCACAACCAGGGTGTGTTTTTTTTTAAAAAAAATTCTCTCTCATGCTGCTATTCTTATTATTACCAGTTTTTGCATAAGACAGCTGGGGTACTGTTTTTGCTAGGAACAGAATGGTCCTTGTGCTTGTCCTTAATTGTATCACTTGACGTGTGCCTTGCTGAAATCTGTCTGCTGGAATTATAAATTGTACAAAAGGGGACGGCATTTTTGCTCGGTGCACTTTTGAACTGACTCCCAGCACTGAGTGGGAGTTACGTAGCCAAGGTTTGCCAGTTTGCATATGTAAGACAAATAAAGAATTTCTGAATTAGACAACAGTTGGTATTTGCCTTTGTATCAGGGATGGAAGGGTCTATGTTAATCTAAAAGCCCTTTATATGCCCCTATTGTATCTGTCTCCACCACCACCCCGGCAGCACGTTGCAATCACTTTCTGTCTCTCTCACCATAAGTACATGCCCTTTTTCAAAGAGCATAGCTGCATACATTTACAGATATATGTACATTCTTATAAATACACAGATATTCCAGTGTTTAGTTGAAAATACCTGAAGGAAGTTTCCACTGTGAAGGACTTTACTGTTATTTGGATTAGGAATATCAGGATAAAATGTCTCTTTAATCCTGGAAAGAACAGGAAGAAGTAAACAGTCAGTAACTCAATGTTCACAACCCTCCCTGTGACTGGTGCCAACTAGGCCAAGAATTGCGCAAAATATATTGCAAAAATCAATAGCTAGTTCCACTGAAATGAAAGTTAAAATTAATTTATTAATGTCATAAGTAAGGTTTACATTAACACTGCAATGAAGTTACTGTGAAATTCCCCTAGTCACCACACTCCAAGCGCCTGTTTGGTTACACTGACGGAGAATTTATCCCAGCCAATGCACCTCACCAGCACTTCTTTCAGACTGTGGGAGGAAACCCACAGACACAGGGAGTGTGCAGACTCCACGCAGACAGTGACTCAAGCCAGGAATCGAATCCATGTCCCTGGCGCTGTGAGGCAGCGGTGTCACCATGCCATCCCACTCCGAACACATCCAGATCCCATGCTCATTGCGATTTCAGCCACATCATTAATACTGGATTAGATACAAGTCTAATTAGAAGAGAAAACTTTAGGCAAGAACTCCAGGAAGAATGTAAAGAAAACAGATATTGTAAATCAGGCAATGGTGAGCTGCAAGTAAACTTAAGCAAATGCAAACTCAGGGAAGGATAGTTTCAGGGAGGTCGTGGGAAAGATTGAGAACAGACTGAGAGGCAAGGTTTAGATTTTATGGTCCAGGACATGGAAAGGGAACTCACCATTCTTGTTTTCGGTAACAGAAGATGCTGAGAATGATTCCCAGTGTTATAATTCCCACTAAGGGCAGGGTAATCCCAAGGATCACTGCAATAGCTGATTGGAAGGAAAAGAACAAACATTAGAAAACTAACAGATGGATTATTCATAAGGGGGTGCAAGAAGAGAAAGAACTGTGTCTTAATGTGGGATCAACAGATGGGATGTGAGAGGTAATGTTTATAGCTATTAGGATAGAAGATAATCTGTCCTGAAGCACCCACCTCCTTTTCACACAGAATTCCAATACTAACTTTGCTCAGCCTAGCTCACTGACGAATATTCTGTTACTAACAAACACAACATTCATAAAAATCACTTAACATCAATCTTCAATTAATCATAGAATTCCTACAGTGCAGAAGGAGGCCATTCTGCCCATTGAGTCTGCACCGATTCTCTGACAGAGCATCTTACCCAGCCTAATCCCCAACCCAATCCTGTAACCCCACATATTTACTCCACTAATCCCCCTAACCTGCATGTCTTGGGACGCCAAGGGTCAATTTAGTATGGCCAATCCACCAAATCCACACATCTTTGGATGGAAACCGCAGCACCCGGAGGAAATGCACGCAGACACAGGGAGAACGTGCTAACTCCACACAGTCATCCTAGGCCAAGAATCAAACCTGGGTCTCTGGCACTGAGGCAGCAGTACTAACTACTGTGCCACTCTTTAAATATTAAGGTATATTTCATATTTTTCCTCTATCATATCCTGGGAGGAGAGGGAAGAAGAGACAGTGACATAAAGGACTGGGAACCCAGAGACCCAGGCTAAAGCACTGGGGACCTGGGTTCAAATCCCACCACGGAAGAGGAGGAAAAGTTCATTCAATTAATAAAATGCGATTAGTTCATTAATCTGGAACTGAAAGCCAGCCTCAGCAACAGTGAATGTAAATGGAGGGCCAAAGGGCCTGTTTCCTGTGCTATACTATTTAGGGAGAGAAATCTGCTGTCCTTCCTTGGCCAACAGCAATTTGGTCAATCCTCAACTACCCTGAAACAGTCCACAAACCACTCAGTTGAAGCACAATTAGGGATGGGCAACAAATAATTGCCTTGTCAGTGGCAGGCACCCACATCCCATCAAAGAATAAAAACCAAGCACAGGACAAACAAGGAATGTTATTCGGACAAATGGTAATAAAAGTTGATTGCACAATTCAGAGAGATGTAACACAATAGAACTGCAAATCTCTCTTTCAGTGAGCTGGGTTATTTTAATGGTTAACTGAGCACGATGGCTGGAGAGCATGAAGAACATAAGAAACAGGAGCAGGAGTGGGCCATCCAGCCCCTCGAGCCTGCCCCGCCATTCAATAAGATCATGGCTGATCTGTAGTGGTTCAGTTCCACTTTCTCCCTGTAACCCTTAATTCCCTTTCAATCAAAAACCTATCCACTCTTGACTTGAATATATTCAGCGAGGAAGCCTCCACTACTTCATCAGGCAGAGAATTCCAAAGATTTCCTCCAAAGGAAATTCCTCCTCAACTCTGATATGAACTGCACACCCCCCTAATCTTGAGGCTGTGCCCTCTATAGTTCTATATCTTTGCTAAGCGGGAAGAGTCTCTCAACCTCTACCCTATCCATCCCCTTCATTATCTTATACGTCTCTATAAGATCCCCTCTCAGCCTTCTAAACTCCAAAGAATACAAACCTAGCCTATTCAGTCTCTCCTCATAATCCAATGCCCTCATCTCCGGTATCAGCCTAGTAAACCTTCTCTGCACCCCCTCCAAGGCCAATATATCCTTCCTCGAATGCGGCGACCAAAACTGCACACAGTACTCCAGCTGCGGCCTCACCAGCACCCTATACAGCTGTAACAGAACCTCCCTGCTTTTATATTCTATCCCCCTAGCTATAAAGGCCAACATTGCATTCGCCTTCTTAATCACCTGCTGCTCCTGCAGACTGTGTTTTTGCGATTCGTGCACAAGGACCCCCAGGTCCCTCTGCACTGTTGCATGCTGCAGCTTTTCACCATTTAAATAGTAATCTTTCCTACCATTATTCCTACCAAAGTGGATAACCTCACACTTGCTAACATTATACTCCATCTGCCAGGTCCTCGCCCACTCACTCAACCTATCCAGATCCCTCTGCAGGCTTTCCACACCCTCCACGCAATTTGCTTTTCCACTCATCTTTGTCATATCAGCAAATTTCATCACCCTGCACTCTACCCCTTCCTCCAGATCAACTATGTAAATGGTAAATGGTTGAGGCCCCAGCACCGAACCCTGGGGCACTCCACTAGTCACCAACTGCCAATCAGAATAGCACCCATTAATACCTTCCCTCTGTTTCCTATTAGATAACCAATCCTCTATCCAGTCTAACACCCTACCCCTGACTCCCTGCACCCTAACACTCAAATGGAACTCTCTCAGAACAGCATCTCACAAACATATAAATCCCACTCGCCAAGATAATGAGCACAAATCACTTCCCATATGAGGAGCCTCCTAACCCTTTCAGATGACAGGCAGCTTGAGGGTATTTGACACAGATGGACTTACGACTATTTGGAGTAGTCACAGTGAGGGCT
The DNA here is from genome assembly GCA_024679065.1 of Sphyrna mokarran. Taxonomy (NCBI): domain Eukaryota; kingdom Metazoa; phylum Chordata; class Chondrichthyes; order Carcharhiniformes; family Carcharhinidae; genus Sphyrna; species Sphyrna mokarran. The sequence continues at coordinate 6,075,814 of JAGIQG010000006.1, forward strand.
CTGCGGAGACTCTCTCCTCCTGCCGTATAGGCACTCAGTGCCACGTGGTACGTTGTCCCAGGCTCCAGGCCTTTGATCTCAAATGTCCTTGAGTTGGGTTTGTTTATGATCTTTGGTGGTGAATCAGCTATTGCAAATGGAGAAAGCAGAAAATCAGGAGCGCAACACAGGATACAATACAGCATAGGAAGCCATTCAGCCCATCCTATTTCCACCAGCTAGTTGAAAGAGCTATCTCATCAGTTCCACTGCCTGATCATTTCTCAATCCAATTTCCTTCTGCACGTTACGATTGAATCTGCTTCCACCACCCTGTCATGATTCAGGCAGTGAATTCTGGATTACAACAACTCACTACATTAATAAGGATATCCCCAGCTCCCATGTACCTCCCAAGAGAACTGTAGACTTCCCAGGCAAGTTTTTTTTTTTACACAGAGGGTGCTGGGTGCCTGGAACTCGCTGCTGCAGGAGGTAGTGGAAGCGGATATGATAGTGAGTATTAAGGGGCGCCTGGAAAAATACATGAATAGGATGGAAATAGAGGTAAAAGATCCCTGGAAGGATAGGGGGTTTTAGTTCAGTCAGCCAGCACGGATGGCGCAGACCTGAAGGGCCGAAAGGTCTGTTTCGTGCTGTAATTTTCATTGCTCACGCTCCCAGTCAATTTCAAAAAAAGATAGAGTTTGAACAGGTTCCTTCTGTTTGCAGAAAACAGACCTCTGTGTACGAACGTAAGTCACTTTTAGCAAGCGTAACTGAGCTTCTAGGAACTAAAAGGTCGAATTAATAAACATTGCTCCATTTGGGAAGCCACATACAACATACAGTGAAAAGTATTGTTTTTGTGCGCTACACAAAGTGTACCATTCACAGAGAAGGAGAGAGTGCAGAATGTAGTGTTACAGTCATAACTAGGGTGTAGAGAAAGATCAACTTAATACAAAGCAAGTCTATTCAAAAGTTTGAGAGCAGCAAGGAAGAAGCTGTTCTTAAATTGACTGATACATGACCTCAGAATACATTTCAAAAGACCAACCCTTGCATATTTACCCAAATTCTCTCTCTGCCCACTGCCATCCAAGGGTTTGAATGCTGCTGAATAATTGTAGAGTTTAGTGTAATAAACCTTGAACCCCTGAATAAATCCTCGCCGTTTGATCACAGGGATGTCACTCCAATCGATCTGTACTGAATTTCCGCTGGTTTCATTGATCTTCAATTTCGGAGCTTCAGATGGGGCTAGGAAGTGTAGTCAAAGACAGTGATTGTATTAAGACCTCAATCTGAACTGTGGTCAATATCACATATTACACGCTTCGCAGTGCACTCTTCACCAAACCATTAGAAAATGGTGCCACCAGAACTTTTTACTGTCTCATTTCAATAAACTAAGCCATCAGTGCAGAGTAAAAACCCACTTCAGCGAGAGTTTGTGGTTCTGTTCTGCATCCTGTATTATTTAATCCCCGTTTATCCTATGGGCCTCAAAACTTGGGAATCATGAAACCAATTAGCGTCTCATTATCGCATTTCCATTTGCAGGAATTCTGTGAGAATTGACTGCTGTGTTTTCCACTGTACAATACTGATTAAACTTCAAGAAACAGTTCCACTGACTGAAGTACCTTGGAACATCCTGGGGTCACGAAAAGTGCTACATAAATGCAGGCCTCTCTTTCCTGAATGCACACAGGCCTGAGTTCTGCAAACATAAGATGCTAGAGCACAGGCCATTCGGCCCACTGGGCCTTTATACAGCTTCTCTGAAAAAAGTTTACTGTGTTGTTTCCCAAATGCCTGGAGAATTTTCCTTTCTGGGTGTTTGTCCAATTTCCTTTTTCAGAGTTATCCCTAAATCAGCTTTTAAACATCCAAATGGTCAACTTATTCCTGAACAACTTCCTGTGCAAAATGAGAGATTTGCTTTGATGTTCTCGCATTTTGAAATCAGTGTCTTTGGGTTATTGACCTTCCTGATAAAATTTGTCAAGTTAATGCTGAAGCTGATTAAAATACTGAACAACCTTCACTAATTAGCTTCGACAGAATTAAACATAAACAATTGCAAAATATTGCAATTATAAGTGGGTTTTTTTGAGCTTCCCCAGTATCTCTCGCGATCACATGGGATAATTTTACTCTTGGGTTCTTATCTTGTTTATGAGTTAGCAGCAATTTATTTACCATCATCAGTTACATTAACTGGCAGTAACAAATGCCTTTGATGAAACAGAACTAGTCAAGGCACCATGGAATTTAACAATACTTTGCAAAGTGACATGGGTGCATTCACAGGGTAAGATCGTTCACGAGGCAACAAAGGTCAGGGGGCACAGAAAAATACAAAATCTCTACTAAGGTCTAGATAGAGTGGACACACGGAAGACACTTCAATTAGTAGGGGAGATCAGAATCCGAGAGCACAGCCTCAAAATAAAGGAACAATCCTTTAAAACAGAGATGAGGAATTTCTACAGCCAGAGGGTAGTGAATCTGTGGAATTCATTACCACAGAAGGCTGTGGAGGCCAGATCATTATGTATCTTTAAGGCAGAGATATAGGGTCTTGAACAGTAAGGGGACCAAATGTTAGGGAGAAAAGACAGGAGAATGGTGTTGAGAAACTATCAGCCATGATTGAATGGCACAGCAGACTCGATAGGCAAATGGTCTAATTCTGCTTCTACATCTTATGGTCAAAGCCGTTGGAATGAGGTGGACTTATTTTTGATAATCTGGGATCAGTGACACCACTGCACACATTCAGACTTTACTTTGTTTCAGTTTTGTGGTTGTCTCCCTTACCGAGTTCACGTGTGTACCCAACCAGCTTCTTGGTTAAATAATCTCCACTATTCCTGCACTCGTGCACTTCAAGGTTGTACCGTACCCCAGCATGAAAGGTATCTGAGAAAGACAATGCAGCTCCTTATCAAAACAGTTCAAAACTAATCACATATTTTACAACTTGTACCTTCCAGCAATGTGGCTTTCTAAAATTAGCACTGTGGGTGGATCAATGTGACATGGGCATAAAATCAACTATCTTCCAGTTTGAGATACCAAAGAATAGCTAATACAGAAAACGTAAAAGTATTACTCTGATGTAGATGGGGAGACAGTGTTTAGAAGAATAAGACGTGGTTTCAGTGAAACTTACAAAATTCTTTCATGATCGAGGCTGATTGATCACCTATCTTTAGTCCAGGGACTCAGCTTTGATTCTTGGCTTGAGTCACTTTCTGTGCAGAATCTGCACATTCTCCCCATGTCTGCATGGGTTTCCTCCGGGTGCTCTGTTTCTTCCCACAATCTAAAAGATGTGCTGGTTAGGGTGCATTGGCCGTGCTAAATTCTCTCTCAATATACCCGAACGGGCAAAGTGGGGCGACTAGGGGATTTTCACAGTAACTTCATTGTGGTGTTAACGTTAGCCCACTTGTGACACTAATTAAATAAACTTTATTTTAACAATTCATGGCATGGTTGATGCAAGAAGAATGTCTCCCCTGACTGAGCAGGTGATCTAGAAGTAGAGGACACACTCTCAGAAGAAGGGGAGGCCATTCAAGACTGAGATAAGGAGGGATTTCTTCACACAGTGGGTACTGATCCTGTGAAATTCTCGACCCAGGTGAGCTCTGAAGGGCGGAATCATTCAGCGTCTTCAAGACAGAAATCAATAGATTTCTAGGTATAAAATGCATTGAGGGATAGGGTGAATAGTGTAGAAAATGGCAGTGAGATAGGTAATCACCCAAGATCTAGATGAATGCCAGAACAGATTCAATAGGCTGAATGGCCTGCTCCTATTTCCCATCTTCTTGTCATCCTGCAACCTCAGAGGGATTTTTTATCTAAGATCTTCTATGTGAAAAAGAGGAGGAAGCATTACTGGTTTCGATGAGATACAATGAGGAAGAGAAAGAGTTAATCGAAAACATTTCTCCAAGTTAAATCACAGACTGCAGGGTGATTGGGTCAAATTGGGAAAGATACGAGACTGACATCAAGAAGCAACTTGCTTCAGCGTTTAGAATGGAGAGTACAATGAAAATATAAGGCTGTCCATTTAGGACTGAGACGAGCAGAAACATCTTCACCCAGGGTGTGGAATTCGGTACTATCAGAAGCTGTGGAGGCCAAGTCACTGAATACGATTTAGAATGTCGACTGTCTCTCTGATAGCTTCGTCGACTGTAAAGGATGTCAGAGGATACGGAGAGAATGCTGGAGCACAGTGTTAAGATAGAGGATCAGCCTTGATCCTGATCAATAATGGAGTAGGCCAAATAACAAACTCCGCTCCCATTTACCAAGTTTCTATGACAGACAGAGAGAGACAGAGAGAGACAGAGAGAGACAGAGAGAGACAGAGAGAGACAGAGAGAGACAGAGAGAGACAGAGAGAGAGCGCTCACGGGGGAGAACGAGAGAGAGAGAGAGACAGACAGACAGAGCACGAGAGCGAGCGAGCATGCACAGGGGAAAACGACAAAGAGTACGCGCGGGGAAAGGGCAAGCAAGCATGCAGGCTGTGGGGAGAGAGAGACAGAGAGAAGAGCAGAGTTGGAGAGGGAGGAAGGGGGTTGGGAATAGGGGAAGAAAGAGGAGGACACAGAGATAGACAGGCAGACAGACTGTATGACAGAGTAGGGGGGTGCATGAGGAGGGGGATGCAGTCCCTGCCAGCAAAAAAGAGAGAAACAGAAAGAAAGAGGGAGATGGATGTCCAGAGTGCACAAAATGAAGGGGAAGTGATTTGGATGGCCGGACAGAATCCTGATGCAAAACACTTTGATTAAAATATTTCACCTGATTTCAATGCAACACTTGTAATGTTTGAAGGGAACTTTTGCCAGTTTATGTTGCACACAGAGTCACCCAGGACTGGACACCACTGTACAGTATATCCACAGCTCTCAGCCAGATTCCTCTCCCAGGTCAGGTTGAATCCATCTCCTACACCATGGACTTTTACAACGTCCAAATTTTCTTCTAGAAAGAAAAAAGGTTGTTAGAGATTGGGCACCTGAAAGGGAATCTAACCAATAGGACCTCATGGGACAGTATGTTTAGGATCACCCAGCTACACTGCAGAGCTCACTGCATGTGCCAATGTCCTGAGATTAAAATAAGCATTCACAGAGAATCTTTCACATGAAAGCATTCACTGCTAATATAACAAGTAGCTGCCTGACACTGTTAGCTCATCAACTTCATACATTTAACTCTTTGGTCATTCCCAATCATTCCATGGCATTCTTTGCCTTTACTCCTCACCCAGGCTCAGTTTTCAATTTGGCTTCCATCTTTCATTCTCTCCAACCCTAGCAACAGCCCTGAACGTAAGGGTGCAGGGAAAGGATTTGCCCTCCAATTTTTTTTTTTGATTCACGTGCTTGGTTGCACAACAGGACCAGGAGGTCGTGGTTACATTCACCAGTGAACCTGGGTTTAAGGGCGTTACTTGACTGACACAACCTCTTGTATATGTCAATCTAAACAATGGAGTTGACAACTCACTTCCATAACAGTTTATGAACATAATGACTTATTACAATAACACATTCCAGCTGAGATTAATGGAACCGTGGCCAATTTCTTTCTACTTAAGAGGCTAACAAAAACCAATCACATTACTGCCAGGAATCCAACATGGAACCTATGGCTTTTTTATTTTATTTATTCATTCGTGGGACATGGACGTCACTGGCTGGTCAGCATTTATTACCTATGTCTAGTTGCCCAGAGAACAGTTGAGAGTGAACCATATTGCCTATGGTTCTGGAGTCACATGCAGGCCAGACTGGGTAGGGAAGGCAGTTTTCCTTCCCTAAAAGGCATTAGTGACTCAAATCAGTTTTTCTGGCAGGGATCTATCCAGGGGTTACACTGTTCACATTATCTATTAAATGATTTGAATGAGGGCAGAAAGCTTTTTTTCAAGTTTAATTAGTGCATCATGATCGGCACAGGCTTGGAGGGCCGAAAGGCCTGTTCCCATGTCGTAATTTCTTTCTTTTTCTAGGGAATTTTCAGATGATGTAAAGTTGGGTGGTAGGGTGAGCTGTGAGGAGGTTGCAAAGATGCTTCAGCGTGATTTGGATAGCTGACTGTATGGGCATCTGCATGGTAGATGCAGTATAATGTGGATAAATAGGAAGGCCGATCATTATCTGAATGGATGTAAATTGAGAGAGGTGGATACTCGGCAGACCTTGGCATCCTTGTGCAGTCACTGAAAATAAGTGAGCAGGTTAAACAGGCAGTCAAGAAGGCAAATGGTACGTTGGTCTTCATAGCAAGAAGATTTGAGGATAAGGATAGAGAAGTTTTACTACAATTGTATAGGGTATTGGTCAGGCCACACATGAAATATTGTGTGCGGTTTTGGTGAACTTATCTGAGGAAGGATGTCCTTGCTATAGAGGGAGAACAGTGAACAGAGACCAGGCTGATTCCTGGGATGGCAGGTCTGTCACATAAGGAGCAAATAAGTTATCCGGATTACATTCATTGGAGTTTGAAAGAGTGAGAGGGGATCTGATAGGAACCTACAAAATTCTAACAGGGTTAGATGGGGTACATTCAGACAGAATGTTCCCAATATTGGGAGAGTCGAGAATTAAGGGTCATAGTTTGTGGATAAGGGGTAAACCTTTTAAAACTGAGGTGAGGACAAATTCCTTCACTAGAGAGTGGTGAATGTGTGGAATTCATTTCCACAGAATGTAGCTGAAGCCAAAAGTAGTGTGAAGTCAAGAAGAAATCTTTCACTTTTTTAGCTTTAGGGGCTAAAGAAATCAAAGTACATGGGGGTGGGTGAGAGAGGCTGGGGGAAAATCAAGGTATTGAATTTGACTATCAAAATGAATGACAATTGCAGGCTCAAAGGACCAAATGGTCTCCTTCTGCTTCTATTTTCCACGTATGGATGTTCTATAACCTTCACCAGTTTTACAATTCTTGTCAAATTGGAACTCGTCCACTGGATTGTTAGTCCAGATCTCTCAGTCCACTAGCATCATTACAAAATGAATAGAATTACAGGCCACAAAAATTTATATGATTGTTATGCTATTTCAGGCTCTCCCCTCCAAGACAATATTAGAAACACCTAGTTATCTTGTCTCAGTAACTGATAAACACAAGTGTGCAGCAAGTTTGGGGCTGACGGCTCTCGTTGAATCAGTAAAGTGTGAAATGTTAGAGAAACATAGGAGCAGGAGTAAGCCACTTAGTACTCACCAGGCATGGCTGGGAGGATCCTAATCACAGAGGGAGGTGATTTCCCAGCATTGTTTTCCGCTCTGACAGTAATTTCATAGCCATCTTGATCAAGCTGTATCTCCACGTTGGACTCTGCCGTCTTGACAGAATGTGATGAATTGCTTCCTACCTTCCTCCAGGTTGCAGAATAGGACACAACTGGACCATTCGAATCAGCAGCTGAAAGTGGCTACAAGAAAGACACAGATAGAAGCAGCTTATTTAACCGCCCAAATTCTTTCGATCCGTGGGCAGGTGCAAGGATAAGTTTTTCCAGATAATAGGAGATTCTCTTTGCAAATCTTTTCCTCCATAAGAAATTTCCTGGTTCCTATTTTATTGGCTGTGCTGTTAATTAATGACATTAGTCAAAGATGTCATGCCATTTACTAACCTATGCAGCTGCTCCCTAGTTAACCCAAACCTTTTCAAGTGTCTGCTTCTGCATTTCACTATTGATAATAAATCAACTGGCCTGTAGTTGTTTGGACTGCCCTTTTTTGAGTAAAGGCATCACATTTATTACGCTCCAATCCTCCTCCTTCTTTACTACTGGCTGTACCTGCGTGCTTACTTTCAGCCACTAATGCACAAGGACTCCAAGGTTTCATCGAGTATTCCCCTCTCTCACTTTACACCCATTCAAGTGATAATCTGTCTTTCCATTATTGCTACCAAAGTGGATAACTTCACATTTCCTTCTGCGCAAGAAACACTTTTCATTGTATACTAATACAGCACAGTGGTTAGCATTGCTGCTTCACGGTACCACAGATCCAGGTTCAATTCTTGTTTCGGGTCAGTGTTTGTGTGAAGTTTGCACGTTCTGTGTGGGTTTCCTCTGGGTTCTCCGGTTTCCTCACACAGTCCAAAGATGTGTGGCTTAGGTTGATTGGCCATGCTAAATTGACCCTAGTGTCAGGGAATTAGCAGGCTAAATATGGAGGGTGTCAGGAATGGGGCCTGGATTGGATTATGGTCGCTGCAGACTCGATGGGCCAAATGGCCTCCTTCTGCTCTGTAGGGATTCTATGATTCTGTGGAATCTATGATTCGATGTGGCAATAATAAATCAAATAAAAAACTGAAACAAAATCTGGCTTCTCCCCCATATTGAGAAAAGGTTATGACAGGCCCTTCCACTATCTTTACTGCTATTTGCTTCAGCGCTCCCACAGGCCATCCACACCAGGTAACTAAGCAAAGGCCTTTCCAGTATCTCCTTTTAGATTGCCTGAATTATCTCCACTTCTACCAACTGGATATTAGAATCCACTTCTTCAGTAAACAGTAGGTTTTTTATTTCAGAATTCCAGGATTGGAACCGTTTGCTTTTGTGTTAAGGTTAAGGAGAGATTTAATATGATTGTAGGAACATAGGAATTAAGAGCATAATAGGCAAATTCGGCCCTGCAAGCCTGCTCCTCCGATCAGACCATGGCTGGTCTGCTGATGGTTGCTAAAATGATGACCGGATCGAGTAGGAATTAGGAGAAACCGTTTCTACTGGCAGGAGATCCTCTCAATCTCCTGAACTCTTCACTATCTACCACTCCACCGACTTTAGTGTCATCCGCAAATTTACTAATCCATCCTTCAATACCTTCATCCAGATCATTTATAAAGGCCAATTTGTTCAACCTTTCTTCATAAACGCAACTTCCCCCACCCCAGGAATTAGGTGAGTGAATCAACAAATTATATCCTTTTTGAAAGGAGGAGGCCAAAACTATACACTGTATTCCAGCTATGTCTAATTTAAGGTTCTGTTTTGCTACAGCAAAATCTCCCAGCCATGTATTCAACTGCCCTTGTAATGGACAAGTAATGGACTGAGTCTAATAAGGTCATTACTGAGTCTAATAAGGTCATTACTGAGTCTAATGTTATTACTAGAACATAGAACATTACAGCGCAGAACAGGCCCTTCAGCCTTCGATGTTGCACCGACCAATTATAAAAAAAGCAATGACCCTCCAAACTAAACCATTCCCTTCTCTTCCATAAACTTATCAACTAACCTCTTAAACGCCACCAAACTTGGCGCATCTACAACTGCCGCAGGCAGGGCATTCCACTCACTAACCACCCTCTGGGTAAAGAACCTACCTCTGATATCCGTCCTATAACTATCACCCCTTAATTTAAAGCTGTGTACCCTCGTGCTAGCTTTCTCCATCCTAGGAAAAAGGCTATCACTGTCCACCCTATCTAAACCTCTAATCATCTTATATGTTGCAATAAGGTCTCCTCTTAGCCGCCTTCTTTCTAACGAAAACAACCTCAAATCCCTCAGCCTCTCCTCATAAGACCTGCCCTCCATACCAGGCAACATCCTGGTAAACCTCCTCTGTACCGTCTCCAAAGCCTCCACATCTTTCTTACAATGTGGGGACCAGAACTGCACACAATACTCCAAGTGCGGCCGCACTAGAGTTTTGTACAGTTGCAACATGACGTTGCGGCTCCGAAATTCAATCCCCCTACCAATAAAAGCTAGGACTCCGTATGCCTTCTTAACAACCTTATCGACTTGACTGCCTACTTTCAGGGATCTATGCACAAATACACCAAGATCCCTCTGTTCATCAACACTATTAAGAATCCTACCATTAGCCCTATACTCTACACATTTATTATTCATGCCAAAGTGCATTACCTCACACTTTTCCACATTAAACTCCATTTGCCACCTCTCGGCCCAGCTCTGCAACTTGTCCAAGTCTCTCTGCAAACTATAACACCCCTCTTTACTATCTACCACTCCTCCGACTTTGGTGTCATCCACAAATTTATTAATCCATCCTTCAATACCCTCATCCAGATCATTTATAAAAATTACAAACAGCAGGGGCCCCAAAACAGACCCCTGAGGTACACCACTTGTAACCGAACTCACGATGAATATCTCCCATCAACCACCACCCTCTGTCTTCTATCTGCTAGCCAATTCCTAATCCAATTAGCTAAATCACCCTCTATCCCAAACATCTGCATTTTCTGCAGAAGCCTTCCATGGGACACCTTATCGAAGCCTTACTAAAGTCCATATATACCACATCAACCGCCTTACCCCATCCACCTCTTTGGTCACTTTTTCAAAAAACTCAATAAGGTTAGTAAGGCACGACCTACCCTTCACAAAACCATGCTGACTATACCCAATCAATTCATTTCTCTCTAAATAACTATAAATCCTATCCCTAATAATTCTCTCCAATACTTTGCCCACAACAGAAGTAAGACTCACTGGCCTATAATTCCCTGGAAAGTCTCTCTTCCCCTTCTTGAACAATGGGACCACATTCGCTATCCTCCAGTCTTCCGGAACTATACCCGTAACCAATGACGACCTGAAGATCAGAGCCAGAGGCTCTGCAATAAAGGTGCAATTCTCAATAAAGAATTACCGAGTCTAACGAGGTTATTGACCGAGTCTAACGAGGTTATTGACCGAGTCTAACGAGGTTATTGACCGAGTCTAACGAGGTTATTGACCGAGTCTAACGAGGTTATTGACCGAGTCTAACGAGGTTATTGACCTTAACTCTCTTGCTCTCCACAGACGCTGCCTGACATGCTGAGTTTTTCTGGCATTTTCTGTTTTTACTCCCTTCTCCGATCGGAGAACAAACAGAGCCACGTCATTGAAATACCCCGTCACTGGCATCATGCTGGAAACACCTTGATATCCATCCTATAGTATTTTTTCTGCTCCTTAATTGTTGGTTGTATCATGTGGTATGGCTCCTGCTCTGCCCAATACCACAAGAAATTACAAAAGATCATGAACATAGCCCATTCCATCACAAAAAAACCAGCCTCTGTCTCTGACTCTGTCTACACTTGCTGGTGCCTCAGCAAAGCAGCCCACACACCCTGGACATTCTCTCTTCCATCTTTTTCCTTCAGGAAAAAGATACAAAAGTCTGGAGTCACAGACTAACCGACTCAAGAATAACTTGCTGGCAGACTTTTGAATGGACTTACCTTGCATTAAGGTGGTCTTTCTCTACACCCTAGCTATAATTGTAACAATGCATTATGCACCCTCTCCTTTCCTTCTCTATGAATGATATGCTTTGTCTGTGTAGTGTGCAAGAAACAATACTTTTCATGGTATACTAATACTTGTGACGACAATATATCAAATCAAAATCTTGGTGACTCAATCTAGCATATTAAAAACGTGATTTTTGGTCTTTACCTTCCAGTAAAGAGTCACAGTTCTGTTTGGCTGAATCCTCCTCCAAACATTCAGGCTGGCAGATGGTGCTGCAATTAGAAGCATTTATGAAGAAAAAGAGGTACAGAAACAATGAAGAGGTTTTTATAGATGATTAACTCTCCAATATAGAATTGCCTTGTCCATTATACATACAGAAACAAGGGTAGATCTTCAAATTACTCCTTTCTTTCACCCAGAATTCACAATATACAGGCTAAAAACATAACTTTAAACTACAGTACCACTAGCATCAAAAAATAGTAAAAACTGAAAGCAGCCTGGTTCCATAATGTACCTCAGGGTTTCTTAATCATTAACAGTTGAACAATATTTAAAAATGAAAGGAAAACAACTTTTATTTCTAATTTTCCACTGTTTCAGTTCCCAAAAAAAAGCAACATTTTCTTACAGACTTAACATTCTGCTTTAAATATAGTTAGCAATATACTTTCGATAAGGAGTACAGACAATCTGGAAGGCTTTAGTGTGGTTTTGAGTTTCAGAGAAGCTTGCAAAACTCTTGCCTTTAAATGGATCCTAGTCAGAGCTAAAAGGTGGTTTCTCTCTGCTATGAACCTATCTCCTCCCATTAACCACATTATCAGATGACCCTGTCAATCAGAAATTCCATTAGCTCTAAGTAAATACTACATAGCTAAAACGAGCAATTACCCTATGCTCCCAACATCTGAGCTGCCTTCTATTGTCACCTCGATTACACATTCTCCTCGTGTTTGCATGGGTTTCCTTCGGGTACTCAGGTTTCCTCCCACAGTCCAAAGATGCGTGGGTTAGGTTGACTGGCCGTGCTAAGAAATTGCCCCTTAGTGTCTAGGGATGCATAGGTTAGAGGGATTAGTGAATATAAAATGCAAAGATGTGAGAATAGGTCCTGGATGGGATTGTGTTCACTGCAGACTTAATGGGCTGAAGTGCCTCTTTCTGACTGTAGGGTTCTATGATTACTCACCAGCTTGCTTAGTTGTGATATCCAAAACATTACTCCATTTACTCCACTTCCAAAAATGCCGTGAAGAATAGCGAGCCCTAATGAAATATCTTGTATAGGGTTTTAAATTGTTCAATATTACTGTGTGCCGTGCATTCCTTGGTCCTCCAGTCACAGAGTAGTTACGCTGTAATACAAAAATATATCTATATTAGACTAGATGCCATTCATTCAGCGATGACTCTCAGACAAAATGTCTGCACTGCCATTCTGTGGAGTAAGTCACCTTCTTTTGGGAAGGGGGGCTACATTTTTGGTTGCTGAAAACACTCAAACCTTTGATCTAAAATCCACAATTTCACACCAAGAGAACTGAAATGTACAGCAAGAACCAAACTCTTCTTCCTGCTGACATCTTGTCCACATTCAGCAGCCAATTCCTCTACTGATATGATTAGAACTCTTATCCATGTCTCAGTCACCTGAAGATCATCTTCTGCAGTATGGAATCTGCCTTCCAGCTTAATATTACACCAATTACCTTATTCCAGAGGTTATCTACCTCATGCACTACAGGAAAGATGTCCCGAGGCATGGTACATTGATGAGACTATGCAGACGCTACAACAACAGAGAAATGGACACTGCGCAACCATCAGCAGTCAAGTACATTCACCTTCCAATCTTTGGATAAATGTTCTCCAAGGCAGCTTTCAAGACACAATCGCCAAGCAAGAAGTGACAGCCAGGTTCACAGGCATAAGGACAGCCTCAACCGGGACCTTGAGTTCGTGTCACACAACATGTAACCCCCACCATTTGACATGTTTGTGAAATCTACTTCTTCACTCAAATAATCAGCAGGAAATTGAGGAGCAAATATATAAGGAGATTACAGATACCTCCAAGGAAATAGGGTGGTAATAGTCGAGGATTTTAACTTTGTCAACATCAACTGGGACAGCCATAATATTAGAGGGTTGGAGAGAGAACATAGAACATTACAGCGCAGTACAGGTCCTTCGGCCCTCCATGTTGCGCTGACCAGTGGAACCAATCTAATGGCCCTCTAACCTAAATTATTCCAATATTATCCATATGTCTATCCACTGACCATTTGAACGCCCTTAAAGTTAGTGAGTTCACGACTGCTGCAGGCAGGGCATTCCACGCCCTTATTACCCTCTGAATAAAGAGTGAAATGGGATGGAGAATGATGAAAAATTTGTTGAGTGTATTCAGGCAGAATTTCTCATTCGGTTTGTGGATGGCCCGACTAGAGAGGAGACAAAACCTGACCTCCTCTTGGGAAATAAGAAATGGCAGAAGTGCCACTTTGGGATCAGTGACCATAATTCCATTAGTTTTAAAGTAGCTGTGGAGGACGATAGGTCTGGTCTGAAAGTTAAAATTCTAAATTTGGGCAGGGCCAATTTTGATGACAGTCAAGAATTTTCAAAAGTTTATGGCCAGCATGATACCACAGTGGTTAGCACTGCTGCCTTCCAGCACAAGGGACCCAAGTTCAATTCCCAGCTTGAATCACTGTCTGTATGGAGTTTGCCTGTTCTCCCCGTGTCTGCATGGGTTTCTTCCGGATGCTCTGGTTTCCTCCTACAGTCTGAAAGACGTGTTGATTAGGCGGAATGACCATGCCATATTTTCCCTCAGCGTACCTGAACAGGCACTGGAGTGTGACGACTAGGGGAATTTCAAGTAACTTCAATGCAGTGTAAATATTACATCAGTTACCTCATACGCTGCAGGGAAGAATAGCTCGAGGCTTACTTGTGATGCTAATAAAAAAAATTTTAAGTCAAGGGCCTCCTTCTACACCGTAAACTTTCTAAACTGTGAACTATAAACTTTCTAAACTTTAAGTGGGCGGCACAGTAGCACAGTGGTTAGCACTACTGCTTCACAGCTCCAGGGTCCTGGGTTCGATTTCCAGCCTCAGGTCACTGTCTGTGTGGAGTTTGCACAAACTCATCGTGTCAGCATGGGTTTCCTCCGGGTACTCCGGTTTCCTCCCACAATTAGGTTGATTGGCCATGCTGAGAAATTGCCCCTTGGTGTCGAGGGATGCATAGGTTAGAGGGATTAGTGGATATAATATGTAGGGATATGGTGGCAGGGCCTGGATGGGATTGTGTTCGGTGCAGACGCAATGGGCCAAAGGACGTCTTTCTGCACTGTAGGGTTCTATGATTCTAAATTGGGGGAGTCTTTTAGCAGGCAAAGGGCTGATAAGTGGGAAGCTTTCAAAAGTATGTTAACTGAGGTTCAGAATAAGCATATCTCTCTTAGAGTGAAAAGCAAGGCTGTCTGCGTAGAGACTCGGGATATTGACCTCTGATCAAGGAGGAGGAGGAGGAGAAGGCACATGACATGCAGAGACAGCTGAGATCAAGGGGATCCCTTAAAGAGTATAGAGGGTGTAGGAGTAGAGTCAAGAGAAATCAGCAAAGCAAAAAGGGATCACAAGATTGTTTTGTCAGATAAAGCAAAGGAAAATCCAAAGAGCTTCTACAAATACATAAAGGGCAAAAGAGTAACTAGGGAGAGAGTAGACCTCTTAAAGATCAACAAGATCATCTATGTGTGGATCCATGAGATGGCAATATCTAAAATGAATATTTCTCATCAGTATTTACTGTTGAGAAAGGCATGGATGTTAGGGAACTCGAGGAAATAAATAGTGATGTCTTGAAGAGTATACATATTACAGAGGTGGTGGTGCTGGAAGTCTCAAAGTGCATCAAAGTAGTTACATCTGTGGGACCTGATGAAGTGTATCCCAGGATGTTTGGGAGGTTAGAGAGGAAATTGTAGATCCTTTAGCAGAGATATTTAACCATCGACAGCCACAGGTGAGGTGCCTGAAGATTAGAGGGTGGCAAGTCTTGTGCTTTTATTTAGAGGACTTCAAGAAATGCCTGGAAAGGTTAGGACTTTATTCCCTCATATCTGTCGTGGTTGAGTTATTGAGACTCAGGATATATAGTCGGAGTAGAGAAGGGGGTAGAAGGGGGGGAGGAGTGGCGTTACTGGTCAAAGACTGTATCACGGTGATCGAAAAGAAGTTTGATGAGGACTTGTCTGTTGAGGTAGTATGGGCTGAGATTAGAAACAGGAGAGGAGAGGTCACCCTGTTGGGAGTCTTTTACAGACCTCCTAATAGTTCTAGAGAGGTTGAGGAAAGGATTGCGAAGTCAATTCTGATTAGGAGTGAAAGTAGTAGGGTAATTGTGATGGGGGACTTTAACTTTGCTAATATTGATTGGAATAGCTATAGCTCTAGCTCGTTAGAGGGGTCAGTTTTCGTACAGAGTGTGCAGGAAGGTTTTTTGACTCAGTATGTAGATAGGCCAACTAGAGGTGAGGCTACATTGGATTTGGTGCTGGGCAATGAGCCAGACCAGGTGTTAGGCTTGGAAGTTAGTGAACATTTTGGTGATAGTGACCACAATTCGGTTACGTTCACCTTAGTGATGGACAGGGATAGGCATGAAGCTGGGGGCAGTAGTTATAGCTGGGGGAAGGGTAATTATGAGGCCATCAGGAGAGAATTAGGGTGCATAGAGTGGACTAGGAAACTACAGGGACTGGGAACATCTGGAATGTGGTGCTTATTCAAGGAGCAGCTGCTGAGAGTCCTTGATAAGTATGTCCCTGTCAGGCAGGGAGGAAATGGACGAGTAAGAGAGCCTTGGTGTACGAAAAAAGTTGATTTGCTGGTTAAGAAGAAAAAGGAGGCTTATGTCAGGATGAGGCTTGAAGGCTCAGGTAGTGCAATGGATAGCTATAGATTAGCCAGGAAGGAGGTAAAAAGTGAATTGAGGAGAGCTAAGAGGGGACACGAGAAGATGTTGGCTGATAGGATTAAGGAGAATCCTAAAGCTTTCTTTCGATATGTTAAGAATAGAAGATTGGTTAGGGCAAGATTAGGGCCAGTCATAGACAGCAGTGGGAAGTTGTGCGTGGAGCCTGAAGAGATTGGTGAGGCACTGAATAAATATTTCTCTTCGGTATTCACGCAGAGTGCTGGAAATGTAGCTGTGGAGAGCACTGAGGTACAGGGTTGCAAATTGGGGAGTATTGTAGTAGATAGGGAGGATGTGTTAGAAATTCTCGAGGGTTTGAAGTTGGATAAGTCCCCTGGGCCGGACGGGATTTACCCTAGGATTCTCTGGGAGGCAAGAGAGGAGATTGCAGAGCCTCTGGCTCTGATCTTCAGGTCCTCGTTGGTTACGGGTGTGGTTCCGGAGGACTGGAGGATGGCGAATGTGGTCCCATTGTTTAAGAAGGGGAAGAGAGACCTTCCTGGGAATTATAGGCCAGTGAGTCTTACTTCTGTGGTGGGCAAGGTATTGGAGAGAATTATTAGGGATAGGATTTATAGTTATTTAGAGAGAAATGAATTGATTGGGGATAGTCAGCATGGTTTCGTGAAGGGTAGGTCATGCCTTACTAACCTCATTGAGTTTTTTGAGAAAGTGACCAGAGAGGTGGATGGGGGTAAGGCGGTTGATGTAGTATATATGGACTTTAGTAAGGCGTTTGATAAGGTGGCCCATGGAAGACTTCTACAGAAAATGCAGATGTGTGGAATAGAGGGTGATTTAGCTAATTGGATTAGGAATTGGCTGGCAGATAGAAGACAGAGGGTGGTGGTTGATGGGAGATATTCATCGTGGAGTTCGGTGACGAGTGGTGTGCCTCAGGGGTCTGTTTTGGGGCCCCTGCTGTTTGTAATTTTTATAAATGATCTGGATGAGGGTATTGAGGGATGGATCAGTAAATTTGCAGATGATACTAAAGTTGGTGGTGTGGTAGATAGTGAAGAGGGGTGTTTTAGTTTACAGAGTGACTTGGACAAGTTGCAGAGCTGGGCCGAGAGGTGGCAAATGGAGTTTAATGTGGAAAAGTGTGAGGTAATGCACTTTGGCAGGAACAATAAATGTGTAGAGTATAGGGCTAATGGTAGGGCTCTTAATAGTGTTGAGGAACAGAAGGATCTTGGTGTATGTGTCAATAGATCCCTGAAAGTAGGCAGTCAAGTGGATAAAGTTGTTAAGAAGGCTTATGGAGTCTTAGCTTTTATTGGTAGGGGGATTGAATTTAGGAGCCGCAGCATCATGTTGCAGCTGTACAAAACTCTAGTGCGGCCGCACTTGGAGTATTGTGTGCAGTTCTGGTCGCCACATTATAAGAAAGATGTGGAGGCATTGGAGAGGGTACAGAGGAGGTTTACCAGGATGTTGCCTGGTATGGAGGGCAGGTCCTATGAAGAGAGGTTGAAGGATTTGAGGTTGTTTTCGTTAGAAAGGAGGCGGCTAAGAGGGGATCTTATTGAAGCATATAAGATGATTAGAGGTTTAGATAGGGTGGACAGTGATAGCCTTTTTCCTAGGATGGAGAAAGCTAGCACGAGGGGACACAGCTTTAAATTAAGGGGTATGAGTTATAGGACGGATATCAGAGGTAGGTTCTTTACTCAAAGAGTGATTAGGGAGTGGAATGCCCTGCCTGCAGCTGTTGTAGATGCGCCAAGTTTGGTGGCGTTTAAGAGGTTAGTTGATAAGTATATGGATGAGAAGGGAATGGTTTAGTTAGGAGGGGCATTGCTTTTTATTTTGGTCGGCACAACATCGAAGGCCGAAGGGCCTGTTCTGTGCTGTATTGTTCTATGTTCTATGTTCTATAGGCATTTGGAGACACAAGGACTGATTAGGGACAGTCAGCATAGTTTTGAGAGTGGAAAATCATGTCTCATAAATTTGATTGAGTTTTTTGAAAGGATAACCAAGAAGGTAGACGAGAGCAGTGTAGTTGTCTACGTGAACTTTAGCAAGACTTTTGACAAGTATCACGTGGTAGGTTGTCGCATAAGATTAAACCTCACGGGATCCAGGGTAAGGAAGACAAATCAATACAAAATTGGCTTGATGACAGAAGATGGTTGTAGAAGGTTGTATTTCAAACTGGAGTGCCATGATCAATGGTGTGTCTCAGGGATCAGTGCTGGGTTCAATGCTATTTGTCATTTATATTAATGATTTGTTTAACCAATCTATTAGAATTTTTCAAGGAGGTTACCAGGAAAGTGGATGAAGGGGAGGCAGAGGATGTTGTCTACATGGATTTTAGTAAGGCTTTTGACAAAGTCCTGCATGGAAGGTTAGTTAGGAAAGATCAGTTGCTAGGTATACATGAGGAGGTAGTAAATTGGATCAGACGTTGACTCAATGGAAGACGCCAGCAAGTGGTAGTGGAAGATTGCTTCTCTAAGTGGAGGCCTGTGACTAGTGGTATGCCACAGGAATCAGTGCTGGTCCATTGTTGTTTATCATCTATATCAAAGATCTGGATGGTAATGTGGTAAATTAGATCAGCAAATTTGCTGATGATATAAAAATTGGAGGTGTAGTGGATAGTAAGGAAGGTTTCAAAGCTTGCAGAAGGATTTGGACCTAGAAAAATAAGCTAAAAAAATGGCAAGTGGAGTTTAATGCAGACAAGTGTGAGATATTGCACTTTGGAAGGACAAACCAAAGTAGAACAACATGGTAAATGGCAGGACACAGAGGGTAGTAGAACAGAGGGATTTGGAAATACAGATACATGATTTCCTAATAGTGGCATCACAGATAGATAGGGTTGTAAGGAGTGCTTTTGGAACACTGGCCTTTATAAATCAAAGTATTGAGTATATGGAATGTTATGGTGAGGTTTATAAAACATTGGTGAGGCCAAATTTAGATAGTGTGTGCAGTTTTAGTCACCTAATTACAGGAAAGATATTAATAACCGCTTGAAAGTTCCTAAAAAGTGTCCAACTCCACTGTCACAACAGGCAATGTATTCCATAGCTTAACCACTCTGAGTAAAAAATCTATCTCGGTCATCCTTCCTATATCTCCCACCATGAACCTTATAGTTATACCCTCTAGTAACACCCAAGGAAATAGAATGGAAGTGTAGAAACTATCTATCCTCCTCATCATTTTATAAACTTCTATTAAGTCACCTCTCATCCTCCTCTACTCTAAAGAGAAAAGCCCCAGCTCCTTCTAGCTTTCTTCATAGGATCTACCCTCCAAACCAGGCAGCATCCTGGTAAATCTCCTCTGCACTCTCTCCAATGCTTCATAAGGTTATTAGATAGGCACACGGAGCACACCATAATGACAGGGAGTGGGATAGCTTGATCTTGGTTTTGGATGTAGCTCAGCACAATATTGAGGGCCAAATGGCCTGTACTGTGCTGTACTGATCTATGTTCTAATACGTCCATTTAAGTGGGAGTAAATCCTTTCCAATAATTTCCCTACTACTCATGTAAGGCTCACTGGCCTGTAATTACCTTCTTAAACAAGAAGACGTAAGAGGGCAGTGAGTGTCTGGAACAAGCTACCAGAGATATTAGAGGCAGGTACAATTTTCTCTTTTAAAAAGCATTTGGACAATTACATGGGTAAGATGGGTATAAAGAGATATGGACTAAATGTGGAAAGTAGAGAGTAGCTTAGTGGTTTAAAAAAAAAAGGGGCGGCACGGACAGGTTGGGCCAAAGAGCCTATTTCCACGCTGTAACTCTCTATGACTCACTCACCTGATAAAGGAGCAGTGCTCCAAAAGTTTGAGATTCCAAATAAACCTGTTGGACTGGTGTTGTTCTTACTGTGCTTACACTAATCCAACACCAACATCTCCACATCCTGTCTAACACAGCTTTAAATTCATTCAAACAAAGGAGCATCCTCAACTCTTTGGGCTACAGAATTCCAAAGATTCTCAACCCTTTGAGTGAAGTAATTTCTTCCCATTTCAGTCCTAATTTAGCTAATTGAGTTTAATCAGGTCCATGCTGTTTACATTCATACAGGGGACATGTTCACTTGGTAAAGGTTAGCAAGTCGGTCCCAGAAAAGTTTGTAACTTCAGCAAATTAAAGAAGTTTCAAGCAAATATGTTTGTGGCATGCTTACTTACTGATATATTTCTTCCCAGATCATCTTCAATCACCATCTCACAAAGTAACCCCGTGTCCGTATAGTCTGCCTGATCTGACCAGTATACAGTGACAGTGTTTGATGTTTTGGTCTCTTGCTGCAGCTGGTAAGGGGCAAAAGGGTGAACTGGAAGGAAGATTTAAAATCATCAACTTAACTGTTAAATACTTTGTCAAAATGTGTGGCAAAAAAACACTAATGGCTCAGACAAGAACACTCAGACAAAATAGAAAGCTGCAAAAAGACTAACCCAGTTCAATGAAGAAGCTTTGAGAACCACTGTATTTAATGGGACTCTCATAATAATCAATAGAACACCAAACGAACAAAGAGCAACCAAGCAACACGAGGAAACAGGCCCTTTCGGCCCAACGAGCCCGACTGCCGCCGTCCTAGACATCTTATGACATTATACTTGATGTTAGAGGACCTATGCCCTATTGTTGAAGATTCCCATCTAGGGATGTTATATAGATCCGCATAATATGGTTAATAAGATAAAAATATTGGACTGTGTACATTCTTTTGTGGCATGAAGGTAGAAACTCTACACCCTCGCATCAAAGAATTAAAGAAAGGCACCCTCCATAACATGCTAACTATACTTATAAACTTGTTTTGAAAATTCCTGATTTAGAACATAGACCCATGAACAATACGCAACAGAACAAGGCCCTTCGGCCTTCGATGTTGTGCCGACCAAATAAAAAGCTGCAATGCCCCTCCTAACTAAATACAGTCTTTGACCAGTAATGCCACTCCTCCCCCCCTTCTACCTCCTTCTCTACTCCGACTAAAGCATTTGTACCCCGGAACCTGCAACATCCATTCCTGTCCCTGCTCTACCCAAGTCTCTGAAATGGCCACAACATCGAAGTTCCAGGTACTGGTCCAAGCTGCAAGTTCCTCCCCCTTATTGCGAATACTCCTTGCATTAAAGTATACGCATCTCAAACCATGCTCCACCCCACCCGTACGCCGCTGTGTTTTACAACTCTCCTCTATAACCCCCTTACTCTCATCCCAGATTACACCTGGTTTAATATGTGAAGGTTTGAACTTCAATGAGTTCTGAGAGTGTTACTGGCACATTGAGGCAAATTTACACATTTCAAAAGATATCACCTTTAATAGAAGCAGAAGGAAGACCAAAGTCTTTATTTCAGTGATATACTTACACACACGGGCCACATCCACCACTATATGGGCCTCTGTTTCCCCTAAAGGGTTTGTAGCACGTATTGAAATATTGTGTATACCACTGCGAGTTGAAATAGGAAATCCACACCAATAATCAGGATAGACCTTTGAAGCTTGCTCACATGAAAGAACCTTCCGTGATGACCTAAAGAATGACAGCACGGGAAACTGCACAGTCAGTGCTGCTTTGCACTTTGTTTGACAATACCCTCTATTAACAGATATAGACTTTCAAACTGCACAAGCAAGGGGATTAAAGTTAAAACTTGCTAAAATAATTTCACGTATATAGAAAGGATAAATTGAAGAGATAGAACACACTTGGAGTGGGGTGGGGTGGGGATGGAGGATGTGGAGCAAAATAGAAAGTCGGGTTAGGTCAAAGCCAAGAGGAGGTTGACAAAGATGGACACAGGACAAAAGGGAGTGTTAATGGGAGCATTTAAGGACAAAAAAAAGGTGCTAATAGTGGCATAAAGGTGAGATAGCAGAATGTGCTAATAGGAGGAGAATAGAAGAATGTGTTAATAGGAGGCTACAGATGGCCATATCGTGGTGAGGTTTGCAAAAAGGGTCAAGATGGAGGGGCAAGTTCATAGGCTGAAGATTTTGAACCATGTTGACTTTGAAAGGCCGTCATGTGCCACATGGAAGATGAAGTGCTGTTCCTCCAGTTTGTGTCCGGTGCAATGGAACATTGCAGCAAGCTGGAAGTGAACACGACAGCAAGATAGTGAACTGCAATGGCAATGGAAGGGGTCAGGCTTGCAAAGATGGTGCACAAAGCAATCACCGAGTCTGTGTTTAGTCTTCCCAATGTAGCAGCTACCAGACCTGCTGAGTTTACCCAGCATTTTCTGTTTTATTTTAAATTTCCAGCACCCACAGTATTTTGCTCTGATTGACCTGTTTTGAATGTGACTGGTCAAGGAGAATTGGTGGCCTCAACACTGGGAGAGTATCGCAGCTCTCGTATGAGCTGGGTTATGGGATTAGTCATATCTACTTGAGAAAGGTTGACCTAAAACACATCATCTCATACTTTGCACTGGAATTTCTGCAGTCCGAGTGAACGCAAAGCCACAGCACCACGGCAGGTACTCCAGAAAAATTAGTCACCTTGGCATACTACACTCCAGCGCACAGTTGATATTTGGGAGCAGTTTTCTAATCCAAAGCATAAACATCTACGGAGGTGGACCAAAGAAAACACAGCTGACAAAAAATGGTCCTAAGTAGTTGACTGTTCATCTCTAAGATCAATATTCAAATTAATGAGATGAATGTTCATCTGCCAATCAATTTCATAGAACGCATCCAGATAGTTCCAAACTGATCCCCATTGGGTCTGGGAACTGCCCCGAATTCAACACTGATTCAACAGCAGTTGCAGGTAGTGAAAACTGGTATAGAGAAAGGCCATACCAGAAACATGCTGGTTACTGTCCAGAGGTCCAACCTCCTACCTTGTACACAAACTTCCAAAGGTACCATGGAAGGAACTTACCCGTCAGTGAGGGTATATTTAGTCCCACGCTTTGAAAATAATGCAGTCAATCTTCCTGGCTGCCAAGTGCAGTTTAGTGTTTGTAAGTCACGTGTTTCACAGCTGAGATTTTTTGGCGTATCAGGTGGATCTAAATTAGAACACACATATTTGAAAGCATTCATTATCATGCTGCTTTTTAAAATAATCAAAGTCTCTGATGATGCTGTAATGTACTGAACTGTTAAGAGTAAATGTACGCAAGTACAACAGAATCCAGATGTCAGTGATCAGCGGTTTGGTGCTGAGAATATCAGTCCAAATTTAAAAATGAAATTAAGTCAATTGGACAAATGGAATTTAACTACATTACAGGGTAAAAATAGGGTGAAAGCTCCTGATTAATCTGTTGTAGTCAAGAAGAACCAGCAGAACTCAGCAGTCGTATGAGTCTTTCCACAATTCCGAACAATACGATCAGCAAAACTGAAGTAAAGTCTACAGGTTGGTTCCTACAACTGCAATTCAATTCTGATACTCATGTCATCACTCGATATATTACAAGCAGAATTGGTTTTGATTTCATTTATTGTCACATCGGGCTACAGTGAAAAGTATTGTCTCTTGCACGCTATACAGACAAAGCACATCATTTATACAGAAGGAATGGACAGAGTGCAGAATTTGGTGTTACAGTCATAGCTAGGGTTTAGAGAAAGATCAACTTAATATAAGGTAGGTCCAATGAAAAGTCTGACAGAGGCAGGGAAAAAGCTGTTAAACATAGAACATAGAACAATACGGCATAAACAGGCCCTTCGGCCCACGAGTTGCGCCGGTCACATCTACTAATCCACAGACCCATCTATAACCCCCTATCCTATTCGTTTCCATATACTCATCCAGAAGTCTCTTAAAAGACCCCAGTGAGTTTGCCTCAACAACCTCCGACGGCAGTCGGTTCCATTCACTCACCACCCTCAGTGAAAAACCTACCCCTGACATCTCCTTTGTATTTGCTTCCCTGCACCTTAAATCTGTGTCCTCTCGTAGTGACCATTTCAGCTCGGGGAAATAGTCTCTGAGAGTCCACCCTATCTATCCCTCTCAACATTTTATAAACCTCTATCAGGTCGCCTCTCAACCTACGTCTTTCCAGTGAGAAGAGTCCCAGCTCCCTCAACCTATCTTCATAAGGCCTGCCTCCCAATCCAGGCAGCATCCTTGTAAATCTCCTCTGAACTCTCTCAATAGCCTCTACATCCTTCCTATAGTGAGGCAACCAGAACTGCGCACAATACTCCAACTGGGGTCTGACAAGAGTCTTATAGAGCTGCATCATTACCTCCTGACTCCTAAACTCTATTCCTCGATTAATGAAGGTCAGTACACCGTACGCCTTCTTGACCACTTCCTCCACCTGCGAGGCCGATTTAAGAGTCCTATGGACCCGGACCCCGAGATCCTTCTGCTCTACAACACAGCTAAGACTCCTACCCCTTATATTGTACTCCTTCATCCCATTATTCCTGCCAAAATGGACCACTACACATTTATCTGCGTTGAAGTCCATCTGCCACTTCTCCGCCCAGTCTTGCATCCTGTCTATGTCCCGCTGCAACTTTTGGCATCCCTCCAGACCATCCACAACACCACCGACCTTTGTATCGTCGGCGAACTTGCTAACCCATCCCTCCACTTCCTCATCCAGGTCATTTATGAAAATGACAAACAGCAGGGGTCCCAGAACAGATCCCTGGGGCACTCCACAGATTACCGACCTCCATGCAGAACAAGACCCATCCACAACCACTCTCTGCCTTCTGCGGGCAAGCCAGTTCTGGATCCACGAGGCCAAAGCCCCTTGGATTCCATGCCCTCTCACCTTCTCCAGAAGCCTCATTGTTCTTGAGTCGGTTGGCACATAACCTCAGACTTTAGTACCTTTTTTCCCCAACAGAAAGAGAGAACGCCCAGGGTGCATAGGGTTCCTGATTATGCTGGCTGCTTTTCCAAGACGATGGGAAGTGTAGATGGAGTCAATAGATGGGAGGCCGGTTTATGTGATGGGCTGGGCTATGTTCACAACATTTTGTATTTTCTTTCAGTCTTGGACAAAGCAGAGGCCGTACCAAGCTTTGATGTTTTCTATGCTGCATTTATAAAAGTTAGAGTCGTAGTGCACCAAATTTCCTTCGCCTCCACAGAAAGTACAGCATTGGTCGGCTTTCTTAACATGTGGATCCTGAAGAATACAGGTTGCTTTTGGGTGAAAGTAAATACCTTCTGGATTAGTCATCCATTTGAAGTCATGAAGTCCCTCATGGGAGGTTAGTTGAGAAGGTCAAGGCTAATGGGATACAAGGACAGGTAGCTAGATGGATAAGTAACTGGCTTGGTAATAGGAGACAGAGTAATAGTGGAAGGGTGTTTCTCTAGCTGGAGGTCAGTCACTAGTGGTGTGCTGCAGGGATCGGTACTGGGACCTCTTCTATTTGTAATATATATATAAATGACTTGGAAGAGGGAGTAAATGGAGTGATCAGCAAGTTTGCAGACGATACAAAGATGGCTGGACTTGCGGATAGTGAGGAGCATTGTCAGGCGATGCAGCAGGACATAGATAGGCTGGTAGCTTGGGCAGACAGATGGCAGATGGAATTCAATCCTGATAAATGTGAGGTGATGCATTTCGGGAGAAAGAATGTAGGGGGGAGGTATATGATAAAGGGTAGACCTATTAAGAGTATAGAAACGCAGAGGGACCTGGGGGTGCAGGTGAACAAGTCTCTGAAGGTGGCAGAGCAAGTGGAGAAGGTTGTGAAGAAAGCATATAGTATGCTAGCCTTTACAGGAAGTAGGGTATAGAGTACAAGAGCTGGCCTTTAATCTTGCAGTTGTATAAAACGCTGGTTAAACCTCATTTGGAATATTGCGTCCAGTTCTGGTTGCCTTACTACAGGAAGGACGTGGAGACTCTGGAGAGAGTGCAGAGGGGGTTTACCAGGATACTGCCTGGTATGGAAGGTCTGGGTTACAAGGAGATGTCAGACACAATGGGACTGTTTTCCTTAGAAAGACGTAGACTTAGAGGAGATCGGATAGAGGTGTACAAGATTATGAAGAGGATAGATAAACAGGGCTAAGCTTTTTCCTAGGATGGACTCAAATAGCACGAGGGGTCATGGGCTTAGGGTGAGGGGGGTAAGGCATAATTTGGATGCTAGAGGGAGTTTTTTCACACAGAGGATGGTGGGAGTATGGAATGCACTGCCAAGTAAAGTGGTGGAGGCAGGTACTGGAATTATTTAAGAAATACTTAGATGGGCACATGAACAGAATGGGAATGGAGGGGTATAGAAAACTGATTTAAAATAGGGATCATGAGCCTTGGGAGTCCCTGGGAAGTGTGTAAATAGATGATGATATTGATGTACTTGTTTTTATCCTACAGGTGCTTTGGTCCACCTTGTTGTCTAACGAGGGGCATACACGCAATGGATCGTGAGAGGACTGCTCTTGGATCTTTTTCAAGAGTATCCTACTGCTTCACGTCATTAGTGTACGCTTGACCTGGACCATTTGACGGGCAACACGACAGCTCAGTGACTATTGCTGTGCTGTGCAGATACATGGATTTGGGCCTGTGTCTGTGCGAGTTTGTACATTCTCCCTGTGCTTGCATGGGTTTTCTCCGGGAGCTCCGGTTTCCTCCCACATCCCAAAGATGTGCTCTTAGGCTAACTGACAAAACAAATTCTCCCTAAATTGTTTCAAACTTGGTTTTTAATCCATAGATCTATAAACATGGACAGGGATCGCGGGTAGAGATGGGAATATCGGGGTGGCAGCAGTGCTTGTTGGGCCAAAGGGCCTGTTTCCCGTGCTGTTTTGTTCTTTGTATTATTGATAAGCATAATTCTATTTTCCTTTTATTAGTTTAACTGCTCAGCATATTGTCATTTTATATTTGATAAACTATGGTACTATTTGCTAATACAATGTCATTGCCTAAATTAAGTCAAGTCTAAAATGATCAAAACACCGCTTTTACTTAAATGTATGTACAGTAGAATGTTGCCCTGAAACACCTGCAGTAATGTCCTGGAACTGAGATGATAGACACCCAGAAATCTTCCTTTGTGTTCTCCAACCGAGAGTTTTCCCTCAGACTGACTCCAGTTGTGTTAGTGTTTCTTGATGCCACACTCAGTTAAATGCTGCTTAATAGCAAGTGCAGGACATGGTGCAGTATACTGACATGACACAGGATGTGCACTCGGTGTTAATAGCACTGATATGCTATCTCTGAACCACATCAATGTGCAACATTGTATTTGTACTGATACTGAAGAAGACTATCAGAAACAAAACTAACAAATGTTAATCCTCATTTGTCTCTTCATAATACTTACAGCCGACATATATGACTGCTCCAAAGTAATCACCGGATTTTAGACTGCAAAAAACATTTGTTCCAGATTCGATCGATGCAGGGATATTCTGTACGCTAATGGCAACGCTCCGTCTACTTAATTTAGTAGTTGATGTGTTCAAGTTGCCAAAAGCTAATTCTTCAACTTCTTTTCCTTCACCAGTTATGCAACAAAATTTCAGGTTGGTTCCCACTTTCAGAACAGTACCATCCAAAGGATAGACTTCACCCTTGGTTTGGTTAGATGAGTCCAGTCCTTAAAAATAAATAGAATAGTGGCATATTAAATTACAAAGAAAACAGAAAATGCAAGAGGAGTTCAGCAGTTCTGGCAGCAGGAGAAAAACAGAGTTGACATTTCAGATCAATTATCTTTCAGGAGAACTTATTACAACGAACGTTGACTTCTGTAGTATCCTTCACTTAAAATAATTGAAAAGGCTTTGACAAACTTGGATGCAAAAAGCTTGAAGGAAGGCAAGAATAAGACTACAGACACATGTAAAGTTAATGGCAACAATGGCATTCACTGCAGATTGCATGAAGTGTAATTTTCCCTTCACCTTGTGGCAAAGTCTGCAAAGAGGCCAGTTAGTGTGGCCATGTCCCCTTTTAAAGCCATGAACTAAAGACACGCCCCTGAGATTTGTGTAATGTTTCATATTTAGTGGTAGCAATGTAGACATTGTAGATATATGCAAGTACAGTTCCTACCCGCAACCTCCCCTCCACCACATCATCCTGGTTCACTAACACCCTGCACTTAGCACTGAGAAGAAATGGAGAATGGAGCTAAGGAAATGGGGATTGTGTGGGGTGTGTACATGGGATGGTGTGCATTTGTGCACATCCATGTGTGTGTGCATGTGCCCATGGAGGTGGAGAAAAGACAAGTGTTTAGTTTACATGCCACAATTCACAGCATGGCTTCATACTGATAATGCCTACATCATCATATAGATTCACACTAAATAACCTGCCTTTTAACATAAGCAGTGATACTGTTTCAACAGCCATTTGTGGAACATAAAGAGCAAGTTACCATCAAGTGTTAATACCCGACTCCAGTCACTCCAAGCTTTGACACCAGGAAATATGATAGCACTATCATTGCTAATGGAGCGAATTTTCACAGAATGTGCTGTGCATTGGAGGGGCATATCTGATGTCCAATTTAACTGCAGCATCCTGTCCTGGGTAAAGTCAGCAGTACTACTGTAATTCCCCTGCAAAGATAAATTTAAAAAAAAAACCTGATAGATTAACTAATCCACCAAATTCAGTTTCTTTAAGGCTAAGGAATGCAAGACTAAAAGTGATAGCCACACATTATAAAGAACAAAGAACAAGACAGCACAGGAAACAGGCCCTTTGGCCCAACGAGCCCGCGCCGCCGCCCCGATGTCCCCATCTCTACCTGCGATGCCAGTCCATGTTTATAGACCTATGGATTAAAAACCAAATTTGAGACAATTTAAGGAGAATTTGTTTTGCCAATTAGCCTAAGAGCACATCTTTGGGATGTGGGAGGAAACCGAAGCACCAGAGAAAACCCACGCAAGCACGGGGAGAATGTGCAAACTCCCACAGACACAGGCCCAAATCCATGTATCTGCACAGCACAGCGATAGTCACTGAACTGTCGTGTTGCCCACCAAATGGTCCAGGTCAAACATACACTAACGACGTGAAGCACTAAGATACTCTCGAAAAAAATCCAAGAGCAGCCCTCTCACGACCCATCGCGTGTATGCCCCTCGTTAGACAACAAGGTGGACCAAAGCACCTGTAGGATAAAAACAAGTACATCAATATCATCATCTATTTACACACTTCCCAGGGATTCCCAAGGCTCATGATCCTTATTTTAAATCAGTTTTCCATACCCCTCCATTTCCATTCCGTTCATGTACCCATCTAAGTATTTCTTCAATAACTCAGAGTATCTGCCTCCACCACTTTACTTGGCAGTGCATTCCATACCTCCATCACCCTCTGTGTGAAAAAACTCCCTCTAGCATCCAAATTATACCTTACCCCCCTCACCCTAAGCCCGTGACCCCTCGTGCTATTCGAGTCAAAGAACAAAGAACAACACAGCACGGGAAACAGGCCCTTCGGCCCAACGAGCCCGCGCCGCCATCCTAACATCTTAATGACATATAGAGACCAATATAGGGACAATTTGTTACCCAATCAGCCTAAGAGCACATTTTTGGGATGTGGGAGGAAACCGGAGCACCCGGAGAAAACCCACGCAACCACGGGGAGAACGCGCAAACTCCCGCAGACACAGGCCCAAATCCATGTGTCTGCACAGCAACAGCGATAGTCTCTGAGCTGTCATGTTGCCCATCTGATGGTCCAGTTTAAGCATACACTAACGACATGAAGCACTAGGCCACTCCTGAAGTAACATCCAAGAGCAGCCCTCGCACGACCTACCGAATGCATGCGCCTTGTTGGTCATCCTAGGAAAAAGCTTAACCCTGTTTACTCTCTCTATCCCCTTCATAATCTTGTACACCTCTATCAGATCTCCTCTAAGTCTACGTCTTTCTAAGGAAAACAGTCCCAATTTGCCTAATCTCTCCTCGTAACTCAGACCTTCATACCAGGCAGCATCCTGGTGATCCTCCTCGGCACTCTCTGCAGAGTCTCCACGTCCTTCCGGTAATAAGGTGACCAGAACTGGACACAGTATTCCAAATGAGGTCTAACCAGCGTTTTATACAACTGCAACATTAAAGGCCAGCTCTTGTACTCTATACCCCTTCCTATAAAGGCTAACATACTACATGCTTTCTTCACAACCTTCTCCACTTGCTCTGCCACCTTCAGAGACTTATTCACCTGCACCCCCAGGTCCCTCTGCGTTTCTATACTCTTAATAGGTCTACCCTTTATCATATACCTCCCACCTACATTCTTTTGCCCGAAATGCATCACCTCGCATTTATCAGGATTGAATTCCATCTGCCATCTGTCTGCCCAAGCTACCAGCCTATGTTCTGCTGCATCGCCTGACAATGCTCCTCACTATCCGCAAGTCCAGCCATCTTTGTATCATCTGCAAACTTGCTGATCACACCACTTACTCCCTCTTCCAAGTCATTTATATATATTACAAATAGAAGAGGTCCCAGTACCGAGCTCTGCGGCACACCACTAGTGACTGACCTCCAGCTAGAGAAACACCCTTCCACTACTACTCTCTGTCTCCTATTACCAAGCCAGTTACTTATCCATCTAGCTACCTGTCCTTGTATCCCATGAGCCTTGACCTTCTCGACTAACCTCCCATGAGGGACGTTGTCAAACGCCTTACTAAAATCCATATAGACGACATCAACGGCTCGCCCTTCGTCCACCGTTTTCATCACCTCCTCAAAAAATTCTACCAGATTTGTAAGGCACGACCTCCCCTTAACAAATCCATGCTGCGTATCCCTAATCAGATCACAACACTCTAAGTGCCTATACATCCTATTTCTAAGAATCCCCTCCAACAGCTTCCGTACACCGACGTCAAACTCACTGGCCTATAATTTCCAGGGTTATCCCTACTACCCTTTTTAAACAACGGTACAACATTAGCTATTCTCCAGTTCTCTGGGACCTCACCTGTGTCCAAGGAAGAGACAAAGATTTGCATCAGAGGCCCAGCAATTTCACCTCGCACCTCCCTAAGCAGCCTGGGATAAATGCCATCAGGGCCCGAAGATTTATCAGTTTTAATGCTACCCAGAAGCTCTAACACTTCCTCCCTCGGTATGGATATTTCCCTCAACTAAATTAAAAATAAAGTTTATTTATTGGTCATAAGTAGGCTTACAGTAACACCATAATGAAGTTACTTTTGAAATTCAGTCTCCCATACCCAGTGGTTAGTACTGCTACCTCATAGCACCAGGGATCTGGGTTCAATTCCTGGCTTGGGTCATAGAAACATAGAACATTACAGCACAGTACAGGGCCTTCAACCCTCAATGTTGTACTGAGCTATGTCCAGTCCCAAGATCAAGCTATTCCACTCTCTATCATTCTGGTGTGCTCCATGTGCCTATCCAATAACCACTTGAAAGTTCCCAAAGTGTCCGACTCTACTATCACAGCAGGCAGTGCATTCCACATTTTACACTGAGTAAAGAAACTACCTTGGATACTTCTCCTATATCTCCTACAATGAATCTTTTTGTTATGCCCCCTAGTGAAAGCTACATCCACCTGAGGAAATAGTCTCTGCACATCCACTCTATCAATCCCCCTCATCATCTTATAAATCTCTAATATGTCACCTGTCCTCATCCTCTGCTCCAAAGAGAAAAGCCTCGGCTCCCTCAATTTTTCCTCATAAGACCTACCCTTCAAACCAGGCAGCATTCTGGTAAATCTCTTCTCACTTTCTCCAAAGCTTCCACATCCTTCTTGTAGTGAGGTGACCAGAACTGAACACAATATTTCAAATGTAGTCTCACTAATGTCCGGTATAGTTGCAGCATAACCTTACAGCTCTTAAACTCAAATCCCCTGTTAATAAGCATTAACACACTATAAGCCTTCTTCACAGCTCTATCTACTCGAGTCGAATATGAACCCAAGACCTCTCTGTTCTTCCACATTCCTTAGAACACTAAGTCACTGCACAGAATCAGCACATTCTCCCCATGTTTGCATGGGTTTCCTCTGGGTTCCAGTTTCCTCCCACAGTTCGAAAGGTGAGCTGATTAGGTGCATTGGCCATACTCAATTCTCTCTAAGCACCCCGAACAGCGCTGGATTGTGGTGACTAGAGGATTTTCATAATAACTTCATTTAAACCTACCTGTGACACTAAAATCTTAAAAAAGCCACATGAACAAAAGATTGGATCTTTATCTCAAAAGCTACCAACAGGAGTTACTGGAACAAAAGAATTCACCTCTCACCCTTACTCAATCTCACACTCAATTATCAAGACATTATAATCACAAAACCAGAGAATTCACATATCAAAACTTGTTTTGTCTGGGGAACTGTTATAGGATCTATCTCACACCTAGGATTGTCCAGGTCTGTTTAAAACGGGGACCATGGAGCATTTGCCTCTTGATAAGCTTATCCCACTAGCACAGTCAGAGAATCCACCTATGCAACGGTTTCCTGACACAGGAACCTTAATATAGATTCTTTCAAAAACTAATGGCTGGAACATTATCAGTCCTGAAATCAAAGACAGTTCGAGAGTGTGGACAACATGCCTTTTGAAGTCATTGTGGAGAAAGGAGGTCACATGACCCAAGTGACCATTTTGAGATCTCTACATGCCATTGAGAACTGAGAAATCTTCAGGTTGCTGATTAACATCTACTGGTGAACACCAAGTAGTTGGGCTCCAGCTTGAACAGCAGCCTGCTCCTCGAAAGTGTCTCTGCTGAAAGATTTCCAGCAAATCTGAGAGTCTGTGAATATCAACTTCATTTTACAGTATCAGCACCAAGTCTAAAAAATATTCTACAACTACACTCTTCAGCCACCTGAAGCCCCACTCCAACATTGAAGAGCTTTTTAGTGAACGTGGATTCTCGACTCTGATAATCACATAAACTAATTTATTATTTTGGATACTTCAATTTGTTTTGCATTTCAAACCAGGAGAATCAAGAAGAGGACTCCAGTTTCTCAACCATGCTAGTTCCTGCAATTTGCGTACGTGCAGATTTCAACTTCGGCTGGGATACTTGTCCCTAGTTAAAATAGTCTCAGGGTGCCGACAGTTCAGATTCATTTACTGAGAATGTACTCTTATCACCAGCCATCTCTTACAAAGGAGGAAGAAAGAGAACTGAAAACCGTAGGATTCACGGGTCAGGATCAGAACAAGTCTCTAAGTTCTCTAAGGTTCCCAAATAATTATATAATACTGGTATTAATTCTCCACGTGGAGTCTTATCATTTCACTTACCCTCCAGACCTCTTGCATTGTATACGTTAGGAAGACCTGGATTTGGAAGATGAGCTTTAAATCCACACCATATTTCTGACCACCTTCCTTCCACTCCACTGTCAACTGGAAGTCAGATGGTCCTTTAAACACTCTGAGGAGTTCTGGTATGTAGGGCTGAAACACTGAAATACAAAATGATCAACAATAAAGTCCAGAATGTGTCCCCTACATTAAGATAAAATAGCGTCAAGCTTTTTACATTAATTCACTGGATAACAGCTTCATTGGCCAGAATTTATTTCCCATCTCTAATTGATCTTGAGTAGCCAATGGCACCATCTTAGAGTGCTACACTCTGTTGTAGGTATACCTGCAGCATTGTAAGGGAGGGCTTTCCAAAATGTCAACATAGCGACAATGGAAGAATGGTGATATATTTCCATGTCAGGATGGTGCGTGACCTTGGGAGAGGAACGTGAAGATTGTGGTGTTTCCAGGCATCTGCTGCCCTCATTCTTCTGATGTTACAGGTCACTGGTTTGGAAGGTGCTGTTGAAACCGCCGCAGCAATGTGCTGCGGTGCATCTTCTGTACGGTCAACTTTGCTGCCACTGCTGATGAAGGGAAAGTGTGTTGAAGATTGGTGGATAGGGTGTCAATCAAGCAGGCTGTTTTGCCCCATTTAGTGCTGAGCTTCCTGAGTGTTGTTGGAGCTGTACAGGCAAGAGGAGAGTATTCTATCACACTTTGACAAAGATCATATGGTACCAAAAGGTCAGCTCTTAGCTCTCCTTTCAGATGCTGTCAGACCTGCCTGTGATTTTCCAGCAGTTTTTTCTTCTTTATTTTACTGCACTCTTGACTTGTGTCCTGTATATAATGAACAGTATCTGGACAGCAAAAATGCTGATGATGGTAGCTAGCATTGCACTTTCTGGGACATTAGCTGTTAAGTATAATTCAATGAGTACAATAGCATCAAGCTGCTGTTTGATTGTTCTGTGAGACAGCTTAATCAAGTTTAGCAAAATTTGCCAGAAATGGTGAGGATTATTTTGCAAGATCAACTAGACAGGATGTGCCTTTTTCATTTCTGGTGCCCAGGTCAATGCCAGGTGATCAGTCTTTTGTAAAAGTGAAAGCCTTGCCATACAAATTCAGAATATAGTTAGGAGTCCAGCACATTGCTGCAACCAGATGTAGGCCAAGCAGATAAAGACTGCAGATTTCTATCCCTGAAGGACATTATTGAACCAGATGGTTTTTTACGTAGTAGTTTTGCAGCTGTATAGGGTGCTGCTGAGGCCGCAGTTGGAGTACTGTGTGCAGTTTTGGTCGCCGCATTCGAGGAAGGGTATATTGGCCTTGGAGTGGGTGCAGAGAAGGTTCACTAGGCTGATACCGGAGATGAGGGCATTGGATTATGAGGAGAGACTGAATAGGTTACATTTGTACTCTTTGGAGTTTAGAAGGCTGAGAGGGGATCTTATAGAGACATATAAGATAATGAAGGGGATGGATAGGGTAGAGGTTGAGAGACTCTTCCTGCTTAGCAAAGGTAGCAGGACTAGAGGGCACAGCCACAAGATTGGGGCGGGGGGTTGGGGTTCAGATCAGAATTGCGAAGGAACTTCTTCCCACAAAGAGTGGTGAATCTTTGGAATTCTCTGCCCAGTGAAGCAGTTGAGGCTACCTCATTGAGTATTTTTAAAGGCAAGAATAGATAAATTTTTGAACAGCAAAGGAATTAAGGTTTATGGTGAGCAGGCGGTAAATGGAGCTGAGTACATGAAAAGATCAACCATGATTTTATTTGAAAGATGGAATAGGCTCTAGAGGCCAGATGGCCTACTCCCGCTCTTACTTCTTCTGTTCTTATTTTATGCAATAACTTTTGATGTGGCAACTTATC
Organism: Sphyrna mokarran; assembly: GCA_024679065.1. Classification (NCBI taxonomy): domain Eukaryota; kingdom Metazoa; phylum Chordata; class Chondrichthyes; order Carcharhiniformes; family Carcharhinidae; genus Sphyrna; species Sphyrna mokarran. Next base: position 6,111,240 of record JAGIQG010000006.1, read on the forward strand.
AAATGCCTTTTAGAAATCCAGGTACAGTACATCCACCAGTTCACCTTTATCCACAGCACGGGTGACTCCTTCAACAAATTCCAATAAATTGAATAAAGGAGTTACATTTGCTATTTTTCAAACTAATTGAACTTCCCTGAACCTAGGGAATTTTGGAAAACTAAAACTATTGCATCAACTATCTCATTAGCCACATAGGGTGAAGTCCATTTGGACCTAGGGATCTGATTGCTCGCAAACTCAACAATTTGCTCAATACCACTTCCCTGGTGACACTGATTTCCCTGAGTTCCTCTCTCTTCCATTTCTTGATTTGCAGCTATTTCTGAGATGTAACCTGTGTCCACTATAGTGATGGTCCAAAGGGCCTTTTTTTGTGTCGTATACCTCTATGACTGTGACAGATGTAAAATATCCATTTAATTTGTCCACCATAGTCCTACTTTTACCAATTCCCCAAATGTATTTGCACGTTGAAAGCAAATCCGTTGCAAGAATGCATACAAGTTGTATTGCCGTTATTCTTATGTTTGTACCCATTCAATGTGCTGTGACTAAATGCACTGGGGACTATGTCCATGGGAAAAAAACAAACAAATTATACTTTGGAACCACATTCATCTACATTGCCCATAGTGAAGGCAGTGTATTGCATCTTTGCAAAAAAACTGAAGTTAATGATGTCGATAATTACCAAAGTCTCTCTCTGTCCTTCGAAACATTTCTGATGTCTGTGTGCCCAGATCATTAGCAGCAATTATCTGTAATACTAAATCTTCAAATATGATGAAGTCACGTTTGACAAAGTTATTAGTTCCCACTTCAATGCAGTCATTTACATTCCTAAGAAAAAGAACAAATTGTTCAACTGTAGGTTTAATAAACAAACTTCTGGCTATAATTCTCTTTATTGATTGAGCCTGGATGCAGAAAACAAAGAAAGTTAAAGTAAAATAAAGTTCATTTATTAGTCACAAGTAAGGCTTACATTAACACTGCAATGAAGTTACTATGAAATTCCTTTAATCGTCACAGTCCGGCACCTGTTCAGGTCAATGCACACCAGCCAGATGTCTTTCAGATTGTGGAGGAAACTGGAGCACCCAGACAAAACCCACGCAGACACGGGGAGAACATGCAAACTCCATACAGTGACCCAAGGGAGGAATCGAACCCAATTTCCTAATGATGAAAGGCAGCAGTGCTAACCACTATGCCAATGCGCCATACTGTGGAATCAAGATTCCACAGGAAACTAGTGCCTTGCTGGAGCAGCATCCAAGTCATTCTGAAGCCCAGATGGGACTAATAGAATACAGAACACCACAGCGCAGTACAGGCCCCTTGAACCTCGATGTTGCGCCAACCATGGAACCAATCTAATGACCCTCTAACCTAAACTATTCCAATGTTATCCATATGCCTATCCACTGACCATTTGAATACCGTTAAAGTTGGCAAGTCCACAACTGCTGCAAGCAGGGCATTCCACACCCTTACTACCCTCTGAGTAAAGATATCAGACCAAAAGTGCTACATTCTACGGTCCATTAATCTGCTGATTAACAGCAATCTCACTTGATTTTCTTTTAAAGTTATGACACCACAGCAATAATCTGATTTCATGTAAGTGATGAGAACTCACCTTGCACAGGCTTTGTAGGTAGTTTCTATATTCGTGTCTCTTCCTGGCTTCCACGTACAGATGAGATTCACAAAGTTTTGGGTTACACACTCCAAATCTCGAGGAACATCTGGAGGATCTAAAGGAAGATGCCTTAGTAGTATTATCACTTGACTATTAATCCAGTAACTCAGCTAGAGGTCTGAGAACCAGGGTTCAAATCCTACATGCGACTCCAGAGCCACAATAATGTGGCTGACTCTCACCTGCCCCCTGAACAACAACGAGATGGCAATAAATGCTGACCAGCAACATCCATATCCCATGAATAAATAAAAGAGGGGTAAAAGAACTTCAGTTTCTATAGTATAGATAAAGCATCCAGATGGCTGATTGATGGCAAAATACACAACTTAAGTTGCCCGTCTTATCAATTCAATACAAAAACTGGCTTGAAATCAAGTTACTAATTTTAAATCCTTTTATACAGGAGGGTGTTTTTCATATCTAGTAATACAATACAAGATTTAATCTGAGCAAGAACAGAACACAGGACAGTGTACTAGTTAGCAAATACAAAGGAGATGTCAGGGGTAGGTTTTTCACTCAGAGGGTGGTGAGTGAATGGAACCGACTGCCGTCAGAGGTTGTTGAGGCAAACGCACTGGGGTCTTTTAAAAGACTTCTGGATGAGTATATGGAAAAGAATAGGATAGGGGGTTATAGATAGGTCTGTGGATTGGTAGATTTGATCGGCTGTATTGTTCTATGTACTACTACTCCTCGTACAGACACACTAAAGGGTCAAAACAGTGTACTCCTGCTTCTTTTCTGATGTTCTTAGGTGATAAAATATAGCAGCAGAATTAGGCTACTCGGCCCATTGAGTCTGCTCCACCATTTAATCATGCCTTTTCTCATTCCCATTCTCCTGCCTTTTCCCCATAACCCTGATCCCCTTATTAATCAAGAGCTATCTATCTTTGCCTTAAAGACACTCAATGACTTGGCCTCCACAGCCTTCTGCAGCAAAGAGCTCGGCAGATTCACAACTATCCAGTTGAAGAAATTCCTCCTCATCTCTGTTTTAAAGGATCGTCCCTTCAGCCTGAGGTTGTGCTGCTTGGGATCTCTCCATGGCCACACTATCCAGGCCTCGTAGTATTGTGCAAGTTTCAATAAGATCCCCCTTCATCCTTCTAAACTCCAACGAGGGACTATTGGGTAAATATGTAGTGATAGGAGGGTAGCGTCTGAGTGGGATTGTGGTCGGTGCAGACTCAATGGGCCAAATGGCCTACTTCTGCACTGTAGGGTTTCCATGATTTCAGACCCAGAGTCTCAACCGTTCAGAGAGTCCTGGGTGTCCTTATGCATGAATTGCAAAAACTCAGTCTGCAGGTAATCAAGGAGACAAATGGAATGTTGGCCTTTATAGCAAGGGGGATAGATATAAAAGCAGGGTGATCTTGCTGCAACTGTACAAAGTACTGGTGAGGCCGCAACTAGAGTACTGTGTGTAATTTTGGTCCCCTTATTTGCAAAAGGATATATTGGCCTTGGAGAGAGTACAAGAAGATTCACCAGGTTGATACTGGAGATGACGGGGTTAGCTTACAAGGAGAGATTGAGTAGATTGGACTTGTACTCATTGGAGTTTAGAAGGCTGAGGAGAGATCTTATAGAGATATATAAGATAATGAAGGGGCTACATAGGGTAGAGGCAGAGAGATTATTTCCACTTAGAAAGGAAACCAGAACTAGAGGGCACAGCCTCAAAATAAAAAAAGGGTCAATTTAAAACAGAGTTGAGGAGGAACTTCTTCAGTCAGAGGGTAGTGAATCTTTGGAATTCTCTGCCCATTGAAACACTGCAAGCTACCTCGTTACATACATTTAAGTCACAGGTAGATAGATTTCTGATCAATAAGGGAATTAAGGGTTATGGGGAGGTCAAAGAACAAAGAACAACACAGCACGGGAAACAGGCCCTTCGGTCCAACGAGCCCGCGCTGCCATCCTAACGTCTTAATGACATATAGAGACCAATATAGGGACAATTTGTTACCCAATCAGCCTAACAGCACATTTTTGGGACGTGGGAGGAAACCGGAGCACCCGGAGAAAACCCATGCAACCACGGGGAGAACGCGCAAACTCCCGCAGACACAGACCCAAATCCATGTGTCTGCACAGCAATAGAAATAGTCTCTGAGCTGTCATGTTGCCCATCTGATAGTCCAGTTTAAGCATACACTAACGACATGAAGCACTAGGCCACTCCTGAAGTAACATCCAAGAGCAGCTCTCGCACGACCTGCCGAATGCATGCCCTTGTTGGTCAACAAGGTGGACCGAATAGCCTGTGGAAACAAATAGGATATTTAAACAGTCCTCCTATATCCCTCTATCTGCAGACCGCTCATGTGGCTGTCCAAGAGACCCTTAAACAACCCTAACGTGCCTGCTTCCACCACCCCACTCGGTAGCGCATTCCACACCCCCACTACCCTTTGTGTGAAAAAATGCCCTCTAATATTCGTCTTATACATAGCCCCCCTCACCCTAAGGCCGTGACCCCTCGTTCTATCCGATTCTAATGGTGGAAAAAGCTTACCATTTACTCTATCTATACCCCTCATAATCTTATATACCTCTAATAGATCCCCTCTCAGCCGACGTCTTTCAAGGGAAAACAACCCCAGTGCGTTCAACCTTTCCTCGTAAGACAGCCCTTCCATACCAGGCAGCATCCTGGTAAATCTCCTCTGCACTCTCTCCAGGGACTCCACATCCTTCCTGTAGTACGGCGACCAGAACTGGACGCAGTACTCCAAGTGAGGCCTAACCAACGTTCTATACACTTGTAACATCAGACTCCTATTCTTGTATTCTATACCCCTTCCTATGAAGGCTAACATACCATACGCTTTCTTTATCACTTTCTCCACCTGTACTGACACCTTCAGAGACTTGTGAACCTGCACCCCCAGGTCTCTCTGCGTCTCTATACTCCGGATAGTTTTACCTTTTATCCTATAACTCCTCTTTATCCTATAACAGGCGGGTAAGTGGAACTGAACCATTTCAGATCAGCCACGATCTTACTGAATGGCAGGGCAGGCTCAAGGGCCAGATGGGCCTACTCCTGCTCCTATTTCTTATGTTCTTATGTTCCTCGTAAGACAAGCTCTTCATTCTGGGGATCATTCTTGTGAACCTCCTTCTTATTGAAAACATCATTCAGTACTAGTGTTTTTGTGTTCTTTATAAGACTCCTTCCATCCTCCTCCATCTCATTCTTATAGCATATGGTCTCAGTTTCTCCCTCATATAAGTATCCAACTTCTCCTTAAATGTATCTCATGGGGTTATAGAGGTTTACAACATGGAAATAGGTCCTTCAGCCCAACTTGTCCATGTCGCTCTTATTTTTTTAAAACCCCTAAACTAATCTCAATTGCCCACATTTGGTCCATATCCCTCTATACCCACTGTACCCATGTAATTATTTAAATGCTTCTTAAAAGATAAAATTGTACCCGTCTCTACTATTACCTTTGTCAGTTTGTTCCAGACACTCACCACCCACTGTGTGAAAAAAATTGCCCCTCTGCCCTCTCACCTCAAACCTATACCCTCTAGTTTTATATTCTCTTATCTTTGGAAAAAATATGACTATCTGCCTTGTCTATGCCCCTCATTACTTTATAGACATCTGTAAGGTCACCCCTCAGTCTCGTAGCCTCCAGAGAAAAAAGTTCCAGCCCATTCAGTCTCTCCTTGTAACTCAATCCATCAAGTCTCAGTAGCATCCTAGTAAATCTTTTCTGCACTCTTTCTAGTTTAATAATATCCTTTCTGTAATAAGGTGACCAGAATTGCACACAGTATTCCAACTGTGGCCTCAACAATGTTGTTTACAACTTCAACGAGATATCCCAGCTCCTGTATTCAATGTCCTGACCGATGAAACCAAGCATGCTGAATACCTTCTTCAGCACTCTGTCCGCCAGTGACTCCACTTTCAAGGAGTTGTGAACACATACCCCTAGGTCTCTTTGCTCTGCAACTCTCAATTAAATCAAATAGCATCTAGGCTATTTGCCTCAACTACTTCTAGATTCCTAGAGGTTTTACCAAAAATCCTTATTCAATTATCTTATTCAATTGATGACACCTAATTTTGGACTCAAATAAAAATGGAAACATTGTCACTAAGTCCATTGAACCCCTTCATAACTTTGAAGACTTCAATCAAGTTCATCTTTCAGTGAAGATCTCTACAGAAAAGATTTCCAGCCTATAAACATTTCCTTTCACACCTTAATCCCCATTACACTCAAATTCCTTTAGCTACAGCAAATACACCAATGCAACTTACAATAATTTGAGTGACCACTGTGGCTATATCCCTCAATGACATGATACTCACATCCAGTCTTGACTGTAGTGGTGTATGACTCTGTTTCAGACGTACATGTCAGATTTTCTCCCATTCTGCTGGTTAGGCCCAGGTTATACAGCGACACCATACTAGTAGTGGAGTTGACCTTAGTATATTGCCTGCTAGGGAGTAGTTTTCCAGCATATTCCCATTGTACCTCATTAGCAGCACCAGTTCTGCAGAAGTTGCAGGATACATTATAGTTGGAGCCAACGTTGACAACTACTTTGTTTGGTGAAATGGAGCCGCACTGATCTAAAGGAGTAAGAAAATAACTTTTAATTCCTTCTCAAACCACTGCAGTCCATGTGGTGTAGCTACACCCACAGTGCTGTTAGGAAAAGAGTTCCAGGATCTTGACCCAGTGACAGCGAAAGAATAGCAATATATTTCCAAGTCAGGATGGTGAATGACTTAGAGGAGAACTTCCATGTTGTGGTGTTGCAAGGTGCCTTACCGGGTTCCCGCAGTGCATCTTATACATGGTACATACACACTGTTCTTCGGTGGTGGAGGGAGCGAATATTTGTGCAAGGAGTGCCAAAAGCAAGTGGGCTGCTTTGTATTAGACATTGTTAAGCTTCAAGTATTGTTGGAGCTGCACTCATCCAGACAAGTGGGGAGTATTCCACCACACTCCGGACTATGCCTTGTAGATGGTGGACAGGCTTTGGGAGTCAGAAGATGATAATGGTGACATAAATCAACAATGTTAGTAGCTAAATATGACAACAAGTGCCAAAGTATTTCACCAAACAGAAAACACATTAAACAAACGAGTGCTGGGAGTATTAATGAACGGCACCAAAGAAGTACATTGAAAAATATTTTTGCAGAGTAATAAAGCTGAGGTGTTTAGGGAAAAAACAGCACAGAAATACATTTGAAGTGTCTACAACTGAAGGTGGAGTGAAGAGGTCAAGGATATATATCAATCGAGGCATAAATCACAAAAGTAGGGAAGTCATATTGGAGTTGCATAGAACTTTGATGAGGCCATAGCTGGAGTACTATGTGCAGTTATAGTGCACATTATAGGAAGGATGTGATTGCACTGGAGGAACTGGTACGCAAGAACGTGATTGTTACCATAAAGCCAGCCTCATAGTAAATAGAGCCATTAACTTCAAATCTTCTCTCTCGTGCAATCTTTCTGATCATTGTTCCTCTGAACTTTCTGGCCATTCTCCCAAACACCAAATAACCTATATTACGTCTGCTTCCTGCTACACTCATACTGCCTTATCTCAGGGTTTTTTTCTGACCACTGACAAGCTTTCAACACCCATGCTGTTGTTCAGGTATTGCCTCCTCTTATGTCCTGTCCCTTCCATCTGACTTTGGTAATATTCTCCACTCTCAGCTTTGTCCCTTGCAATAAAAAAAGTTTAATTTTCTCACTTAAACTATGTTGCAATGATTATGAGAAATGGGAACATTAATAGTGAAGGGAATGATTTATTCTCAAACATTAAAAATCCTTTGTCTTGAATTGAAAAAATATTCAGGCACTCATAACCAGAAAAAATTATGACGTTAATTCCTGTCATTTTTTGCAAATGACTTCTGTTCTCTGTGTCTCACTTCCTTCCCCCATTATAATGCCAGGGAGCAGATTCTGCTTCTTAAATGACATCTTTAAGATTGGTCATTAATGTCATAAGCTGGCTCCAACAACAGGGAAATTATATCATGCAGTAATGTTATTCAACGAGTAATCTAGAAGCCAGCATTAATGTTCCAGAGACAGAGTTAAAATCTCACTCCAACTGCTAATGTGGTGGAAGTTAAATATAATCAGCCAAGACTGGGAAGTTGTCCCACAGACTAATCAAACAACAGCCTAACAGTTATTACTCACTAATTAAATCAGATAAAAAATGTCCCAGATCTTTTTTCCATATTTGTTCTTCAGGTTGAAGTGTCACTGACACGGCCAGCTTTTAGTGCTCGGCAGTTCAAGCACAAAGAAAACTGCTCCTGATTGAGAAGAGAAGGGATAGGGCCTATAAAAGGTGAAGGGGGAAAAGTCTGTGTGAATCCGGAAGAAATGGCAGAGGTGCTTAACGAGTACTTTGCCTCGGTATTCACGGTGGAAAGTGAACTGGGAGATTGCACTGCAGGTTTGAGGCATACGGAAAAGATTGAGTATGTGGATGTTAGGAAAGAGGATGTGTTAGACCTGTTAAATTCTATCAAGATAGACAAGTTGCCGGGACCAGATGGGACGTACCCCAGGTTATTGTGGGAGGTGAGGGAAGTGGTTGCAGAGCCCCTGGCGATGATCTTTGCGTCGTCCATGGAAACGGGAGAGGTTCCGGAGGATTGGAGGATTGCAGATGTGGTTCCTATCTTTAAGAAAGGAAACAGGGATAGTCCAGGAAATTACCAACCAGTGAGTTTGACTTCAGTGGTTGGTAAGCTGATGGAGAGGCTTCTGAGGGATAAGATTTATGAACATTTGGAGAAGTTTGGACTGATTAGAAATAGTCAGCATGGTTTTATCAAGGGCAGGTCATGCCTTACGAGCCTAGTTGAGTTCTTCGAAAATGTGACTGAACACATTGACGAAGGAAGGGCGGTGGAATTAGTGTACATGGACTTTAGTAAGGCGTTTGATAAGGTCCCCCATGCAAGGCTTCTGGAGAAGGTGAGAGGGCATGGGATCCAAGGGGCTTTGGCCTCGTGGATCCAGAACTGGCTTGCCAGCAGAAGGCAGAGTGTGGTTGTGGATAGGTCTTGTTCTGCATGGAGGTTGGTAACCTGTGGAGTGCCCCAGGGGTCTGTTCTGGGACCCCTGCTGTTTGTCATTTTCATAAATGACCTGGATGAGGAAGTGGAGGGATGGGTTAGCAAGTTCGCCGACGATACAAAGGTCGGTGGTGTTGTGGATGGTCTGGAAGGATGCCAAAAGTTGCAGCAGGACATAGACAGGATGCAAGACTGGGCGGAGAAGTGGCAGATGGACTTCAACGCAGATAAATGTGTAGTGGTCCATTTTGGCAGGAATAATGGGATGAAGGAGTACAATATAAGGGGTAGGAGTCTTAGCTGTGTTGTAGAGCAGAAGGATCTCAGGGTCCGGGTCCATAGGACTCTTAAATCAGCCTCGCAGGTGGAGGAAGTGGTCAAGAAGGCGTACGGTGTACTGGCCTTCATTAATCGAGGAATAGAGTTTAGGAGTCAGGAGGTAATGATGCAGCTCTATAAGACTCTTGTCAGACCCCAGTTGGAGTATTGTGTGCAGTTCTGGTTGCCTCACTATAGGAAGGATGTAGAGGCTATTGAGAGAGTGCAGAGGAGATTTACAAGGATGCTGCCTGGATTGGGAGGCAGGCCTTATGAAGATAGGTTGAGGGAGCTGGGACTCTTCTCACTGGAAAGACGTAGGTTGAGAGGTGACCTGATAGAGGTTTATAAAATTTTGAGCGGGATAGATAGGGTGGACTCTCAGAGACTATTTCCCCGAGCTCAAATGGTCACTACGAGAGGACACAGATTTAAGGTGCAGGGAAGTAAATACAAAGGAGATGTCAGGGGTAGGTTTTTCACTCAGAGGGTGGTGAGTGAATGGAACCGACTGCCATCGGAGGTTGTTGAGGCAAACTCACTGGGTCTTTTAAAAGACTTCTGGATGAGTATATGGAAAAGAATGGGATGGGGGGTTATAGATAGGTCTGTGGATTGGTGGATGTGATCGGCGTAGCTCGTGGGCCGAAGGGCCTGTTTGTGCTGTATTGTTCTATGTTCTATGTACCATCTCCTTCTCCTAATGAGCCAAGCTCCTCCTTGTGGAACGTGATTTAGAAAATTATTCAGGGTGGCAAGGCCTCCTTGTGTGAAACTTCAACACCCATTACCAAGAGCGGTCGACAGTATCACTACTCATCAAGCTGCGGCAGATGGTGGGAGGACTAAGTAGAGGGAAAAACACTTAACCTCATCCTCAATAATTTACCAGATGCAAATGCATTTTTCCATGACAGTTTGTTCACAACTATCATTTCTGTATGGAAACAAAATCCATATTGAGGGTAATCTCCTTTATGTTTTATAGCACTATCACTATGTTAAATGGGATAAACTCAGAACACAAGCAGTGGCTCAAAACCACGTATCCATGAGTTGCTGTGGGACATCCGCAGCAACAGAATTGTACTCAACCATAATCTGCAATCTCAGGGCCTGGCATATCCCCAAGCCAAAGAGTCAACCTGGTTCAACTTGCTGTGTCAAGAAAGCATGCCAGGAACTGGACATACTTAAAATTGGGATTTTCAAACAGAGATAGACACGACCACATATTTAAGAATTTTGGAAAGGAAAGGAAGGTTGTGGATGGAGTGGTACCTTGCAAAGACAGACAGCCCAAGTATGGATTTCTTGAGGAAAGGGTTGATGACATGCACTTTCAAAGACAGAACAGCGTTTGAGAAGAGAGAACAAGTTATAATTTCAGCTAATTTGAGGGTAGGGAGAAAAGTCAGATGGTTAACAGTTTTGTGGGAATGGGGTAGAGAGAGCAGATGGATCTCATGGTCAAAATAGACAGAGAGCTTAAAGCAGTTCAAGGAAAAGAAACGAAGGATTGGGTTTTAGATGGGCAAGGGGAAAGGGAAGAACGAGGGTAATCCTAGAATATCAAACCAGGAAAAATAGGATCAATTTATATTGGTGAAAAGTAAATTTAAAACAGAAATAGGATGAACTAGTCCATTCAAAGTAACATTCAAAAACCTGCTAGCCTAGATAACAGAGATACCAATTTAAGGATAATTTAAGGTTGATGGTTTAACAGGACAATCAGCACTCAAGACATGCCAGTTTTAATATCTAATGGCTTAATGAGGGGATGGATTTAATAAATTGGCACTCAATGTACAACTTTGTAAGTTGGAATGGGTTGTTCAGAATGTGGATGTCTCACACACACACAGGACATTCAGTCCATTCATTTTAATGGCTGGAAATCAATTTCAGCGTGTGCTCCTTGCACATGAAGCTCCACACTGGGAATACAAATCTATAAATTTAGTCTTACTTTTATAAACTCACAAATCTCCTTCTGCAATCCTGATACACTTAAAATGCAGTACATATGCTTCTCAATTGAGGAGTCATTCTCCGAGCTTTCAAAAACAGCAATATCTGTATTTGGACGACACGGTAGCACAGTGGTTAGCACTGCTGCTTCACAGCTCCAGGGTCCTGGGTTTGATTCCTAGCTCAGGTCACTGTCTGTGTGGAGTTTGCACATTCTCGTATCTGTGTGGGTTCCCTCCGGGTACTCTGGTTTCCTCCCACAGTCCAAAGATGTGCGGGTTAGGTTGATTGGCCGTGCTAAGAAATTGCCCCTTAGAGTCCATGGATTAAATAGGTTAGAGGATTAGTAGGTATAATATGTGGAGATATGGGCGTATGGCCTGGGTGGGATTGTGTTTGGTGCAGACTCGATGGGCCGAAGGACCTCTTTCTGCACTGTAGGATTCTATGATTCTATTCGGTAGTCTAAATAACAACTAAACTCACTTCAACATTTCTGAAAACAGAAAACTCAGATCCACTGTTCCTTTTCAATTCTATTTACTTTTCCACTCCTGACCACATATACACTTTGCCGCCAGACTGTGCTATGATAAACTACAGCAATGAAAACAATGAAACATTTATGTAGAATGTACAGCACAGAAAACATGCCATCCTGTCCACTGGACTATGCTGGTGTTTTGATTTGATTTATTATTGTTATATGTATTGATATACAGTGAAAAGTATTGTTTCTTGCATGCTATACAAAGCATACTGTTCATAGAGAAAGAAAGAAGAGGGCAAAAATGTAGTGTTACAGTCATAGCTAGAGTGTAGAGAAAGATCAACATAATGCAAGGTAGGTTCATTCAAAAGTCTGATGGCAGCAGGGAAGAAGCTGTTTGAGTCGGTTGTATCTCAGACTTTTGTATCTTTTTTTCCGACGGAAGAAAGTGGAAGAAAGAATGTCCAGGTGTGCAGGGTCCTTAATTATGCTGGCTGCTTTGACCATCCTGCTGAAAATCAAGTTGGAGAGGAATTTGGCCATATTTCCTCTTGTAGTGAATCCAAAATTACGGGCACAACCTAAAAATAAGGGGCCTCCCCTTTAAAATGGAGATGAGAAGGGTTGCTAATCTTTGAAATTCGCTACCCTGGACTACAGTAGAGGCTGGATTGTTGAATATATTTAAAATTGAGTTTGACAGATTCTTGATATGCAAAGGTGACAAGGGTTACGTGGAACACACTGGAAAGTGGAGTTGAGACAGAATCAAATCAGCTTTGATCTTACTGAATGGTGGGCAAGGTTCAAAAGGGACCAATGAGCTATTCCTGCTCTTAATTATAAGTTATGTTCCCATAGATTGTCATAAAATTAAGGGAAAAACCACAAATACTAGTAATATAAATCAGTTCACTCAAAACCTGCCTTTTGCAGGCTAAGTACTTGAAACATTAGTTTGTCTTTTCTCTGAGTAGAAGTTGTCAGAATGTTTGCAGAAGCTTTGGCTTCCAAAAACAAAATTGCTGTTTGCTATTGTCATAGTTGCCTTGGAGATGCACAATCACACCAACTTCTCATTTCTAAATCAAAAAAAAACTGAAGGCAATGACCCAAAAATGCTAGGAGCATTTAAGCTCCAGGCTGAAAGAGCAGAAAGATGAAATAAATCAGAATAAAATTTAGCGATAGAAGTTTAGGTTTCAAAAAATTGAACTTTACAAGAGAATAAGGGTGAGAAGTGAGAAAATGTATGAGTTCCTGGAGTAGGACTAAATTGATTGGGAAGATTAAAATGTCAAAAGATATGCCGGTAGTTGTAGTTTTCTGGCTATATAAGTATTAACCTCTGGGTATCGGCCTCATTGTTCCCTTGGAGCAGCACGGAGAGGCAGCGATTTGGGAAAGCGTGAAGTTCGTGTGTTAAGTACTTTTTTAACTTTTCTCTTTGTTTAAAATAGCGAGCGGGGGTAGTTTTTGCCGTTTTTATTTAAACTAACAAGAAACCGGAAGTCGTCACTAGGAGGCTGCCGGTAGTTGTAGTTTTTTCTCTGTCTCTATAAATTGGTAAGAACTCAGTAAGAATTTAGCAACACCAATTATTAATCCAACCGATTTATTTGATAGTAAAAAAGCGAGCTTTAAACACTCCCGTGTCTTCATTGGTCCAGAGAGGAAACCCGATACTCTACACAGGTAGAGTATCCCACCCTCCCCCCTCCTCTAACCTAATAATATAAGTGTGTGGGAAGTTTTTTTCTCTCTCCTTAAAGTAAATTAAAGTATCAGGGATGGCAGTGCAGGCAGTCCGTTGCAACTCCTGTAGTATGTATGAGGTGAGGGATGCCAGTAGTGTTCATGCTGATTATACCTGCAGGAAGTGTGCCCATTTGCAGCTCCTTGAGGATCGTGTTAAGGAGCTGGAGCTGGAATTAGAGGAACTCAGGATAATCCGAGAGGTTGAGGAGGATATTGGCAGGAGTGACAAAGAGATAGTCACTCCTAAAAATGATTCGTGGGTAACTGTTAGGAGGAGGGGTAAGAAGCAATCGGGTAGACAATCCCCTGGGGCTGTTCCCCTGCGAAACAAATTTTCTGTCTTGGATGCTACAGTTGAGGAAGAATCAACTGGAGAGGACCAAAGGGAGCAGGTCTCTGGGGGTGAGCCTGCTGAGAATGCTCAGGTGGGTAAGGAGAATAAGAGATTGGGCCTAGTAATTGGAGACTCCATAGTTAGAGGGACAGATAGGAGAGTAAGTAGTAATAAAAGTGACTCAGGGCTGGTGTGTTGCCTCCCAGGTGCTGGAGTCCAGGATGTCACAGATACGGTTTTTAGGATTCTTAAGGGAGAGGGGAGTCAACCCCAAGTCATAGTTCATGTAGGGACACATGATATAGGTAGGAAAAGGGAAGGGGATATTAAACAGAAATTTATGGAGTTGGGGTGGAAGCTTAGGGCCAAAACTGGCAGAGTGGTTACCTCTGGACTCTTGCCTGTGCCAAGGGATAGTTTGGAGAAGAATAGAGAGAGGGAATGTTTGAACTCGTGGCTACGGGGATGGTGCAGGAGGGAGGGGTTCAGGTTCCTGAACAATTGGGACTCATTCTGGGATAGGTGGGACCTCTACAAGAGAGATGGTCTACACCTGAACCAGAGGGGAACTAATATCTTGGGGGGAAAATTTGCTAAGGCTATGCAGGGGGCTTTAAACTGATTCGGGGGGGGGTGGGATCCTGAATAGTTGGGGTGCTAAGAGGGATGAGAGTAAGGGGGTCCTAGAGGAAAGCCGTAAAACACAGCAGCATACGGGTGGGGTAGGGCATGGTTTGAAATGCGTATACTTTAATGCAAGGAGTATTCGCAATAAGGGGGAGGAACTTGCAGCTTGGACCAGTACCTGGAACTTCGATGTTGTGGCCATTTCAGAGACTTGGGTAGAGCAGGGACAAGAATGGATGTTGCAGGTTCCAGGGTTCAAATGCTTTAGTCGGAGTAGAGAAGGAGGTAGAAGGGGGGGAGGAGTGGCATTATTAGTCAAAGACTGTATCACAGTGACAGAGAAGAAGTTTGATGAGGACTTGTCTGTTGAGGTAGTATGGGCTGAGATTAGAAACAGGAAAGGAGAGGTCACCCTGTTGGGAGTCTTTTATAGACCTCCTAAAAGTTCTAGAGAGGTAGAGGAAAGGATTGCAAAGTCAATTCTGGTCAGGAGTGAAAGTAATAGGGTAATTGTTATGGGGGACTTTAACTTTACTAATATTGATTGGAATAGCTATAGCTCTAGCTCGTTAGAGGGGTCAGTTTTCGTACAAAGTGTGCAGGAGGGTTTTTTGACTCAGTATGTAGATAGGCCAACTAGAGGTGAGGCTACATTGGATTTGGTGCTGGGCAATGAGCCAGACCAGGTGTTAGGCTTGGAAGTTGGTGAACATTTTGGTGATAGTGACCACAATTCGGTTACGTTCACCTTAGTGATGGATAGGGATAGGCATGAAGCTGGGGGCAGTAGTTATAGCTGGGGGAAGGGTAATTATGAGGCCATCAGGAGAGAATTAGGGTGCATAGATTGGACTAGGAAACTACAGGGACTGGGAACATCTGGAATGTGGAGCTTATTCAAGGAGCAGCTGCTGCGGGTCCTTGATAAGTATGTCCCTGTCAGGCAAGGAGGAAATGGTCGAGTAAGAGAACCTTGGTGTACGAAAAAAGTTGATTTGCTGGTTAAAAGGAAAAAGGAGGCTTATGTCAGGATGAGGATTGAAGGCTCGGTTAGTGCAATGGATAGCTATAGATTAGCCAGGAGGGAGCTAAAGGGGAATTGAGGAGAGCAAAGAGAGGACATGAGAAGACTTTGGCTGATAGGATTAGGGAGAATCCTAAAGCTTTCTTTAGATATGTTAAGAATAGAAGATTGGTTAGGGCAAGATTAGGGCCAGTCATAGACAGCAGTGGGAAGTTGTGCGTGGAGCCTGAAGAGATTGGAGAGGCACTGAATAAATATTTCTCTTCGGTATTCACGCAGGGTGATGTAAATGTAGTTATGGAGAACACTGAGGTACAGGGTTGCAAACTGGAAAGTATTGAAGTAGATAGGGAGGATGTGCTAGATATTCTCGAGGGTTTGAAGTTGGATAAGTCCCCTGGGCCGGACGGGATTTACCCTAGGATTCTCTGGGAGGCAAGAGAGGAGATTGCAGAGCCTCTGGCTCTGATCTTCAGGTCGTCGTTGGTTACGGGTGTGGTTCCGGAGGACTGGAGGATAGCGAATGTGGTCCCATTGTTCAAGAAGGGGAAGAGAGACCTTCCAGGGAATTATAGGCCAGTGAGTCTTACTTCTGTTGTGGGCAAAGTATTGGAGAGAATTATTAGGGATAGGATTTATAGTTATTTAGAGAGTAATGAATTGATTGGGGATAGTCAGCATGGTTTTGTGAAGGGTAGGTCGTGCCTTACTAACCTCATTGAGTTTTTTGAAAAAGTGACCAAAGAGGTGGATGGGGGTAAGGCGGTTGATGTGGTATATATGGACTTTAGTAAGGCGTTTGATAAGGTGGCCCATGGAAGACTTCTGCAGAAAATGCAGATGTATGGGATAGAGGGTGATTTAGCTAATTGGGTTAGGAATTGGCTAGCAGATAGAAGACAGAGGGTGGTGGTTGATGGGAGATATTCATCTTGGAGTTCGGTGACAAGTGGTGTACCTCAGGGGTCTGTTTTGGGGCCCCTGCTGTTTGTAATTTTTATAAATGATCTGGATGAGGGTATTGAAGGATGGATTAGTAAATTTGCAGATGACACTAAAGTCGGTGGAGTGGTAGATAGTGAAGAGGGGTGTTATAGTTTGCAGAGGGACTTGGACAAGTTGCAGAGCTGGGCCGAGAGGTGGCAAATGGAGTTTAATGTGGAAAAGTGTGAGGTAATGCACTATGGCAGAAATAATAAATGTGTAGAGTATAGGGCAAATGGTAGGATTCTTAGTAGTCTAGGTGAACAGAGGGATCTTGGTGTGTATGTGCATAGATCCCTGAAAGTAGGCAGTCAGGTCGAGAAGGTTGTTAGGAAGGCATATGGAGTCTTGGCTTTTATTGGTAGAGGGATTGAATTTCGGAGCCGCAACGTCATGTTGCAACTGTACAAAACTCTAGTGCGGCCGCACTTGGAGTATTGTGTGCAGTTCTGGTCCCCACATTATAAGAAAGATGTGGAGGCATTGGAGAGGGTACAGAGGAGGTTTACCAGGATGTTGCCTGGTATGGAGGGCAGGTCTTATGAGGAGAGGCTGAGGGATTTGAGGTTGTTTTCGTTAGAAAGGAGGAGGCTAAGAGGGGACCTGATCGAAGCATATAAGATGATTAGAGGTTTAGATAGGGTGGACAGTGATAGCCTTTTTCCTAGGATGGAGAAAGCTAGCACGAGGGGACACAGCTTTAAATTAAGGGGTGATAGTTATAGGACGGATATCAGAGGTAGGTTCTTTACCCAAAGGGTGGTTCGGGAGTGGAATGCCCTGCCTGCAGCAGTTGTAGATGCGCCAAGTTTGGTGGCGTTTAAGAGGTTAGTTGATAAGTATATGGAAGAGAAGGGAATGGTTTAGTTTGGAGGGGCATTGCTTTTTATATTGGTCGGCGCAACATCGAAGGCCGAAGGGCCTGTTCTGTGCTGTAATGTTCTATGTTCTATGTTCTATATATTTGAATAAATAGAATATAACCACTGAATCCCTACAGTGCAGGAGGCCATTTGACCCATCAAGTCTGCACCAACTCTCTGACCAGAGTTATCTTACCCAGGCTCTATCCTCCATCCTATCCCCATAACCCCACACACGTACCATGGCTAATCCATCCAACCCTAATCCAAAACTTTCCTAAGACAACTGAGGGACTGCTAGATACTCTGTTTCAGAGAGTCACGGCTCACTCCTGATTCACTGGACTGTGCCCTACAACCAGAGGACTTCTCAATCCATCGAATGGACAGTGCAGCAGCCTCAGGCAAGGCCAGGAGAAGTGAGGTCTGCTTCCTAATCAACACTCTGTGGTGCCTAGATATAGCAACACTGGCAAGTTTCTGCTCCACGGACCTAGAATACCTGACCCTAAAACGCTTCCCCTATTACCTTCTGCAGGAGTTCACCTCCATTATCCTGACAGCAGTTTACATCCCAAACCTATGCGAACATGAAGATCGTGCTGTACAAAATATATATAACAAATAACCTTGAGACAAACCATCTGAGGCCTTGTTCATCATGACTGGGGACCTCAATCATGCCAAGCTTAAGAGCATACTATCAAGTTATACCAACACGTCTCTGTTCCATCAGAGGCCCAAACATCCTGGGCCACTGCTGCACAAATGTCAAACATGCCTATTGCTCTATCGCCTGCCCACACTTTGACAAATCAGACCACAAGTCTGCACTCCTGCTCCCGGCTTACAAGCAAAAACCAAAGAGGGAGAATCCAAGAAAGACA
Source organism: Sphyrna mokarran (assembly GCA_024679065.1). Taxonomy (NCBI): domain Eukaryota; kingdom Metazoa; phylum Chordata; class Chondrichthyes; order Carcharhiniformes; family Carcharhinidae; genus Sphyrna; species Sphyrna mokarran. The sequence continues at coordinate 6,129,321 of JAGIQG010000006.1, forward strand.
GCCGTGCAATGTTGATCGGAGGAATCAGATAATCTCCTACGGGGCTGCTTGGAGTCAATGGACTGGTCAGTATTCAAAAACTCTGCAACCACCCTGAACGAGTATATCACTATAGTAACTGACTTCATTAGTAAGTGTGTAGAAGATTGTGGGCCAAAGAAGCAAATCCACATGTTTTCCAACCAGAAACCACTGGATAAACTGGGATATCCACTACTTTCTGAAGTCTGAGACATTCAAGCCAAATGACACTGACCTATACAAGAAAGCCAGATATCTATCAAAGATGCAAAAGACAGTACTGGACCAAGCTAGGAGTATCAGGTTAGCCACACTAACCCCCGCCGACTATGGCGGGGTCTGCAAGATATAACAGGCTACACAATGAAGGTATGTAAAATCACCAGCTCCATCGCACCCCTTCCTGATGAGTTCAATGCATTCTACACCCATTTTAACAAGAGTTCAGAGAGAGCATGCCCTCCACCCTGGAAGCCCTGGATGAACTTGTATCTGGGGTCACCATCGCAGATGTCAGAGCAGCTTTCTCAAAGGTCAACTCACGGAAAATGACTGGCCCAGATGGGGTACCCGGACGAGCACTCAGGTCCTGCGTAGATCAGCTGGTGGGGGTATTCACAGACATCTTCAACCTCTATTTACAACAATCTGAGCTCCCTGTCTGCTTCAAAAAGATGACCATCATACCAGTACCTAAGAAAAACCAGGCACGTGCCTTAATCAGTATCGTCCAGTGGCTCTGACATTCATCATTATGAAGTGTTTGAAAGGTTAGTCATGGCACAAATCAATTCTAGCCTCCCAGACTACCTGGATCTACTACTCTTTGCCTGTAACAGGTCCACAGCAGACACCATTTCCCTGGTTCTGCACGCAACCCTGGAACATCTACATAACAAGGACACCTACGTCAGACTAATATTTATTGACTACAGTTCAGCCTTCAACATTATTATTCTCACAAAACTCATCTCCAAACTCTGTGGCCTGGACCTCAGCTCCTTCCTTTGCGACCAGATCCTGAACTTCCTAACTCACAGATCACAATCAGTAAGGATAGGCAACAACACCTCCTCCATGATCATCCTCAACATCAGTGCCCCACAAGGCTATGTTCTCAGCCACCTACTATATTCCTTATACACCTAAGACTGGGCAGCCAAATTCCCCTCCAATTCAATTTTCACATTTTCTGGCAACATCACTGTAGTGGGTCAGATCTCAAACAATGATGATACAGAGTACAGGAATTAGATAGAGATTCTGGTGAACTGGTGCGGTGACAATAATCTCTCCCTCAATGTCAACAAAACAAAAGAGGTTGTCATCGACTTTGGGAAGTGTAGAGCAGAACATACTTTGTCGACATCAATGGGGACAAAGTAGAAAGGGTCGAGAGCTTCAAGTTTTTAGGTGTCTAGATTACCAACCTGGTTCCCCTCCATGCCAATAGCATAGTTAAGAAAGTCCACCCATCGCCTCTACTTTTTCATGTGAGCTATGACTCTCACCAACTTTTATAGATGCACCACAGGAAGCATTCTCTCTAGTTGCATCACTTGTTATGGCTCCTGCTCTACCCAAGGCTGCAAGAAACAACAAAAGCCCAATCCATCACGCAAACCAGCCTTCCATTCATTGACTCTGTCTACATTTCCTGCTGCCTCGGAAAAGCAGCCGGCATAATTAAGGACCCCACGCACCCTGGACATTCTCTCTTGCACCTTCTTCCATCGGGAAAAGATACAAAAGTCTGAGGTCATGAACTAAACGAATCAAGAACATCTTCTTCCCTGTTGCTGTCAAGCTTTTGAATGGCTCTACCTTGCATTAAGTTAATTTTTCTCCACACCCTAGCTATGACTATAACACTACATTCATCACTCTCTCTTTTCCTTCTCTATGAATGGTATGCTTTGTCTGTATAGTGTGCAAGAAACAATACTTTTCACTTATGTTAATACTTGTGACAATAATAAATGAAATCAAATCACCTATACATCCTGGGACATGAAGGGACTTTTTTTTTTAAAACTTGGCTAATCCACCTGGTCTGCACAATAAATGGAGAGCAAATTGGTGCAAGAGAAATTCAAGAGGAGTCAAAATAAAGTTCAAGGCTGAAATGAGTGAAGGACTGTCTATTATCAATTTTCAAGATTTACCTTGGAGCCAAACGGGCCATCTAAAATGGTGTTTTGTAAAGCACTCTAGGACAACTGGGCAAGAAACTAAGCCGACAGGCTACAGTTTAAAGACAGAGACAAACAAGCTGCAACCCTAATGAGTGAATAAACAGGATATGGGCCATCTCCAGGATGGAAGAGACTTTCTGGTCACACTGGCTTGTGTGCCAGACATAAGGGCACTATGAATCCTTATTTAGGAGGAATGTATTTGACCTATGTGCCTCCAACACCTACAGACATCGCCGCTGGGCACACACCCAGAGATTGGCGTGGTAGCACCTGAATGGACTCTTACCGATCAGGGTGATCAAGTCCTGATCGATTGATTGGCAATGGCTAAAAAGGGGGCGTGAAACCAAACGGGGTATAAAGTTTAGTAGATAAGTTTATGGACGAAAAGGGAATGGTTTAGGTTAGAGGGCATTGCTTTTTCCTAATTGGTCAGCGCAACATCGAAGGCCGAAGGGCCTGTTCTGCGCTGTAATGTTCTATAAAGGGTGCTGCACAATCAGGAATCTCTCTCTCTTACTTCACAAACAAGCTACAAGAATGATGAACATCGCCAGTAAGAGGAGACCACCACACGCAAAAAGGAAGAAAGACCACAGCCAGAATGCCAGACTAGACCAAAGGACCAAACTACACAGACAACTACCAAGACCAGCACAGAGATAAAGGCCAATATCTGTTTGGGTACTTATTAGTCATACAAAGTTAAGTCAAGGTCTTGTATTGTACTTGAATTCTAGTATTTTCTGTAAGATTATTGTTGGTCGGGTGCTTGATTATTGATTGTGTGGGTTTAAACAAATATTGTTTGTACTAATAAGATGTCTACTAGTAGTTATTTGTCCACTACATAAGGGTTAAAACAGACTGATTTTACAACAACCTTGTTTAGCAGTGAGGGGGGACTGGGTGAAGGGGCCCAGAAATTGGAGCAAGACTTGCCTCTTGGGTGGACTAAACTTTGTGAAGAGAAAATATACTTGGTACAGAAGAGGAAGTACTCTTCTGGTACAGGAAAGGAAAGGACATCTTTCATTTTATAACACCCATCCACTGGCTACTCCAAAGCATTATACTGCCATGAACTAGTGTTGTCATTGGTGTAATATGGACAGCCAGTTGCACATAGCATGCTACTGTAAACAGCAATGCAGGTATGACCAAAACAATGTCTTCATTGGAAAGAATTTTTAGGGATAGGATTTATCGTTATTTGGAGAGAAACAAATTGATTGGGGATAGTCAGCATGGTTTTGTGAAGGGTAGGTCATGCCTTACTAACCTTATTGAGTTTTTTGAAAAAGTGACCAAAGAGGTGGATGGGGGTAAGGCAGTTGATGTGGTATATATGGACTTTAGTAAGGCGTTCGATAAGGTGCCCATGGAAGGCTTCTGCAGAAAATGCAGATGTATGGGATTGAAGGTGATTTAGCTAATTGGATTAGGAATTGGCTAGCTGATAGAAGACAGAGGGTGGTAGTTGATGGAAATTATTCATCATGGAGTTCAGTTACAAGTGGTGTACCTCAAGGATCTGTTTTGGGGCCCCTGCTGTTTGTAATTTTTATAAATGATCTGGATGAGGGCATTGAGGGATGGATTAGTAAATTTGCGGATGATACCAAAGTCGGAGGAGTGGTAGATAGTGAAGAGGGGTGTTATAGTTTGCAGAGAGACTTGGACAAGTTGCAGAGCTGGCCGAGAGGTGGCAAATGGAGTTTAATGTGGAAAAGTGTGAGGTAATGCACTTTGGCAGGAATAACAAATGTGTAGAGTATAGGGCTAATGGTAGGATTCTTAATAGTGTTGAGGAACAGAGGGATCTTGGTGTATATGTGCATAGATCCCTGAAAGTAGGCAGTCAAGTCGATAAAGTTGTTAAGAAGGCATACGGAGTCTTAGCTTTTATTGGTAGGGGGATTGAATTTCGGAGCCGCAACGTCATGTTGCAACTGTACAAAACTCTAGTGCAGCAGCACTTGGAGTATTGTGTGCAGTTCTGGTCCCCACATTATAAGAAAGATGTGGAGGCATTGGAGAGGGTACAGAGGAGGTTTACCAGGATGTTGCCTGGTATGGAGGGCAGGTCTGATGAAGAGAGGCTGAGGGATTTGAGGTTGTTTTCGTTAGAAAGAAGGCGGCTAAGAGGAGACCTATTGAAACATATAAGATGATTAGAGGTTTAGATAGGGTGGACAGTGATAGCCTTTTTCCTAGGATGGAGAAAGCTAGCACGAGGGGACATAGCTTTAAATTAAGGGGTGGTAGTTAAAGGACGGATGTCAGAGGTAGGTTCTTTACCCAGAGGGTGGTAAGGGTATGGAATGCCCTGCCTGCTGCAGTTGTAGATGCGCCAAGTTTGGTGGCGTTTAAGAGGTTAGTAGATAAGTTTATGGGTGAAAAGGGAATGGTTTAGGTTAGAGGGTCATTGCTTTTTCTTAATTGGTCGGCGCAACATCGAAGGCCGAAGGGCCTGTTCTGCGCTGTAATGTTCTATGTTCTATCTTGTTTTCAGGATACTGGAGAAAAATTCTATAATCTTCTTCAAAATAGTACCATGGGGAACTAAAAGGTTCTATAAATATTTTGGTTTAATGATGGTAAGGAGGCAGTGGATCAGTAATCCAGAGAACCGGGCTAAGTTCTGGGGACCTGGGTTCAAATGCTGCCATGGCAGGTGGTGAAATTCAAATCTAATAAAAATATGGAATTAAAAGTATAATGGTGACCATTAGTCATTGTTGTTTGCTGTAAAATCCCATCTGGTTTGCTACCTTCCTTTAGGAAGGAAATCTGCCATCCTTACATGACCTGGTCTACGTGATTCCAGGTGCAAAGCAATGTGATTGACTCTCAAATACCTGCTCTACTGTAGGATAGTTAGGGATGGGCAACAAATACTGGCCCAGCCAGTGACACCCACATCCTGCAAATCAATGAAAATCTCATCCAAAAGGCAGAACCCCTGAGTGGCACACCCTCAGTGGTGGGATGGAGTGTCAACATAGATTAGGTACTCTGTAGAGTGAGCCAATCTTCTGATTCAGAGCCAAGAGTATTAATGCACTGAGCCTAAGTTAAGGCAAGCACCCTGAAACAACTTGACAGATGTGGAAATTTCACTTGAGGCCAAAGATCACAGCATACAAGATAAAGCAACACTGGGGAATTTCACAGTAACTTCACTGTAGTGTTAACGTTAGCCTTATTTGTGACTAAAAATTAAACTTTGCCAAACAACAAATGGTGTCTTTGAAAATACAAAGGAAACAAAATAAAGCAGTTTAACAGGATGGAGGCAAAAACTTCCTTTACTAATAATAAATCTCCCCTGAACTGACTACAATAGCTGTTGGAAACATTTGTTAATGGCTGATCACAGCTTTAAATCATAGTATACTCTCTCAGTCTCTGTATTTACAATCATGAGGAACACAACAGCCACGGAGCTGATTACCTAGCTAAATACAGACATAAGCTTCTAGATAATCCACACAAACACACAGTGAAGTGACCTGTGCAACCACAGCAAAACAAAATAAACTGGCTGGTTAATCAGCTCAAATTTGACTCATTGGTAGATTTTTCCTATGCATCTGTCCCTGGCTGTTCCATCTGGGAACGATAATGGTAAGACTAATTATTTCCACAACACTGAGCAGAGGGAAAACATGACTTACAAAGCTGCTTAAGGAACTTGTATATCAAGTATAGATGACATCAGATAGTTTTCATAGCTATGCAGACACAAACATGCAGATTTATCTTTATGACTCATAGCGAGACAAGGTGCAGCTTCTTAATTTCATTTTCATTCTAATCCTTTTACAGCTAATTTGCTCTCCTTTTATTATTGGCTATTTAGGTACAACTTGATGGACACAAGGTGCTTTATAATAATTTGGGCAAATGTCCACTCGCCACGCATTAACCCACGCAGCAAACGTTAGCTGCTTATTCAGAGAGCGGGAATGGACACCACATTGGTACTTATACTGAACAACACCCAACATTTAAACATGCCTCTCTGGCACTGGTCTTACAGAATGATTGGAAGCTAAATCTTGGCCTCATTTGCCCATCCACAGCCAAATGATACAACTGCCTGCAGCCTAGAAGATAAAATTTTTGACCTTCTGGTGAAAGGCACCACCTAAGCAATCAGATGGGAACATCCATCTTGGCTGTGAATCAAGGATACGAAGCAGAATCAACAATTTACAAAGGCCTTGAGTTATTGTACCTCCAGTTTATCTGCAAACTACTCCTGTGGAGAAGAGGTTACATTAATTTGGCAGGTAGAGAGATGGTAGTGCTAGGAAAGACGAGAGAAACAAGGTGCACAAGGTAATAGACAAATAAGCACTCGAGTAATTAATAGTTTAGAAATAGAAAGGATGAGAAAAGGAGCAACTGCCAAGCAGTCTAAGAGGAGTCTGGACTACACATACATTAACTGTGCATAACATGGTAAATAAAGTTGATGAGCTGAAGGACAAATTGTCATCTGGTACTATGATGTATTTACAATAGTAAAAGCCTGATTCAAAGCAGAAAAGAATTAGAAATTTAATATTCCTTCTTTGAAGGATTCAGGAAAGAGACAGAAGAAAAGAAGCATTGATGAAATAAACAATTATAGCACTGGAGAGGGATAATACGTAGGGAGCCCGGACAGAGTCAGTTTAGTGCAAATTGAGGAATAGAGAAGTTATTACATTATTGGATGTCAAATAGTGGGAAGGAAAATCGGGCAGAAAGTTCAAAAGCAAACTATAGAAAGATGCAGGGACTATAAGTCTGTGATAATGGGGACATTATAATATAGACTGAATAGAATAGTATAAAGGGAAAAGACAGGGAAATTTTTTTGAAGCACATATAAGAGGATCTTCTTGATCAGTGTGTGGATTCTGAAGACAGCAAAGTGAAAGCATTTACCACAAATCTCAAAGAAACCTGCCCACAAAGATCTCACTATCCACGTGATGCAAGGACGCATTTCCTGATGACAACTTGACTTAGGCACCAATTATAGGGCATATCCACCATCCAGCAGAGTCAAGCAACTAAAGCAGCCAATCACATTGAAGAATTTTCTCAGACATCAAATCCAAAAGTAAAATACACACATTTCACTGATTAATAAGTTTACAGAGATAAAAATATGGATTAAGATAAACATTGTGGTCGCAGGTGCAAGATCAAACAAACTTTAATATTAAAAACATGTGGACCTTTCCACAAACATAGAATTAGTTTTTCAAAGCCAGAGCTCAGCACTAATTAGGACTTTAAAAAGTCATGAAAAAAAACTCATTCAAACTTATCATCGGTGTTCTAGCAAGACCACAGTGTAAGTCATAGCTCATATCAATTCAGGTGTTATAAAGATTAGCATCTGGGGAGGTACCCTTTTTGTATCTTGTAAAGAAACAGAGCATCACGGACAGCAGCTTCTGGATTTTTGCACTTAATTGTATGTGTGCAGATGCTGAAGGTTGCTGACAGTTCCAGTGTTCTTAGGGCCATTAGTGTGTTTTCAGCCTAGCAAGGAAGCAAGCAGAAGGGAATCTCTTCCTTAAGAACGGAGCTGAACAACTGGAGTACGTTTCAATGGGACAGCATTTGGATCACAGCAATCAAATCAACAAGTTTGATGTCACTGGGAAGAAGATAAATGAATGACTGCTATTTTTCTCTTTAAATTAGAGATTGTTTCAAATGTTAGAGTTAATATTCAGTTAGAGTTAAAAGTTAAAGTTAACTTATTAATCACAATAAAAAACCTAATAAAAAAAGGAGAGCGACTAGGAGTGTGAGCAGGTAAATTTTAAGTTTATATTTGTTTCTGTGTAAAGGAAGTAATAGGGATGGCAGTGCAGGCAGTGCGATGTACTTCCTGTGGGATGTTTGAGGTGAGGGACACTGGTACTGTACCAGCTGATTACATCTGCCAGAGGTGCATCCAGTTCCACCTCCTTGAGGACCGTGTTAGGGACCTGGAGCTGGAACTGGAGGAACTAAGAATTATTAGGGAAACAGAGATGGCTATTGATAAAAGCTACAGGGAGATAGTTACTCCTAAATGTGATACATGGGTGACTGTTAGAAGGGGTAAGAAGCAGTCAGTGCAGAGTTCCCCTGAGGCTGTTCCTCTACTTAATAAGTACTCTGCTTTGGATGCTGTTTGGGATGAAGATACAACCGGGGTAAGCCATGGAGTACAGGTCTCGGGAGTTGAGCCTGTCCTTGATGCTCAGGTGGGAAGGGGGAAGAAAAGATCTGGATTAGTGATTGGGGACTCCCTAGTTAAAGGGATAGATAGGAGAGTCTGTGGGAAGGAGCGGGACTCGCGGTTGGTATGTTGCCTCCCGGGCGCTGGGGTCAGTGATATCTCTGGCCGAGTGTTCGGGATCCTTAAGGGGGAGGGGAACCAGCCCCAAGTTGTGATGCATGTAAGTACCCATGACGTAGGTAGGAAAAGGGATGGGGATATAAAGCAGAAATTCAGAGAGTTAGGGTGGAAACTTAGGGCTAAAACAAATGGAGTGGTTATCTCTGGTTTGTTACCTATGCCGAGGGATAGCATAGAAAAGAATAGGGAGAGAGAACATTTGAACTCGTGGCTCAAAGGAATGGTGCAGGAGGGAAGGGTTCAGGTATTTGGACAATTGGGGCTCATTTTGGGGAAGGTAGGACCTCTACAAGAGGGATGGTCTGCACCTGAACCGGAGAGGTACCAATATCTTGGGGAGTAAATTTGTCAGTGCTATTCGGGGGGGTTTAAACTGATTCGGGGTGGGGGGGGGAATGGGAACCTGAATTGTTATGCCAGTATACAGGAGAATATGAATAGGGAGGTCACGGATAAGGTTTCTAGGTCGCGGCAGATTAGTGGCAAACGGGAGGGTGGTTTGAAGTGTGTATACTTTAATGCGAGGAGCATACACAATAAGGTGGATGAACTTGCAGCCTCGATTGGTGCTTGGGACTTCGATGTTGTGGCCATTTCAGAGACATGGATAGAGCAGGGGCAGGAATGGTTGTTGCAGGTTCCGGGGTTCAGATGTTTCAGTCAGAGCAGAGGTGGTGGTAGAAGAGGGGGAGGAGTGGCATTGTTAGTTAAGGACAGCATTACGGTGGCAGAAAAGACGTTTGATGTGGACTTGTCTGCTGCTGAGATAGTGTGGGCTGAGATTAGAAACAAGAAAGGAGAGGTCACACTGTTGGGAGTTTTTTATAGGCCTCCAAAAAGTTCCAGAGAAGTAGAGGAAGGGATTGCAAAGTTGATCCTGGATAGGTGTGAAAGTAACAGGGTAGTTGTAATGGGGGACTTTAACTTTTCTAATATCAATTGGAAAAGCTATAATTCAAGTACGTTAGAGGGGTCATTTTTTGTTCAATGTGTGCAGGAAGGTTTCATGACTCAGTATGTAGATAGGCCAACAAGAGGTGAGGCTATATTGGATTTGGTACTGGATAATGAACCAGACCAGGTGTTAGACTTGGAGGTGGGTGAGCACTTTGGTGATAGTGACCACAATTCGGTTACGTTTACCTTAGTGATGGAAAGGGATGGGCACGTGCCGAATAACAGTAGTTATAGCTGGGGGAAAGGTAATTATGAGGCTGTTAGGAGAGATTTAGAATGCATAGGTTGGAGCAGGAAATTGCAGTGGCTGGGGACATCTGAAATGTGGAGCATATTTCAGGAACAGCTTCTGCATGTCCTTAATGAATATGTACGTGCCAGGCAGGGAGGAAATGGTTGAGTGAGGGAACCATGGTGTACTAGGGAAGTTGAATCTCTGGTGAAGAGGAAGAAGGAGGCTTACATAATGATGAGACGTGAAGGCTCAGTTAGGGCACTGGAGAGCTATAAATTAGCCAGGAAGGAGCTAAAGAGGGAGTTGAGAAGAGCTAGAAGAGGACACGAGAAGACTTTGGCGGATAGGATTAAGGGGAATCCTAAAGCTTTTTACAGGTATATAAATAATAAAAGATTGGTTAGGCAAGATTAGGGCCAGTCAGAGATAGCAGTGGGAAGTTGTGCGTGGAGCCTGAGGAGATAGGAGAGACACTGAGTATTTTTCGTCAGTATTCACGCAGGAGAAAGACAATGTTGTCGGGAGAATACTGCGATACCAGGTTGTAGACTGGGCAGGATTGAGGTTCATAAGGAGGAGGTGTTAGCGAATCTTGAGGGTATGAAAATTGATAAGTCCCCTGTGCCGGATGGGATCTACCCTAGGATTCTCCGGGAGGCTAGAGAGGAGATTGCAGAGCCTTTGGCTTTGATCTTCATGTCGTCGTTGGCTACAGGTATAGTGCCGGAAGACTGGAGGATGGCAAATGTTGTCCCTTTGTTCAAAAAGGGGAGTAGGGATCATCCTGGAAATTGTAGACCAGTGAGCCTGACTTCTGTTGTGGGCAAAATCTTGGAAAGAATTATAAGGGATAGGATTTATAAGCATCCAGAGAGAAATAAATTGATTAGGGATGGTCAGCACAGTTTTGTGAAGGGTAGTTCGTGCCTTACAAACCTTATTGAGTTTTTTGAGGAGATGACCAAAGAGGTAGATAAGGGTAAGGCAGTTGATGTAGTGTATATGGATTTTAGCAAAGCATTTGATAAGGTTCCCCATGGTAGGCTACTGCAGAAAGTGCAGATGCATGGGATTGAAGGTGATTTAGCAGTTTGGATTAGGAATTGGCTAGCTGATAGAAGACAGAGGGCAGTGGTTGATGGGAAATATTCAACCTGGAGTGCAGTTACAAGTGGTGTACCCCAAGGATCTGTTTTGGGGCCACTGCTGTTTGTCATTTTTATAAATGACCTAGATGAGGGTGTAGAGGGTTGGATTAGTAAATTTGCTGACGATACCAAAGTGGGGGGAGGTGTAGACAGCAAGGATGGATGTTACAGTTTGCAGAGGGACATAGATAGGTTGCAGAGCTGGGCCGTGAGGTGGCAAATGGAATTAAATACGGATAAGTGTGAGGTGATTCACTTTGGTAGGAATAACAGGCATATGAAATATAGGGCTAATGGAAGGACCCTTAATAGTGTTGTCGAGCAGAGGGATCTTGGGGTACAAGTACATAGATCTTTGAAAGTTGGCACCCAGGTTGATAAAGTTGTTAAGAAGGCGTACGGTGTGTTAGCTTTTATTGTTAGAGGGATTGAATTTAGGAGCCGTGAGGTTATGTTACAACTGTACAAAACTCTGGTGCGGCCGCACTTGGAGTATTGCGTACAGTTCTGGTCGCCGCATTATAAGAAAGATGTGGAAGAATTGGAAAGGGTGCAGAGGAGGTTTACCAGGATGTTGCCTGGTATGGTGGGAAGGCCTTATGAGGAAAAGCTGAGGGACCTGAGGTTATTTTCATTAGAGAGAAGAAGGTTACGCGGTGACCTAATTGAGGCATATAAGATGATCAAGGGATTGGATAGGGTGGATAGGGAGAGCCTTTTTCCTCGGATGGTGATGACCAACACGAGGGGACATAACTTTAAATTAAGAGGTGGTAGTTACAGGACGGATGTCAGAGGCAGGTTCTTTACACAGAGGGTGGTGAGGGCGTGGAATGCCCTGCCTGCAGAAGTTGTGGACTCGCCTACTTTGGGGGCATTCAAATGTTCGGTGGATAGGCATATGGATGATATTGGAATAGTTTAGGTTAGAAGGTCCACTGGCCGGCGCAACATCGAGGGCCGAAGGGCCTGTACTGCGCTGTAATGTTCTATGTTCTACAAGTAAGGCTTACATCAACACTGCAATGAAGTTACTGTAAAATTCCCCTAGTCGCCACAGTCCGGTGCCTGTTCAGGTCAATGCATCTAACCAGAATGTGGTAGGAAACCGGAGCACCCGAAGGAAAGCCAAGCAGACATGGGGAGAACGTGCAAACTCCACACAGACAGTGACTGAAATCAAGAATCGAACATGGGTCCCGACGCGGTGAGGCAGCAATGCTAACCACTGTGCTACCATGCCGCCCTGTTGTATGAATCAACATTCACAGGACAATAAATCAGTGTATAAACAAATTTCTAAGGTATCCATTAAAATTAATCATTTAAACAGGATATGAACTGGAAATATATGCAGTGTCCTGACATTCCCATGTGTTGAGTGGCCATAAGTATAGGAAGAGCCTCCAGCTCCATCCCAGCTGGCTCCGAAAAAGTGTCATATCGGGACTTGAAACGTTGACTGTTTCTTTCTCCACAACTATTGCCAAATAAGCTGAGTTTTTTTTTCAGCACTCGTTTTTATTTCATTTCTGCAATATATTGTTTTTATTGTAGATTGGCCAAGCATATGGAAAATTGGATTTCATAAATTGAGACTTTGAATAAATATAGAAGCAGGAAAATTATGCTGATTCTTTATAAAGCTCTGGCTAGGTCCTGAGTATAGTGCTGCATCCTGTTCTGGTCACCACATTTCAGGAAATTCGTGGAAATCCTTAAGAGAGTGCACAGAAAATTTACCAGAATGGCCCAATTGCTTCAAAAAGAATTTGGACGGATACTTGAAGAAAATAAAGCAGCAGAGTTACAGGGATCGAGCAGGAGAGAGTTCACTGAATTGCATCACGAAGAGCTAACATGGAGTCAATAGGCCAAATGGTCACCTCATGTGCTGTACATGACTTTAAATGGAAAGGAAAAGCAACCAGAACAGCAACACCTTCAATGACTCAAAACATGGAGATGAAAATGAGACAGGGAAAGGAGGCCCTTGACAAACACAAGGTTAATATATATTGAGAATCAAGCTGAATATTTAAAAAAATAGGGAGGAGATTAAAAAGAGGGGCGAAAAGAGAGTTATGTGAATAGATTAGCAGCTAACATACAAGGGAACCCAGAAGTCTTTTAGAGACACAAATAGTGGAACGGCAGTTAAAGGAAGACTGGAATTGATAAAAGTTTATTTATTAGTGTCGTAAGTAGGCTTACATTAATGAATTTGTGAAAATCCCCAAGTCACCACATTTCGGTGCCTGTTCAAAGAGATCTTTATGGAAACGGGGAGCATGGGTGAGGCATTATATGGATACAATGGCATTGTGTGACCACAGCCATACGAAGATCCAGGTGCCCGGTTTCACAGTAACTTCAATGCAATGTTAATGTAAGCCTACTTGTGAATATAAATAAACTTTAAATCTAATATCTTTTAAGATTTATAAAAAAGTGTGAATGATTGTTAGATGTTATTTCAATTTAAGATTGTACATGCAAGAATGGGAGTGTTAAGGACAAGAAATTGAAATTTGGCATTGCATTTTGAATTAAAAGACCTAAAATGTGGATTTATCTCAACTGAAATATTAAAAATTGCAATGGAGAATCAAGCCTAGAAACTGCTTTTGTGGGTAGACTCTATCTTATCCCATACAGTTTATCCAACAAGCTGCAATTAGCCCTTACTTCTGGTTGCCAAATTACATTGTTAGATTAGCTTCAAGAGAGAGAAACTGAGTTTCTTTTGAGTTTCCAGCACACCAATCTGCTGAGTCACAACTGACTGGAAAAAAACACCAACTGTACGATTAGGGGACATTGTCCCCTAATAAAAATAACATTCATAATCGCCTATAACTTCTGACCTTTTTCTTGATGTGGCCGTCACTATAACGGCCAGCATTTATTGCCCATTCCAAATTGGTGAAAAACATGCTCGAATAAAACTGACTGACTGCTGGACCACTTCAAAGAGTTGAAAGAGTTAACAATGCTGCTGGCTCTGAAGTCACATATAAAGTATACTGGATAAGGACAACAGATTTCCTTTCCTAAAGGATAATGGTGAACCGGTTGGATTTTTCCAGCATGCTGGCAGCTTCATTTTAGCATTACTGATACTAGATTTTTATTCTAGATTTATTTAACTGGATTTAAATTTCCCATTTGAATGCACGTGTCCAGGTCATTAGTCCTGTCCTCTGCCACACCCCATAGCATTAACAGCCTGAGATGCAAGTTCATTTGGATAGTCCATGAGATTAATAAACAATGGCAAATTGAACCCTAATAAATATTCCTTAGTGACTGATAACATTTAAAAGTCCCTTAACAAAATTCATCAAGGATATCTTGAAAGCAGTGATGCTGTTACTCTGTTTTCAGCAATGAAATATGTCCAAGCTTAGCAATGGCTGCAAAAACTAACGTAATGAGTCGAAACCTGTTGACTCTAACCTTATCTCTGGTCAAGGCCTGCAAGCTTATCTGGGTTTTTAAAATTATTTCATGGGTCTTTAGCATCACAGGGAAAGCCAGCATTTGTTGCTCATCAAATTGTCCTTGGGTGCAACACTTTTTTAAGGAAAGGTCATAAAAATGAGAAATGGTATTATCAGGGATCTGGAGAATATGCAAAGAATATCTTTTAGGAATAGTACGAGAGAACTCTAGAATTTTCAATTTTTCTGCATTGATCCTCAGAATGTGATGGATGTTTTCCACAGCAATGCCTGAGTGAAGATGGTGAAGTCTTATTCCAAAACACACTAATGTAATAATGGAAGGTGCAGCAAAAAGATATGAACAATGTTTAATAAGAACTCCCTGTGACACAAACACAAAGGTTAATGTAACGGTATGTGATTAATTAATTGTCAATTTTTCCCTGTACATCTTTCATCATCTGAATTGTGTAATATACACATTGTTCAGTCTTATCATGCAATACGTGGAGAAATTGTACACTTTAGCTGAGCACAATTTGGGACAGTAAGTAGGTAACCTTAGAAACATGAAACACTGGATCAGCATTACACTTACTATTTAAAGGAACGGGACATGTGAAATCATAACAATGAGAATTCCTGATTTCATATGTTTACATAAAAGCAGAAATATTAAAATAAGAACAATAAGATTATTGAAAATAATTGATTTGAAAGAGGATTTTGTGTGGAGTTATCACTGAATTTCACCTTGATCTTTTCCCAATACTTTTCTGCTAACTTCCCCTTTGGGGAGCTAGCTTCCCATTCCCTTCCCTCTTGAAATTCTTACTCCCTTCCAGCTCCCTTCCCCAACCTAAACTTGTTGAATTCGCTTCTGTTCTAGAATCAATTCCCACCTTCAGAAGGCTTTCACAGCCTTCAAATGCAAAGCTAACCAGTGCTAGGATCTTACCAGTAAACATTCTAACGTAAAAGCAGCAGAAAAAAGGTATACTTCAACAACATCATGGTAATTGGATGAAGTATATTTTCACATCATAAATTACTAACTAGCTGAAAAGCGCCATCAAGACAAGTCATTCTTATAAATATGCAAAACTAAGAAATAGAAGGAATAGGCTAACAGCCCCGCAAGCCTGCTGCATCAGTTAATAGACTCATGGCTGATCTCACTGCCACTTTCACACACTATTTTTGTAAATCTTGGACTCCAAAAATCTATCAACTCATCCGAAGGTTCAGAACCTAGTGACTGAAGATATTTGTCCTCACCTCAATCCTAAATTGCCAACCCCTCACCCTGAGTATATGCTGGGTTCTAGATCCTCGAGCTTTAGAAAGCAGCCTCTTGGCTTCTAGCCTGTCAAACAGTTAGAACCATGCATCAATAAGATCACCTCTCATTCTTCTATGCTCCAGAGAGTGACAGCTTATTCTACTAAAACTCTGCTTCTTATTGCAGGAATTAATTTGCCATTGAAGCCTTCTAAGGCAAGTGCAAGTTCCTTAGGCAAAGAGACCAAAACTGTACTCAATATTCCAGATATGGTCTCATGAAGGTGCTGTAGAGTTGCCACAAGAAGCCTCTTGCACTCTAACCTCCTTGCAATAAAAGCTAACATACCATTTGCCTTCCTAATTGCTTACAACGGTGAATGCTGGGGAAGGAGATACAGAAAAGTTGACTCAATGTCCTAACCAGCAAAAGTGCATCACTGAGGTAGCCAAAATCAAATATGAATAAGGAAATCTGTCACAGTTTATTAAACAGGAGTCAGGAAAAAGATAGTTAAAACTACAGAAGCAATAATGGATGTTTAGCAAGATGCAGTGTCAGAACTGGGTGTGGACTCACCTGCATTCTGGGCAGTAGCCAGGTAATAACCAGATGATAAAAGGGCTAAAAACATGAACTCAAATAATATCCACAGCTTCATTCTACCAATTTTGTTTCGATCGAAAGAACAGGAGCAATGTTATCCACCAAAGCGTTCAGCTTCCTGCAACAAGAGCAATGCCTCAATTAAATTCAATGGGAGATTAAAATCCAGAGCACTCAAGTATGAATTTTGCCTTTTTGTACTATTTCAGTACATCATGCAAAAACTGGTAAAAGTCATGCCGGATATCTCATATCAGCAGACTATAAACAGTGCTGTTAGAAACTGATAACACTTTATTCTGGCTAATGCTTCATCCAGTGCACAACATATATTGCAACATCAACAGCTTTGTGCTCTGAAAATTGTGAAGATCCATTTGTCATTGAGAAGTCTCCTGACAGCTTTGAGTTTTGAGGCACAGTTTCAGTATGCCACATCTCCACAGCTACTAATCATGTCTGAACCTGTACTGAGCCCATAGACAAAGGGAAAGGGGATCAATCATGTAGGTAATCCCAGGTGAATAGATTTCTTTTCTCCCCTAACATCCGCACATGCACAGATCATTGAATGTCAAATAGGAACAGTAAACCTGGTCAAACGCTCACTCACTTCCTCCTGGGTGTTGAGAAAATTGCACAGTCTAAGATCAGGTAAGATGAATCCTTACCGAGGGCCCGCGATATCATTATCAACTGAAAATATTTAACGGTAATTCAATGTTATTTCAGCAGTAACCAAAAAAAATACAAAGCAAAGGCTCACTGCAAGAGTGGAGTAAAACAGAAAACTGAATTTCTCTACATGAATCCAAGCCTAAGCAAATGGGCATTGAATAATGCATCAAAACAGCTTTGGAGTCTGCACTTCACAGAACAATCCAGAATAAATGAGAATTAGTGATCCACTGGGATCAGAGGCCAAGATTTCCAAATCTATTTATCGTAAATGTGATGATTGATTGACCTGTGAATCACTGCCTTAGATGGAGACTTCAAATAATACTACACAAACTACAACAGCGTGGAGCTTTGTTACTGCCAATTCAATTAGACTGTGGCCAATTTCCGTTTATGGCTTAACTGCATGGCATCAAATTTTGTCTCAGAAGAGACTAGATAACACTTTATTCTGGCTAATGCTTAGGGATGGCATGACAGCACTGTTGCCTCTCAGCACCAGGAATCCAGGTTCAATTCCATCCTCGCATGACTGTCTGCGTGAAGTTTGCACATTCTCCCTGTGTTTGCGTGCTTTCCTCAGGGTGCTCCAGTATCCTCCCATAGTCCAAAGATGTGCAGGTTAGGTTGATTGGCCACGCTAAATTGACCCTAGTGTCAAAGGATTAGTAGGATAAATGAGGGTTACAGTAATAGGCCCAGAGTGGGATTGCATTCAATGCAGACTTGATGAGCTGAATGACCTCTTTCTGTACTGTAGGAATTCTAAGACATTGAGCTGGTCAGAAGGGGAGACCATCAGTATTGCAGAAAAAGTCCTTAGCCTTAAGTAAAATATTCACAGCTTTTCTGTGTCTTTATTTTGAGATAATTTCACCCTCTCTTCCTGCTGAGGTAAAGTTCCAGCTGCTGGGGCAAAAAGTGCAATTTAAGACAGCAGCTGAGATGGAGTGTTGACAGGCTACTGAAGTAGAGTCATCATTGCAGCAAAGTGTTGTTGACATATGACATTGACAATGTACACTCAGGCTCTACAATAGTGTTTCAAAATAAAGGGCCAGCCTCTTAAATCAAAGAGGCAAGATTCCTTCTCCAAGGGTCATAAGCTGTTGGAACTTTCTTCCTGAAAAGGTAGTGGAAGCAGAATCTATGTATGTTTTTAAGGCAGAGGTGGATAAATTCTTGGTGAGCAAAGGGGTGATAGGTTGTCAGAGGTAATGGTGCAGAATCAACCTTAGGATCAGATCAGCCATGATGGAGCAGGATCAAGTGGCTGAATGGCCTGCTCCTGCTTCTTGCTTGTATGTAACTTGTGTTTATATGATGTAGTTAATGTGATAAAGTCTCATAGGAATATGATCAGATTGAGTCAATGGAGATATCAGCACAGGGTACTAACTGGTGGGTCTTCAGAGGGAAGAAAAAGACAGATGTTTAGAGGTCAGGAGCAGAATTCATGTCTATTTTCCCTTCCAACTCAGGGACAGCAACGAACTCTACCTCCCCAGGTGAGGTCAGCTCTCAAGCGGGGATGAAGCTGGGGCTTTTTCCACCCGAATGGCTGAAAAGTTCACTGTCTTAGCCAGGCGAACTAATGTAGGTAGCCTCAAGTTGGTACATCTGGATCTGTCCTGTCATTGATCTCAGAAGATCAAAATAAAGCAAATGTTCCTCACGGGGCAATTATCATGCAGGAAATTTAGATTCAGAGGTCAGTATGTTCTAGAGCACACAGAACTTTATCTCAGGCAGGAAGTATGCAACTACAAACATAACAGTCTACCACACAATGACAATGCTCAAATTACGAACACATGACATACATAAATTTAATATTATAGGCAAGCTTTAAGCAGGTCACTCTTGACAAATTTGCATTTTGATATTTCAAAGTGGTTCTCAATATTTTTATTATTCAAGTAGTTAGTTTCTAACTGATTTGTAAGAATTTGTAAGATTTATATGCCTGTAATATTGTATTCTGCACCCTCTCCTTCTCCCCACATACTCTATGAATGGTATGTTTTGTCTGTGTAGTGCACAAGAAACAATATTCTTCATTATATCTCAACATATGTGACAATAATAAATCAAATCAAAGAAAGTAATTCTTCACTCACTTAGAAATATCACAACATTAAAGGATCAAAAACCTCTTAGTTCTGTTATCTCCAAGGTTTGTTGATTCAACAGCAGCCAATTTAGTTCGAGATTACAGCTTGTCTGGATAACAACATTCACTGCACTTCAAACATAATTGAACAGATGAACTGCTTTGCTGCACTGTGTCTGAGATAAGGTGTGATGAGGGACTGAAGACATGCAGGGGCGAATTTTCCTATTCCGCTCATCACGGAAATCATTGTGGGTGAGGGCGGACCGTGGAAAGGTTTGATGATCTCAGGGGGGATTTTCCAGTTTCAGGGAGAGCGGGGCCGGAAGGTCCTGCCCACAGTCTTATGGGAATGCAGCTCAATAGCCATCGAAATCTAATACTACATCCAAATAACTATGCTTTACATCATACTGGATGAGGCATTTAATAAAAAGATAGTATATCCAAGTGACTAGACAGTATTTCTTGGCAAGGTACTCAACCATGAAACCTATATGTTTGAAAATTATCTCATTCTCACCAACATAACTCACAAAACTCCACCTGGTACTGAATGCTCAGAACAGGAACAAAGGCTGAATATGTTTCTGCCCTTTCATAACCAGAAGTACTAAAACCAATTTCAGCTTTTTGGGAGGGGAGGAGGTTCAGTGCTGTAAACTCTTCCTAGGTACCTCTCCAAAATAAGACAAAAAAAGTGAAAAGCCTACTGCTGCTATTCCTTACAACTTTCATTGTCAGGCTTCCTTCACAGCTCCTTTCTGTTTCCTAAAGATGAGGTAAATTTGAGTACACTGCAATTCAATATTTAATTCCAGAAATAGTTTGTTCTGAAAAAATGCTCTAGCTTTTTAAAATATTGAACTAAAATGCATAATCCAGAAGCCTATGAGTATGCATTTACCACAGCTGGATGAGACCGACTATAGGTTTTCTCATATCATAAACACATTTAAATAGATATACAACCACAGAAGGCAGCCATTTGTTCAATCCTGTTCATGCCAGCCCCAGGTCACCCAGGTGCCCTTTCAAATTCTACCTTCCTGCACCCATCCCTTAGCTCTTAGCTTCCAGCACGTAAAATGAAGATTCAGATACTTTTTAAAAAGAATTTAGGATCTGTGCCTCCACTATCAACTCAAGCAGTGATTCCTGAGACCCACTACTCTCTGCGTAAAACATTCTTCCTTAACACCTACTGCCATTTATCTTGAATCCATGTCCCCGGTTCCCAAATTCTCCACGAATGGAAATAATTTTATTCTATCCATTTTATCTCTTCACCTCATACTTTTGTACGCCTCTACCAAATCACCCATCAGTCTTTATTCCAAAGAAAATAACTCCAACCGATCAAATCTGTACTCATAGCTATGCTGGCAGCATTCTTGTAACCTTGCTTGGCACTCTCTCTAGAGCAATTACATCCTTCTTATAAAATGGTGTACAGAATTTCACACAATGCTCCAGTTGTAGCCTCACTAATGTTTTATACAATTAAATATTTAAATGAAATTATGAATATAAAGAACACTATGACTTATATTTGTGTAGTGCTCAAGTGCAGAAGTTGTCTCAAACCACTTTACATCATACTGGTTAAAAAAAAAATCATCAGTAACATCTGCAAAAACAGCTTACAAGGAAATCAAAAGTAAATTAATTGAATATTGTCCATTTGCCTACATAAATGCAGCTTCAACAACATTCATAAAGCTTGCTAGCATTCAGGACATAGCAGGCTGTTTCATCATCACCCCACCCACCCTCAACCATTTACTCTTGATGAACAATGGCAGCCCTGTACCATCTACAACATGCACTGCAGCAACTCATCAAGATTCCTCCAACAGCAACTTCCAAACGCTCAACCTCAAGTATCTAGAAGGACAAGGGTATCAGCCAAATGGGAACATAATTCCCAAGCTGCATAGCATCCTGACTTGGAACCATTCACTGTTGCACGGTCAAAAGCCACATGGGCTGCAGCTATTCAAGAACTCATCTTGCCATTACCTTCTCAAGGCCAAAGAAGGAAAGCAAACAACTGTTGCGCTGGCCACTGGTACCCATGTATGATTTTAAAAACTCCATACTGAACCTTAGCATTTTCGAAAACAACAATTATTAACTAATAACTGCACTGGTTAAAATTCAAAACAAACTACATTTAATTGAAAGCATCTTCGAGGGAAATTACCTCCCATCAAATGCTGGATATGACACACATACACTAATGGTGGTGTTTCATCACTGACCATCAACATTTTCAGGGCTACAAAAATACTAATCAAGGTTGGCAAGTGGACAAATATTGCATTATTCCGAAAATAAATAAGACTAAAAGGAGAAAATTATAGCCATTCAAATGGGTTGCTGGCAACAGCCAAGTGGCATAAAATCTCTCCCATCAGAGAATGTCTTGGACATGGGGCCATTCCAGAGCATGAACTACAATCCAGTGGTCCAAGGAATAATAACAGCATCTGCCTCAGCCACTCCATGATTTATAAATTCAGGAACGGAACCTGAAGCTTTCTGATCAGTACAAAGCTATCAGAGGAGTTGCTAGAATATAAGTATTTGAATTCAGTGTATCATATTCCACTGCTAATAGTAATTATCCTTCTTGCAAAATTCTCTTACAGAACACTGAGGGGTTTATATATCTATCTCATTTAACAACGATAATCGACAGAAATAATCCTAGTCACACAGATACCTTTGCAGGAACCTCCAGACACTCAACCAAGGTCTGTGATTCTCTCAAACACAGGAAACTTAAATACAGGAAACTAACATCCACAAACTTTGCCATTGTAAATGACAGTACTTCCCATGCTTAGTGAGAATGGTCTCCAAATTTATAAAACCGCTGGCAATGTTGATGGAGTATGCTTTTATTGGCACAGCCCTGCAAGGAGTTTGATCCCAGATGAACAATTTGAAACAGAATGACTATTTGCATTTACGTAAGTGTGTGAAAGGTCATCTTATCAGTCGAGCCATATTGAATTGATGCTCTTAATGCAGTCGCTACCTCACAAAAGCTTGTTTTACTTCAGTATATTCACAATGAATTGTATAACCCCAGATCAAATTATAAATTAATATAATCGAGATGATCTTGAAAACAAATTCTCACCGTGTCAAATTTACTTAAAGGTGCTGAGCAAGGTCACCTCTGAAATATTTTTCATTGTGTGCAGTTCACAGTGTAGAAGAGACCTTTCAGCCCCATGGAGTCTGATGCATGTCCTGACCTGCCCACATAATCCCATTTGACAGCTCTTGACCCATAGCCTTAAATGTTATGGCATGCCAAGTATTCATCCAGGCATCCTGCCTCACTATCCTCTAAAGTAGTGCATTCCAGACCATCACCATCAACTGAGTAAAGTTTTTCGTCAAATCCCCTCAAAACATCCCACCCTACACTTTTAGTTTGTGTCCTCTCGTAACTGACACTTCAATTCAGAGGAATAGTTGCTTCTTATCTTCCCTGTCCATGCCCCTCATAATTTTGAGCACCTCAATCAGTTGCCCCTCAGTCTTCCCTGCTCCAACAAAAATAATCCATGATTATCCAACTTCTCTTCATAACTTAAATGTTTTATCCCAGGTGAATCTTCTTCGCACCTGTATTCACATCCTTCCTATAATATGGCGACCAGAACTGCTAGCTGTGGCCTCACCAAAGTTCTATGTAACTCCATCATGACCTCCCTGTTTATGTAAGCTGTACCCTGATTGATAAAGTGTACCACTTGCCTTTTTCACCACCCTATTATCCTGCTTTTCTATCTTCAGAGATCTACGGACAAACACGCCAAAGTCCCTTTGTTCTTTAGAACTTCCCAGTGCCAGACCTTTCACAGCATACTTCCTCGTCAAATTATTTCTTCCAAAGTGCATTACCTCTCACAATTCAGGTTAAATTCCATCTGCCACTTATCCGCCCATTTCATCTATATTTTCCTGTAACCTAAGACACTCAACCTCACAGTTAACCATCTGGCCAATCTTTGTCTCAATCGGCAAACTTGTTGATCCTACCCCCACAAAATTCATCTATGTCATTTATATAAATGACGAACAATAGGGATCCCTCTAGTATGCTACTGGTCAAGTCACTACAGCAGCTGTCAGTCACCACCTTCTATCTCCTACCACTAAGCCAACTATGAATCCACCTTGTCAGATCACCCTGGATCCCATGTACATTAGCTTTCTTAATAAATTCAGGGAATGTTTCTATTTCTTTGTCTGCTCACAGAGCAACTTAAATAAGCCTGTGCAGTACCTTCAGTGTTACTGAGAGTGGCTACACATGCAACTTACAGGGAACATTGCTGCTGGCACACTGGATTATACCTGCATGAGCCGCAGTCACCGTGGCTATTTTTCAGTGTGTTTAGACAGCAAGTGTAGGTGAATTCAAAAGAGAAAGTGCTGGAAAATCTCAGCAGGTCTAGCAGCATCTATAAGGAAAGAGCTGATGTTTCAAGTCCAGATGATCCTTTGTCAAAGCTTTCATCAAGCGCAGACAAATTATTTGACAGTGCATGCTTGTGCGCATGTGTTGGGTGGGAGCTGGGGGGATGTGGGGAATATCACAGTGGAACCCAACATTGTCCATTCCAATATCCACCTGCATGCAATGTGTACCTCTTGGCAGAATTTTGCATCCAATTTGAAATCAATTTTCTGTTCAGGGGAATAGGGAAACAGAAAACTAGAAGCAAGCTATTACATTAGAGCCATCAAATTAACTAGATGTCCCAGTTTGTCATTTTTTTTTTGGAGAAGTACAATGAAAATTGGAGAACTGGTATGGACTGAATGAGCAAAATGGCCTCTTACTCTGTTGTAATAACTCCACGACTTAGTCTTATTGATTAAGAATTGCCCAATGACAATTTATCAAAAGACATCTCAGTAGACCATATGAAGCTAGTTGGTGCCATTTCCCCTGGCATGAACTTTAATGGATGGATCACCCAGGTAGTAAAGGCAACCTCTTAAAAGATTCTGATCTCAACTGGGCTAAGAGTAGAAACAGCAGAATGGGGACCAACAAAGGATAGAGACAAAACAAAAAGCAACCAGAATCAGAACCTCCCCAGTAAAATAGAAGAGAACATTAGAAGGGGCAGTGAGGTGGGATTACTTCATTCCAGATATGGGCAAACACCACCAAGTTCCTATCCAAGCCACACATCTTCCTAACTTGGAACTATATCACCGCTCCTTCATTGTTGCTGGTTCAACTTTCTGAAATTTTCTCCCGATAAGCCAATGGGCGTACCTAACCACAGGGACTGCAGTGGTTCACAGCAGTGGCTCACCACCACTTATTCAGGTATAATTTTGGAAAGGTAATAAGTACAGGCATTTCCACTCATGTCTCATGAATGAATTAATAATCAACTACACAATTTTCATCAACCCTCTCCACTTCATTACTACTGCTTTGACCACTACCACCACTCTTTACTTCAAAAAAAAAATTCAAACATGATTTGCCTTTTAAAAAAATCCCTGAAGACTTTCATTTGTAGCACATTCTTTCAAAATAACAATCTATTTTATACCTGATTATTGTCTCAGCATTTCCCAATCAACATTAGGCTAAAGGCAAAATACTGTGGATGCTGGAAATCTGAAAAAACCAACCTAAAAGGAAATATATACGTCAATATTATCTTGGCTACTTTATACATTTTTTAACACAATGAACAAAGCCATTTAATACATTGACCAAAGCCACAATAGGCTATATCTCACGCAAAACGGAATTATCAGCCATGAGAAAACCTCAGCAACCTTCTTGCCTTGGAGTCAAAGTTTATTTATTAGTTATAAGTAGGCTTACATTAACAATTCAATGAAGTCACTGCGAAATTCCTCTAGTCACCATGCTCTGGCACTAACTAGCATGTCTTTCAAACTGTGGGAGGAAACCGGAGCTTCAGGAGGAAACCCACGCAGATATGGGGAGAATGTGCAGATTCCACACAAACAGTGACCCAAGCCGGGAATCGAACCCGGGTCCCTGGCTCAGTGAGGCAGCAATGCTAACCACTGTGCCAGCATGTCACCCTCAAGTTTTTCCCAACAGTGTGAATAACTTCACACTTAGGGGACAAAGTGGCACAGTGGCTAGCACTGCTACCTCACAACGCCGGTCTTGGGTGACTGTGTGTGGAGTTTGCCTGTCGTCCCCAAGTCTGCATGGGTTTCGTAGAATACAGAACAACATGGCACAGTATGGAACCTTTAGCCTTCGATGTTGTGCCGAGCAATGTCCGAACCTCTGGGTGCTCTGGTTTCCTCCCACAGTCGAAAGCTGTGCGGGTTAAGATGTTTGGCCATGCTAAATGTCTCTTAGCATCAGGGTAAATACATGGGGTTATGGGGATAGGGCCTAGGATGGATTATTGTCAGTGCAGGCTCGATGAGTTGAATGGTCTCCTTCAGCACTGTAGGATTCTATGATTATTCACATTATATTCCATCTGCTATATTCTTACCCATTCACCTAGCTAAATCTCTTTGAAACCTCCATCTCGTCACTCTCATTCCCACCCAATTTGTCTCATCAGCTAACCCGGAAATATTGTATTTGGTCCTCATATTCCAATCACTGGTATAGAATATGACTAGCTGGGATCCAAGGGCTGATCTCTGTGGTAACCCACCAGTTCCAGTCTCTAACCTGAGAATGACTGGTTTATTCCCATTGTCTTCTGTCTGTTAATCAATTCTCAATCAATATCAGTATATTCCACCTTCACCCCACATTTTTGTTCAATAACCGCCAAAACCCTTAGGCAAATCCACATACACTACATCTACTGGCTCATCCTGACTTATTCTGCTAGCTGCATCCTTAGAAAACAGCTGTGTCAAATGTGATTTCTCTTTCATAAATCTATGTTGACTCTGCCTAACATGCCCATTGTTTTCTAAGCGTTCAGTTATCACATTCTTTACAATAAATTTGAGTCTTTTCTCATTACTGATATCAAGTCTATTGTTCCCCATTTTCTCTCACCTTGTTAAAGAATTTGGTTACATTTTGTGTCTTGCACTTGCAGATCTGGGTGCCCTGGTACAAGTTAATATGCAGGGACAGCAAATGATTAAGGCAGCAAGTGCAGTGTTTATTACATGGGGAATGGAGCATAAAAGTAGGACTGTTTTACTGCCTTGGCGAGACCATATCCGGAATACGGTGTGCCGTTTTTGGTCTACTTATTTGAAAAATAATATAATTATATTGGAAACAATTCAGGTTCACGCCATTCATTCCTTGAATAAAGGGTTTATCTTACAGAGATAAGATGTTTAGATGGCACAGTAGTTAGGTGGACGGTAGCATAGTGGTCAGCACTGCTGCTTCACAGCTGCAGGGTCCTGGGTTCATTTCCTGACTCGTATCACTGTCTGCATGGAGTTTGCACATTCTCCTCGTGTTTGCGCGGGTTTCTTCCAGGTGCTCCAACTTCCTCCCACAGTCCAAAGATGTGCGGGTTAGGTTGTCCCCTTAGCGTCCTAGGATGCATGGGTTACAGGAATTAATGGGCAAAATGTGTAGGGATATGGGGGTAGGGCCTAGGTGGAATTGTGGTCGGTGCAGACTCGATGGGCTGAAGGTCTCTTTCTGCACTGTATGATTCTATGAATTCTATCTATGGATAATCATTAGTGTTTAGACTGTGAAGTAATCATATTGAAACATTTAAAGATTCTGAGGGAATTTGATAAAGCACATACTGAAAGAATGTTTCCTCTTGGGGAGGATAAACCCAGGGAATAGCGAGAAAATAAAAGCTTTCCCCTGTAAAACACAGTTGAACAGAATTTTATTTCTCTCGGAATCATAGAATCTACAGTGCAGAAGGTGGCCATTTGGCCCATCAAGCCTACATTGACAACAATCCCACACAGGTCCTATTTCCATAACCCCAGATATTTATCCTCCAAATCCCTTTGACATCAAGATCCAATTTAGCGTGGTCAATCAACCTAACCCCACATCTTTGGAATATGAGAGGAAACTGGAGCATCCAGAGAAAACACATGCAGACATGGGGAGAATGTGCAAACTCCACACAGACAGTAACCCAAGGCCAGAATCGAACCTCAGTCGTTAGTGTTGTGATGAAGCAGTGCTAACCACTTTGCCATAGTGCTGCCCATGGTCGCTAGTCTGTGCAACAGAGGCTGAGACATTTAATTTATTACTGGATAAGTTAAATAGATTTTTGATAGACAAGGCAGTCAAGAGTTATGGGAGACAGACAGGTGGAGCTGAGACTACAACTATCTCAGTCTTGATCTTAATTGAATAGCAAAGCAGGCTCGAATGATCTACTCCTGCTCCTAAGCCTTAAGTTCTTATGTTATCATCTATTTTTATTCTGTCCATTATATTCCCTGCCTTCTCCTTCACACTGGCAGCAGCCAATTCTCTACTGAAGATATAAAAAGTGCTGAGTTCACACCTAGACGTATCCTCTCCCTGCAAATGAATTTCTCCCCAGTTGACTCCAGCCATTCTTTAAATACCCTTTTACTATTTATATCTTGATAAAAAGTTATAGAGCTTCCTTTGATGTTAGCCACTAATCTATTCTTATAACCTGTCTCTATGCCAGTTATCTCCTTTTGAAGTTCTCTAAGTTTCTGTATTACCAACCTCTTCTTCTTTCTCATTTTAATTTCTCTCTTTAGTCATCCAACGAATGCTACATTTGGACGTCCTTTCTTTTCCATCATGGGATTAATGTTTAATCTGTATGAGAACCAATTGCCCCTTGAAGATCTCCCAATGTTTTGCTGAAGAATTTTTGATTTTAATAAATCTTTTTGCCTTACTGACATTATCTCTTCGTTTCTACCTTTGTAGCTAGTCATTTTCCATAACGATTCTAACTCTGATGATATGATCACTATTTCCTAAATGCTTCCTCACAGAAACTAGTTCTATTGCTTCACTTTGTTCCTCAAACTCAATCCAGCACTGCTTCCTTTCTCATTGGAAACACATTGATCAATCCTTTGTACACATTTCAGGAAATCTTTCCCCTCTCCCTTAGCCCTTTATACTATCGCTACTACTACAATATATTGGGATAATTGAAGGTTCCAACACTATCATTCTGCAGTTATTACGTCTTTCAGGAAATTTGCCTGGAAATGTGCTCCTTTCCACTCCCTTCCCACAATTTGGTGGCCAATATTATTGACACAGCAACTCTGTTGCTCTTAATTCCAATGCACTAGATTTTCTTTACCCACTCAGCAACATCACCCTTTTAATGCTGTAATAGTTTATTTGATCACCCATTTCCTTGTAACCCTTTCTAATCTTTCCTGAATACATTCTAGTCATGAATATTAAGTCCCTAATACTCCTCTCCATGAGCAGGTCTCTATTGTCGCTATATATTGTCATCCCACGTGGTTACTCCAGTCTGCGACTCGCCAACTTTATTCATTGTGCTCTGCATGTTTGCATTCCATCTTGGAGAGCCTTGCATTGACCCAGTCTTATCTCTATTTCTGAACTCTTTTTACTCTAATGTTAATAGACTCTCCCAGTCTTCCATTCACCTTTTTCCTCCATGTTATCATGATGCCAATTCTCTGCCATATTAACAAGAACAGTCTCCTAATACTGAACCTCAGTCATTTTTACTTTCTATGTCATTAGTTCCAACCAGGCTATGACTTCTGGCTGTTTCTCCTCTCAAAACATTCAGCACTTAGTGACTTTCCTTATCGAGACACCAGGGATGAAATATACAAGACTCATACTAGCAGTTACAGGAATGGCTGTCTATTAAATCCTCTATTTTCCCTGACTTGATGCTGCTCACTGTAGCCCACCGCAGTTCCTTTCCCCACAGTGCCAGTGATGCATGTCCAAAGTGTTATCATCTTGCTGGTATTCAGCGCTGAAAATTGATTTGAAAATGCCGCAATCTAAGAGAATGTCTGCCTTCTCTTACACGCCAGATGGCTATTCATTATCTATCCTCCTAAGGATTCTAACTGCAGGAACGTGTATGCCAAGAAATTCTCAGTGACTCCAGGCATTCCTGAAGTTCAGGAACCCTGAGTTTTAGCTTGAACAGTTAGAACTGTGTTATCCAACAGAAATTGACAATTTGCCACTTGTTGTTATGATGGTGCACACTAATTTTAGTCAAATGCTTTACATCCCTCAAATGGTACAGATAAATGTACTTCATATGTGTAAATACACTTAAGCATTTACAACCACAATAGCCAAATAAAACACCCACTATTTCAGAAATGCACAGAAGAGTTCATGCGAGTTTGAGAATACACACACAGCCCCAAAATGCCTATCACTAATTTTTGATGTACTAATCAGAACTGCAATCAGCCACAGCTGGGTTCCTAATTAGCTACATGTGGCTAGTTGCTGACATTTCAGACAACATAGAATTCGACACGCTTCCTGCATTAGCAGTGTCCTTGAGTTCCAACATGGTACATAAATTGCACTCTCAGGCATTCCATCATTTTACTTTAAAAAAAATTACTATTTATGGTATATAGTATATACACATGCACCATGCATTTTAGTTTAGTAATTCCTTACTTCCATTTTTTTTCAATTATTTATGTATTTTTTTTATTTAATATAATTTATATTAATTAATACTAATCAATTTTACAGCCCTGTCTACATCAACACAGATGAAGTAGAAAAGGTCGAGAGCTTCAAGTTTCCAGGTGTCCAGATCACCACAACCTGTCCGGGTCCCCCCATGTTGACACTATAGCTAAGAAAGTCCACCAACGTTCTACTTTCTCAGAAGATGAAGGAAATTTGGCATATCAGCTATGACTTCATCAACTTTTACAGATACACCGTAGAAAGCATTCTTTCTGGTTGCATCACGGCTTGGTATGGCTCCTGCTCTGCCCAACACTGCAAGGAACTACAAAAAATTGTGAATGTAACCCAATCCATCACACAAACCAACCTCCCCTCATCAATTTTGTCTACACTTCCCACTGCTTCCAAAAAGCAGCCAGCATAATTAAAGACTCCCCACAGCCTGGATATTCTCTATCTTCTTCCTTTGGGTAAAAGATATAAAAGTCTGAGGTCACGTACCAACCAACTCAAGAATAGCTTATTCTCTGCTGCTGTCAGACTCTTCAGTGGATCTACCTTGCATTAAGTTGATCTTTCTCTACATCCTGACTACGACTGTTACACGATATTCTGCACTCTCTCATTTCCTTCTCTTTGAATGGCATGCTTTGTTTGTAATAGTGCACAAGAAACAATACTTTTCACTGTATATTAATATGCGACAATATATTAAATCAAATCTCTTAAAGTTAGGCTTCCCTATTGCATTAAAGTTATCCGCTATCCCCTTAAATTATTACACATTATTTAAATTATGGAGTAATAGAAGTCCATCAGGTCTTTGTTAGCATAATGAAGGACATGCTCCTGTCTACATCAATGAGAATGAAATGGAAACGGTCAAGAGCTTCAAATTTCTAGGGGTCCAGATTACCAACCTGTTCTGGTCCCCCCATGCTGACACTATAGTTAAAAAGCCCCCAGCGCTCTACTTTCCTCAGGAGACTGAGGAAATTTGAAGTGTTAGCTACGACATTCACCAACTTTTACAAATGTACCATTGAAAGCAT
Organism: Sphyrna mokarran; assembly: GCA_024679065.1. NCBI lineage: Eukaryota > Metazoa > Chordata > Chondrichthyes > Carcharhiniformes > Carcharhinidae > Sphyrna > Sphyrna mokarran. The sequence continues at coordinate 6,160,144 of JAGIQG010000006.1, forward strand.
TCTTTCTGGTTCTATCACAGCTTGGTGTGGTTCCTGCTCTGCCCAAGACTGCAAGAAACTACTAAGGGTCATGAATGAAGCCCAGTCCATCACGCAAACCACCTCCATCCATACCTGCACTTCTCACTGCCTTGGATAGGCAGCTAGCATAATCAAAGACTCCACTCACCTTGGACATTCTCTCTTCCATCTTCTTCCATTGGGAAATAGATACAAAAATCTGAGGTCACGTACCACTGGCTCAAGAAGATTTTTCTCTGCTGCCTTCAGACTTCTGAATGGGCCTATCTTTCTCTATCCCTAGCTATGACCCTAACACTACATTCTGCCCCCTCTCCTTTCCTTTTCTACATACAGTATCCTTTGTATGTATCGCACGCAAGAAAATATTTTTCACCGTATACTAATACACGTGACAATAATAAATCAAATCAAGTCAGCCCTTTCCAAAGGCAATTCGGTTAGTCCCATCACGCCCTACTCTTTTTCCATATTGCTGAAATGTTCTCTTCACCATTTCTTCAAAGCTGAAGTTGTATCTATCATCCTATCAGGAGGTGTATTCCTAATTCTAACCATTTGCTGCGTTAGAGTTTTTCCACCTGTTACCCCCTAGTTCTTTTGCCAATTATCTTAACAGTGAACTATACATTTACTGTTGCACTTGGATTAAATTATATAGCATCTTCTTATCACTTCACACTGAATTCACCAGGTTGACATAAAATACAAAATTTTGAATGGACACTTAAATATTTATAAGCAGAACAACAAACCCAAAAGTGACCCAAGTTCATAACCAAACAACTCCAGCTGTATACAACCCAATATGCCAATTTTGCTCACACTTTTCTCTTTTTCTCTCTACCCCCACCCCTAAATCATAAATAAAGACCAGAACAACCTCCCACAAATCTTGATCTCCATGCTCTCCAAAGACCAAATATTTAAATATTTACTGAACTTGTTTCAATCAATGCGACAACTGACGACGCTATGTACCTCCTGCGAAAATTCCTTAAATCCTTACCCGATAACCAAACTCCTCTCGCCAAAGCTGAGTAGATTCTCCTAACTGTGTGCACACAGTTTTCTGAGCAGACTACAGTCTTCGGATATTGCAAACAACCCTTTAAATGAGGACAAATCATAACCAGAACTGTTTTGTTTTACATGTTTATATATCGCTATTCCTCCCCACAGGCAACAAATCTTAAACACGAAATTGCAATTCAAAACAGTCCCACAACCTCTTTAGGAAGTTTTGTTTTAAATGAATCCTAACAACCGGTTTATTTTGGCCATGAAGGCACAATTGTTAATTGTTCTACACTTGCTGTAACACGTCCAGTAGACACATTGAAAAATAACTTCCAGGTTAGTAATGGAACGGCACTGTTACTACGGAACGTGGTGAGATTACAATGTTACAGCGGCCCCGGTACTGGCTACCTTTCACTTCGTAAACAAATGCCGTACAAATTGCGCAGAAAATAACATAACCACAGAGCAGAGAGGTGGTGCAAAACTTGCGGTTAATGGGGTGGTTGCGGTGGGTCGGTGTACCAAGGGGACAGGACGCCTCGATAATTCAGTCACGAATTCTGCCCAAATATACACACATAAGTTGAAGTACAAACCTTCATTCCCTGCCTGCTCCCAGCCGTCTGTTCCTCCACAATCCAAACTCCGGGGTTTTAAGAACTGATTTCTAGCTTGGTTATTGGCATTAAAAACGATCTCCACTCAAAACTCAGAAACAGCCAAGTCATGGGATGGATTTTGAAGTTTCCCTTCCCCCAGCTACCGCCCCGCCCGGAACTACAAGCAGATGGGAATTGGAAGCAAGAAGTTGCCAAATCTTTTCAGTATTGCTGGGAAAAGAGAGAGGATTGCGAGGCAAAACCCTTTCATAGCGCGTCTCCTTTTCACTACTGCCAAACAGCCAAATCAAAACAGGATTGCAGCAGTACCGCTTCATTCCTAATAAACCACACTCTACGCCTGAAAGTTTTCAGAAAACTCGAGGAGGGGAAAGGTCCATGAACAATGGAAAGGAAAAGGGAGATAATTTAAAATATTTTATTTCCGCACATTTTAAAACCTCTAAATATATCAATTTGCTTGCTACAAAATGCTGATAGTTGTTTTAACTACATACACTACACAATAACAGATCTACAATCCTGTGGAAACAATGGCAGGGGGGATAAGACGTGCCTAATATATAATTCAGGATATCCTTCGGCCCATCGTGCTTTTGCTAACTCTTTGAAAGAGCTTCACAACTTTCTCCCATCCTCTAGCCATTTCCTTGCAAATATTCCCGTTTCGCGTGCTTTACACGTGAAAGCAGTGGAGAGAGTTGCAGAAACGATTCACGGCAATGGTTCCAGGGATCAGGAATTGAGATCTTGAGATTTTGCTCTGCCCAAAACCGAAAGAAACTACAAAAGGTTGGGAATGTAGCCCAATCCTCATTAACACTGTCTACACTTCCTGCTGTCTCCGCAAAGAGGTCAACATAATTAAGGATCCCATGCACCCCCGACATTCTCTCTTCCACCTTCGAGGGGTCACAGGCTCAAAGTGAGAGCGGCATGGTATAACTCCGATATCAGAAGGATGTTTTTTTTTACGCAGGTGGGGGCCTGGAATGCACTGCCAAGTAGAGTGGTGAAGGCAGACACATTGGAATTACCTGGATAGTCACATGAGCAGTCTGGGAATGGAGGGATACAAACGAATGGTCTAGTTGGACCAATGAGCAGTGCAGGCTTGGAGAACCGAAGGGCCTGTTTCCTGTGCTGTACTGTTTTTTGTTCCTCCCGTGGGAAAAAGATACAAAAGTCTGGAGTCACCTACCAACTGAAACAAGAACAGGTTTACAAGATGATGAAGGGGATAGATAGAATGGATGTACAGAGACTATTTCCTCAGGTGGATGTTGCTATTACTGGGGGGCATAACTATAAGGTTCATGGTGGGAGATATAGAAAGGATGTCCGAGTTGGGGTGTGGAATGCACTGCCTGCTGTGATAGTGTAGTCAGACACTTTAGGAATTTTCAAGCGGTTACTGGATAGGCACATGGAGCACACCATAATGATAGGGAGTGGGATAGCTTGATCTTGGGTTTGGACATAGCTCGGCACAACACTGAGGGCCGAAGGGCCTGTACAGTGCTGTAATGTTCTATGTTTCTCTGTATGTTAATACACGTGACAATAAATCAAATCAAAATTTTGAAGCAGTTACAAGGGGATTTGATAGAGTCATAGAGCTTTACAGCATAGAAACAGGCCTTTCAGCTCAACTTGTCCATACTGCCCTTTTTTGTTAATGATTAAGCTAGTCTCAATTGCCTGCGGTTAGCCCGTATGCCTCGAAAGCCATCTTACCCATATAACTGTAACTCTTTTTAAAAGACAAAATTGTACCCGCCTCAACTACTATTCTGGTAGCTTGTTCCAAACACTCATCACGCTCTGTGAAAAAAACTGTCCCTCTGGATACATTTTGTATCTCTTCCCTCTCACCTTAAATCTATGCCTCTAGTTTTACATTCCCCTTTCTTTGGAAAAAGATATTGACTATCTATCTAATTTCTGCCCCTCATTATTTCATAGACCTTTATAAGGTCACCCCTCAGCTCCTTGCTCCAGAGGAAAAAGTCCCAGTCTATCCATACTCTCCTTACAACTCAAACCATCAAGTTCTGGTAGTATCCTAGTAAATCTTTTCTGAACTCTTTCTAGTTTAATAATATCCTTTCCATAATAGGGTGACCAGAACTGCACACAGTATTCCAAGTGTGGTCTTACCAATGTCTTCTGCAACTTAATTGGATTTGATTTATTATCTGATTTGGTTTATTATTGTCGCATGTATTAATATACAGTAAAGTAGTATTATTTCTTGCACACTATACAAAATATTTATAGAGGAGGAAATGAGAGAGTGTAGAATGTAGGATTATACTCATAGCTAGGATGTAGAGAAAGAGCAGCAAGGTAAGTCCATTCAAAGATTTGACAGCAGCAGGGAAGATGCTATTCTTGAGTCAGTTGGCATGAGACTTCTGACATTTGAATCTTTTTTCAAAAGGAAGAAGATGAGAGAGAGAGAGAATATCTGGAGTGCGCGAGGTCCTTAATTATATTGGCTGCTTTGCTGAGGCAGCAGGAAGTGTAGACAGAGTCAACGGATGGGAAGCTGTTTTGTGTAATGGAATTGTTAAGTTCGTTTTTCGTGAGACTCTTCCGTCCTTGATACAAAAGCAAACATCAACCGCTGTCCAATTCAAAAGTTGTTTATTCTTCTTTCGTATGCAAGCTGGCAAACCTTTGCTACGTAACTTCCACTCAGTGCTGGGAATCAAGTAGCAAAGTGCGCTGAATAATGAGACGGTCCCCCTTTATGTAGCTTTTACAATCATTATGATCACATGCAGTCTGATAATAATATAGCTAACCACAAGACATCCTTTGTTCTAGTCAGGTTAACCATATTTAAAGTCATACTATTGTTACGTTGAAGGAAAGAGAACTGTTAAAGAGTAAATTCGTTAATCACAGATGTCTTAAACTTGTCATTTTGAAATCAACTCAAAAGTTCTTAGTTGCATGAGATGTTAATCCCTTAATATCTCGTTCACTCCTTTTATCATTTCATGATAACTTTAATCTTTAAAGAGAAGTTTGGGTTTTGTTATAGGCCAGGCATTGACAAACATATTGTAGCAAGAACAATAATAAGCAAATCACCAAAATAATGATTCCCAAATGCATTAACATTCCTCCCCAGTCCCCAGAGAGGCTACCAAAGGGCTACCGGATAGGAGGATTGTAATCTTTAAAGTTCTGCCTCTCGGTTCTAATTTTGTCTGCCATCTTTTTAATATGCTCAGCTAAATCGATGATATTGTCAGAAGAGTCTGGAATGTATGTACAGCATTCAGTGCCTATTAGGGCGCAGGTGCCTCTGGTAGCTGCCAACAAATAACCTAAAGCCATTCGATTTTGGAGTGCCACTGTCCGTATAGCTCAGACTTCAGCTGAAACTTCAGAGATAGCGATGCTCACATCCTTTAATCCATACGCAGTATCATTAGCTATTTCTCAAGAGCTGATACCACATTGATCAGCTCTCAAGCCGCCTTTGCTGTCCTATAGGGAGGAAAGGCTATCATTCAAAACCGTTGAGCTTCGGTGATAGTTAAATCATAACAGGTGTATCTTGGGGTGGAGATGCAGGGAGTCATAACGGACATAGGGGACCACATGTGCTAGATAGCAAATCCAGACCAGTCCCAGGGAAGCTAAGGAAAGCATTATCTCCACAGACAAAATAGGTATCATTGTACGCTACCTTGTCGTTTAATAGAATTGGGTCCCACAGTAGTCCAAAATGATTTGGCTATAGGGCAATGGATTTTAGGCCTTAGCTTTATCATACTACTATTGGGGACTGGTGATATTAAACTGCTGAATGCCGTAGCTATGGCCAATGGGTTTGGTTCTGATTTTTATCGGGCAGATGCGGTATTAACCACTTAATATCTCAGATGGGGCTACATTCACAACCTTTTGCAGTTCCTTGTGGTTTTGAGCAGAGCACGAGCCATACCAAGCTGTGATACAACCAGAAAGAATGCTTTCTATGGTGCACTGTAAAAGTTGGTGAGTCATAGCTGATGTGCCAAATTTCCTTAGTCTTCTGAGAACATAGAGGCATTGGTGGGCTTTCTTAACTATAGTGTTGGCAGGGGGGGGGAGACCAGCAAAGGCTCTTGGTGAGCTGGACATCTAAAAACCTAAAGCTTCGACCCTTTCTACTTCGTCCCCAGTGATGTAGACAGGGGCATGTTTTCCTTTATGCTTCCTGAAGTCAGTGACAATCTTCTTTGTTTTGTTGACATTGAGGAAGAGATTATTGTTGCTGCACCAGGCCACCAGATTGTCTATCTCATTTCTTACTCTGCCTTATCGTTGCTTGAGATCCAATCCACTAGAATGGTGTCAGCAAACTTGAAAATCGAATCGAAGAGGAACTTAGCCCACATTTCTAGGTGTACAAGGAGCATAGCAGGGAGCTAAGAACACAGCCTTGTGGGGCACCGGTATTGAGGATAATTGTGGAAGAGGTATTGTTGCCTATTCATACTGATTGTGGTCTGTGAGTTAGGAAGTTCAGAATCCAGTGACAGAGGAAAGCGCTGAGGCCCAGGCCACAGAGTCTGGAGATGAGTTTCATGGGAATAATAGTGTTGAAGGCTGAGCTGTAGACAATAAATAGGAGTCTGACATAGGTATACTTATTATCTAGATGTTCTAGGGTTGAGTGCAGGGCAGGGAAATGACATCTACTGCAGACCTACTGCAGCGGTAGGCAAACTGTAGTGGATCCAGGTAGTCTAGGAGGCTGGAACTAATAGATGCCATGACTAACTTTTGGAAGCACTTCATAATGATGGACGTCAGATTTAACCTTATGCAACAACCTACCATGCAATACCTTGTCAAAGACCTTGCTAAATACAGTAATTCCTTCACTTACGAGTTTAATTCGTTCTGTGACCGAGCTCATAACTCAATTTGCTCGTATATCAAATTAAATTTCCCCATTAAAATGGATTGAAATGCTATTAATCCGTTCCAGCCCCCCAAAATACGTGTTTTTAAATAAGAAAAATGTACTTTATAAATAACAAATACTGTATTAAAAAAAATACATAATAAAAGAGAATGTAAAGAAATAAACTGGTTTTATTAAGTGTATTTACCTTGAAGATCAGACAAAGATGCTGGCGGAGGTGGAGGAGATTGGGGGAGTTTTTCATTTCGTGCTCTATTTATTGCTAAATTTAACTTTTCTTTAAGTATATCACTCTGAAAACCCCAGAGCCTTTAAGTATCTTATGAGACTTAAAGGCTCTGAGGTTTTCAGAGTGATATACGAGTAGCGGCTTAATCTTGCAGTCACCACTCGCAATCGCGCACGTGAACTGAACGCTCGCCGGGCTACCTAGTGGCGGGTGGCATAAGCTCGTTCGCTCATAACTCAGATCTCGGCTCGCTTCACAAAGCAAAAAAATCGACCGAACGACGGCTCGCATCTTGGAAAATTCGTAAGTTGGGTCACTCGTAAGTCAAGGTTTCACCGTATAGAGAACATCAATTACACTGCCCTCATCTACCTTCTTGGTTACCCTTCAAAACACTCAATCAGCCCTTTTTAAACAAAGGCACAACATTTGCTGTCCTCCAATCTTTAGGCGCCTCACCTGTGGCTGTCAATGATTCAAATATCCCTGCTCAGGAACCCACAATTTCCTCTCGTCTCCCACAATATCCTGGGATATATTTCATCAGATCCCGAGGATTTATCTACTTTGATGCACTTTAAGACTTCCAGCATCTCCTTCCCTGTTATGTGTACACTCTTCAGGACATCACTATTTATTTCCCCAAGTTCTCTAACATCTGTGCTTTTGTCAATAATGAATACTGATGAGAAATATTCATTTGCGATCTCATCCATCTCTTGTGGATCTGCACATACATGACGATGTTGATTCTTAAGAGGCCCTACCCTCTCCCTTTTGTCCTTTATGTATTTGTAGATAGTCTTTGGATTCTCCGTTACCTTATCTGCTAAAGCATTCTCATGTCCCCTTTTTGCCCTCCTGATTTTTCCCTTAATTCTACTTCTACGCCCTCTATACTCTTCAAGGGATCCACTTCATCTCAGCTGCCTCTGCATGTCATGTGTCTCCATCTTCTTCTTGACCAGGGCTTCAATATCCTGAGTCATCCAGGGTTCCCTACTTCTACCGGTCTTGCCCTTCACTCTAAGAGGAATGTGCTTACCCTGAACTCTGGTTAACACACTTTTGAAAGTTTCCCACCTACCTGACATCTCTTTGCCTGCCAACAGACTCCCCTAACTAACTTTTAAAAGTTCCTATCTGATACTATCAAGAATTGGCCTTGTCTCAATTCAGAATTTTAATTTTTAGGACAGGCCTATCACTCTCCATGGCTATCTTAAAATTAATGGAATTACAGTCATTGGTCCAAAGTGATAGCTCACTAGCACTTCTGTCACTTGCCCTTCCTTATTTCCCAAAAGGAAGTCAGGTCTAGTTGGACAATCCACATACTGAATGAAAAATTCCTCCTCAATACATTCAATAAATTTCACTGCATCCAAGCCTTTAATACTATGTTGTTAACAATGTTGGGAAAATTAAAATCTCCTACTATTACCACCCTATTTTTCTTGGTATTCAAATCATGAGGGGCCTGGACAAAGTAGAACAGAAGAGACAGTTGCCATTGGTGGAAGGATCAGGAACCAGAGGGCACAGTTAAGGGATATGGAAAAAGATGCAATGGAGAAAACTCTCATGCAGCAAGTTTTCTGAAATGAGCTGCTTGAGAGTGTATGGTGCACGCAGTTTCAATCGAGGGAATTGGATTGTCTGAAAAAGGAAGAACGTACAGGATTAGGAGGAGGAGACGGGAATATGGCACTGCGTGAATTGCTCCTTTGTAATGCCAGCATTTCTCAGTACAGGCCAACTGACAATCTTATATTCTGGAGCCATTGTTATCCAATTTCCTGTTGAATGTTTCTATTGAATTTGCTGCCATCATCCTTTCAGGCAGCATATTCCTGACAATAACAACTCACTGTCTAAGATAAATTCTTAAAAGCCCTCTGGTTCGTAAAGGCACAGAGACTACAGCTCAACAATAGGACTACTGGTGAAATTTTTCTTGGTCCCTTCTTCAGTGAACCCTGCCAACTTAGTTGTTTCTTTCTTCCATTGCTGAGGGTCTAGAGTTAAACGTAGACCAGAACAGGTTAAGGATGGCAGATTTCTTCCCTAAAGGGCACTACTTTATTCGATTTATGATTGTCACATGTATTGGTATACGGTGAAAAATTGTTTATTGCGTGCTATACAGACAAAGCATACTGTTCACAGAGAAAGAAAGGAGAAGGTAAGAATGTAGTGTTATACTCATAGGGTGTACAGAAAGATCAACTTAATACAAGGTAGGTCCATTCAAAAATCTGATAGCAGCAGAGAAGTCACAGCAGACTGAATGACAGTGGTCATTTGGTACGTGTCCTCAAACTTTTGTATCTTTATCCCGATAGAAGAAGGTGGAAGTGACTATATCCAGGGTGACTGGGGTCCTTGATTCCGAGGCAGTGGAAAATGTAGATAGAGTCAATGGATGGAGGTGGGTTTGCGTAATGGACTGGGCTTTGTTTATGACTCTTAGAAGTTTCTTGCAGTCTTGGGCAGAACAGGAGCCATACCAAGTTGTGATACAACCAGAAAAACACTTTCTATGGTGCGTCTGTAAAAGTTGGTGAGAATTGTAGCAGATGTGCCAAATTTCCTCAGCCTCCTGAGAAAGTAGACATGTTAGTGGGTTTTCTTAACTAGTAGCGTCGGCATGGGGAACCAGGACAGGTTGTTAGTGATCTCGACACCTAGAAAAGTGAAGCTCTCAACCATTTCTATTTCGTTCCCGTTGATGTAGATGGGGGCATGTCCTCTACTATGTTTCCTGAAGACTAGCAAACCAAATGGGATTTTACAACAATTGATGATAGCTGTCATCATTATTGAGACTTGCTTTCAATTCCAGATCATCAATTGAATTTAAGTTCTATCCGCTGGCCTAATGGGATTTGAAACCATGGTCCCAGACCATTAGCCAGAGCTTCTGCATTCCTCGTTCAGTGAAATTAACATGATGCCAATATCTCCTCTCATCTGTTATTCACCACATTTTAAAAAATATTTCTCCTGAATATCCTTTGGATTGATTACTGAATCTTATATATAAAACATCCTGTCATGGTTTTGCTCACAAGTGGAAGCATCTTCTCTGTTTAGCAATTAGCATCTTCCAGTTGCCCACAATCCTGCCAGTGGAAATTTAACACTCCATTCATCTTTTCAAACATGCTTAGAAATATGAAAACCTTTATTAAACCTCTCTAGAACCCTCTCTTTTCAAAGTTCAACTTCAGCTTCTTGTGTCCAGCAGGAAGAGGTGAAAACTGTGTTCCAATAAGGATTTTCAGCAACCTTTTGAAAGTAAAAAAACTGCTGACATGTTTAACTCAGGCACTGAGATAGTGGAGAAAGAATGGTTAATGATAGTGAACATAAGAGCATAAGAACTAGGAGCAGGAGTAGGCCATCTGGCCCTCAAGCCTGCTCCGCCATTCAGTAAGATTATGACTGATCTTTTTTGTGGACTTAGCTCCACTTACCCACCTGCTTATCATAACTCTTAATTCCTTTACTGTTCAAAAATTTATCTGTCCTTACCTTAAAAACATTTAATGAGGTAGTCTCAATTGCTTCACTGGGCAGGGAATTCCACAGATTCACAAACCTTTGTGTGAAGAAGTTCCTCCTCAACTCAGTCCTAAATCTGCTTCCCCTTATGTTGAGGCAAAGCCCCCAGTTCTAGTCTTACCCGCCAGTGGAAACAACTTACCTGCTTCTATCTTATCTATTCCCTTCATAATTTTATATGTTTCTATAAGAACTCGTCTCGTTCTTCTGAATTCCAATAAGTATAGCCCCAGTCTACTCAGTCTCTCCTCATAAGCCAATCCTCTCAAGAAACCAAGATAGAATGAGAGAATGGAAAATAGGCTAGTCGGAGGGTGTTTGCGGCAATATGCGAACTGGAGATGTAGTGAGACTATTAAGGGGTCTGAAAGTGAGGACAAAATCAACACTGGTTTCTCAGCCTTTCAGTTGATGTGGATGAGAATTGATGAAATATGTAAGCGGGGGCCACTTACTGCTGATCAGTACAAGAACCATATACATAGGATAGTTAATACTGAAAACAAAGAACAAAGGACAAAACAACACGGGAAACAGGCCCTTCGGCCCAATGAGCCCACGCCGCCACCCCGATGTTCCCACCTCTACCCATAATCCCTATCTATGTTTATAGATCTATGGATTAAAAACCAAATTTGAGACAATTTAGGGAGAATTTATTTTGCCAATTAGCCTAAGAGCACATTTTTGGGATGTGGAAGGAAACCAGAGCACCCGGAGAAAACCCATGCAAGCACAGGGAGAATGCGCAAACTCCCACAGACACAGGCCCAAATCCATGTATCTGCACAGCACAGCGATAGTCACTGAGTTGTGGTGTTGCCCATCAAATGGTCCAGGTCAAGCATACACTAACGACATGAAGCACTAGGATATTCTCGAAAAATCCAAGAGCAGCCCTCTCACAACCCATCGCATGTATGCCCCTTGTTAGACAACAAGGCAGACCAAAGCACCTATAGGATGAAAACAAATACATCAATATCATCGTCTATTTACACACTTCCCAGGGACTCCCAAGCTTCACGATCCCTACTTTAAATCAGTTTTCTATACTCCTCCATTCCCATTCTGTTCACGTGCCCATCTAAGTATTTCTTAAATAACTCCAGAGTGCCTGCCTCCATCATTTTACTTGGCAGCACATTCCATACCTCCACCACCTTCTGTGTGAAAAAACTCTCTCTAGCATCCAAATTATACCTTATCCCCCTCACCCTAAGCCTGTGACCCCTCGTGCTATTCGAGTCCATCCTAGGAAAAAGTTTAACCCTGTTTACATATACCCCTGTTCTATACCCCTCATAATCTTGTACACCGCTATTCGATCTCCTCTAAGTCTACGTCTTTCTAAGGAAAACAGCCCCAATTTGCCTAACCTCTTCTTGTAACTCAGACCTTCCATATCAGGCAGCATTCTGGTAAACCTCCTCTGCACTTGCTCCAGAGTCTCCACGTCATTCCGGTAGTAAGGCGACCAGAACTGGACGCAGTATTCCAAATGAGGTCTAACCAACATTTTACACAACTGCAACAGTAAAGGCCAGTTCTTGTACGCTATACCCCTTCCTATAAAGGCTAGCATACTATATGCCTTTTTCACAACCTTCTCCACCTGCTCTGCCACCTTCAGAGACTTGTGTACCTGCACCCCCAGGTCCCTCTGCGTTTCTATACTCTTAATAGGTCTACCCTTTATCATATACCTCCCCCCTACATTCTTTCTCTCGAAACGCATCACCTTGCATTAATCAGGATTGAATTCCATCTGCCATCTATCTGCCCAAGCTACCAGCCTATGTCCTGCTGTATCGCCTGACAATGCTCCTCACTATACGCAAATCCAGCCATCTTTGTATCATCTGCAAACTTGCTGATCACTCCACTTACTAAATTATCCCCATTCATTATGATAGGTTTGGGTTGTTTTTCTGGACTAAGGGATGACCTAATTGAGATGTTTAAAATTATAAGGGACATGGATAGGGAGTAGCTGTTCCTCTTAGTTGAAGGGTCAGTTACGAGGGGGACACAGGTTAAAAGTAAGCAGTGGGAGTTTTAAGGGGGATTTGAGGAAAAACCTTTTCACCCAGAGGGTGATGGCAATCTGGAATGTGTTGCCTGGGAGAGTGGTGATGCCTCACATCGTATAAAAAGTACCTGGATGAGTACTTGGCACACCATAACATTCATAACTATGGGCCAAGTGCTGGCAAGTAGATTAGTGGGCAGGTCAGAGCTTTTCAATGCATCAGGTGCAGACTCGATGGACCAAAGGGCCACTTCTGCACTGTAGTATTCTTTTTACTATATATTTTTACCACAAGTTTTGAAACATAAGCTGCACTATTCCTACTACCCCTCAATTTTCTCCCCACTGCTGAAGGTGCTAACTTTTCACTGGGGTTACGGCAGTAGAGATTAGGCAATCCTAACGTACCCCTTCCCAAGCTTCCACTCCTGTGAGCTTAAACACCAAGCAGGCAAATCAATAGTGGACGGCAGAACAGTTGACCATAATCCTGTCCCTCACTCAGCATAAATTACAAGGATTTTCCAGATGATGTCTTTGGGTCATAATTAGGGACAAGAATACTGGTTGATTTCTCTTTCCATAGAAGCATTTTGGAAATTCGACCTGAGATAGGCTTTTCGCTCTGTTCTATGGTATACAATAAACCATTGGGACCAAATGCATTTTTTAACAAATATAGGTTGAACCACTTCCATTGTTACAGAACAAGACAATCGCATTATGTCAAACTATTTTTATACAAACAAATTAATCTCCTGTGGTAGTGCACAGTCAAGATCAAGTGTAGTCATTGAGTGAAACTGAGTTAGAAAGTAGACAGTTGAACTAGCGCAGCATGAATACAACTTAATTTTCAATTTAAAGCATACATTATGTCCTTATTTGTATATTTCCATCATAACTTTCTTCATCTACGTTTATAAAGAGAAAAGTTAGCAAGAAGATGTTTATTAAACTGTAGGTCTGTATAAAGTAGGTGTGAATTGCACCACATCGTAAAATGTTTTCTTGGAGGTCATTGCAATCAAGGAGGAGAGATGAGAACACAGCCGGAATAAGTGGCAGAGAACAAAAGTCACGGTGAGATCAGCAGGAAAGGCGCAAACACACAAGGATAAAATGGGTGACAGTGAGCGAGAGTCACTGCAAGGCTAACTAATATTAATGGCACATTATCAGAGCAGGAAGAAGAAAAGATAAAAGCAAATTACTGCAGATGCTGGAATCTGAAACCAAAAGAGAAAATGCTGGAAAATCTCAGTAGCTCTGGTGGCATCTGACAAAGCTTTAACAAAGGGTTGTCTGGACTTGATATGTCAGCTCTTTTCTCTCCTTACAGATGCTACCAGGCCTGTTGAGATTTTCCAGCGTTTTATCTTTTGGTTTCAAAGTAGGAAGAATGTGCAGTTACAGGGATATAGTGGGAGAATGGTACAAGGTGTACTGAGAGACAACAGGCTGAATGGCTTCCTTCTGTACCGTAATAATTCTGTAATTTTGTGGTTATAGACACCTGGTAACAATTGGATTGCAAAATTCTTCACACCAAGGCTGGAGGTCAGCTAAAAATTTCTAAAATGAGATAATCTGATCATTGTTGGTAAGGATATTAAAGGACATGGAACCAAGACAGGTAAAGCGTGTTAAGGCAGCTTAAGTATCATCTCATTTGAATAGTGGTAGAGCGCTGAATGATTTACTCGTGTTGCTTATGTTTCTAAAATGTACCTTAAGCTTTTAGCCATAGGACAATATTTGTCTCATCATATCAGTGTTCACTTACCTTTCACATTAGATGCTCTGTGTTCTGTACACTGATTGCATCCATAGAAAAGATATACCAAAATTTACAAAACTGATTATTTTATCAGCTCTTCCTTTACATGGTGCTATATCCTGCAGCAACAAAATCAAAACCACTAATCTGTCTGCATTATGGTCTTAATAGATTAACGATAAGGAGATAGCTGTCAGCTTTCTCACATACAGCATCAAACCAAAGTAAAAACAGCCAGAAGAGTCTTTTTTTAATTGATGAAGTGCATATGTGGCAGAAATTCAAATCAACATTCATCCAACAAGTACTCAGCCTCACTCCTGTGGCTTATTACACTATTTAACACTATCAAAGGCACCACTCAGACACCAGTGCCACTTGCTGCATCTGAAGTTTGATTGGGAGTTTGACTCTGTTTCTTGCTGGTAACTCCAGCAGCAGCTTGCAGACCAACTACCTGCAAAGACCAGCAATGTACAAAGAACAAAGAACAAAGAACAAAGAACAAAGAACAAAGAACAAAGAACAAAACAGCACGGAAACAGGCCCAATGAGCCCAACCCCACCACCCTGATATTCCCACCTCTACCCGTGATCCCTGTCATCCCTATCCATGTTTATACATCTATGCATTAGAACAAAATTTGAGACAATTTAGGGAGAATGTGTTATGCCAATTAGCCTAAGAGCACATCTTTGGGATGTGGGAGGAAACCGGAACACCCGGAGAAAACCCACGCAAGCACGGGGAGAATGTGCAAACTCCCACATACACAGGCCCAAATCCATGTATCTGCACAGGACAGCGATAGTCACTGAGCTGTTGTGTTGCCCATCAAATGGTCCAGGTCAAGAGTATACTAACAATGTGAAGCGCTAGCTACTCTTGAAAAATCCAAGAGCAGCCCTCTTATGACCCACCGTGTGTATGCCCCTTGTCAGACAAGGCAGACCGAAGTACCTGTAGGATAAAACAAATACATCAATATTATCAACTTTACACACTTCCCAGGGAATTCCCAAGGCTCATGATCCCTATTTTAAATCAGTTTTCTATATCCCTCCATTCCCATTCTGCTCATGTGCCCATCTAAATATCTCTTAAATAACTCCAGAGTGCCTGCCTCCACCACTTTACTTGACAGCATTTTCCATACCCCCATCACCCTCTGTGTGAAAAAACTCCCTCTAGCACCCAAATTATACCTTACCCCCCTCACCCCTCATGATATTTGAGTCCAACCTCGGAAAAAACTTAACCCTGTTTACATTATCTATAGCCCTCAATCTTGTACGCCGCTATTAGATCTCCTCTAAGTCTATGTTTTTCAAAGGAAAACAGCCCCAATTTGTCTAACCTCTCCTCATAACTCAGAGCTTCCATACCAGGCAGCATCCCGTTAAATCTCCTCTGCACTCTCTCCAGAGTCTCCACGTCCTTCTGGTAGTAAGGCGACCAGAACTGGACGCAGTATTCCAAATGAGGTCTAACCAATGTTTTATACAACTGCAACATTAAAGGCCAGCTCTTGTACTCTATACCCCTTCCTATAAAGGCTAGCATACCATATGCTTTCTTCACCTGTTCTTCCACCTTCAGACTTGTGCATCTGCACCCCCAGGTCCCTCTTCTATACTCTTAATTGGTCTACCCTTCATCATATACCTCCCCCCTACATTCTTTCTTCCGAAATGCATCACCTCACATTTATCAGGATTGAATTCCATCTGCCATCTGTCTGCCCAAGCTACCAGCTGTATCGCCTGACAATACTCCTCACTATCCGCAAGTCCAGCCATCTTTGTATTGTCTGCAAACTTGCTGATCACTCCACTTACTCCCTCTTCCAAGTTACTTATATATATATTACAAATAGAAGAGGTCCCAGTACCGAGCCCTGCGGCACACCACTAGTGACTGACCTCCAGCTAGAAAAACACCCTTCCACTACTACTCTCTGTCTCCTATTACCAAGCCAGTTACTTATCCATTTAGCTACCTGTCCTTGTATCCCATTAGCTTTGACCTTCTCGACTAACCTCCCACGAGGGACTTTGTCAAACGCCTTACTGAAATCCATATAGACGACATCAACGGCTTGCCCTTCGTCAACCGTTTTCGTCACCTCCTCAAAAAAATGCTACCAGTTTCATAAGTACGACCGCCCTTTAACAAAACCATGCTGCACATCCCTAATCAGATCGCAACGCTCTAAGTGCCTATACATCCTATCTCTAAGAATCCCCTCCAACAGCTTCCCTACCACTGATGTCAAACTCACCGGCCTATAATTTCCAGCGTTTTCCCTACCAACCTTTTTAATGGTACAACATTAGCTATTCTCCAGTCCTCTGGGACCTCACCTGTGTCCAAAGAAGAGACAAAGATTTGCGTCAGAGGCCCAGCAATTTCACCTCGCACCTCCCTAAGCAGCCTGTACTTTCACACCAGTGAAAATTAGCAATGTCTTTGCATCAATCGCACATGCCTTTTTTTTTGAAAGCGCTATCTATAAATATACTCCTAATATATATATATATTAGCTATCTATAAATATACTATACGAGAGGAGAGGCTGTACTTGACCTGGTGCTAGCTAATGAGCCAGGACAGGTGTCGGATCTCACGGTAGGTGAGCATCTTGGGAATGGAGATCATAATTCTATCTCTTTCATGATAGCAATGGAAAGAGATAGGATCAGGCAGGCTAGGAAGGTGTATGTCTGGAGTAAGGGGAAATATGAAAACATCAGGCAGGTAATTGGACGTATAAAATGGAAGGAAGCGTTCTTGGGGAAGAGTACAGAAGGAAAGTGGCGGATATTCAAGGAATGTTTATCTGGGGCACTGCAAGACAACGTTCCGAGGAGTCAAGGAGGTTCTGGTAGGACGCAGGAACTGTGGTGCACGAAGGTTGTGGTGAACCTAGTTAGGAAGGAAAAAAACATATACAAAAGGTTCAGAGAGCTAGGAGATATTAGGGATCTAGAGGAGTATATAGGTGTGTAGAAGGGAGCTTAAAAAGGAAATTAGAGAGCCAGAAGGGGTCACGAGAAGGCCTTGGCAGGTAAGATTAAGGAGAATCCCAAGGCCTTCTACAAATATGCCAAAGGTAAAAGGATGAGAAGAGAAGGGACTGGGCCTATAAAAGGCGAAGGGGGAAAAGTCTGTGTGAATCCGGAAGAAATGGCAGAGGTGTTTAATGAGTACTTTGCCTCGGTATTCATGGTGGAAAGTGAACTGGGAGATTGCACTGCAGGTTTGAGGCATACGGAAAAGATTGAATATGTGGATGTTAGGAAAGAGGATGTGTTAAAGCTGTTAAATTCTATCAAGATAGACAAGTCGCCGGGACCGGATGGGATGTACCCCAGGTTATTGTGGGAGATGAGGGAAGTGGTTGCAGAGCCCCTGGCAATGATATTTGCGTCGTCCATGGAAACGGGGGAGGTTCGCAGATGTGGTTCCTATCTTTAAGAAAGGGAACAGGGATAGTCCAGGAAATTACCGACCGGTGAGTCTGACTTCAGTGGTTGGTAAGCTGATAGAGAGGCTTCTGAGGGATAAGATTTGTGAACATTTGGAGAAGTTTGGACTGATTAGAAATAGTCAGCATGGTTTTATCAAGGGCAGGTCATGCCTCACGAGCCTAGTTGAGTTCTTCGAAAATGTGACTGAACACATTGACGAAGGAAGAGCGGTGGACGTAGTGTACATGGACTTTAGCAAGGTGTTTGATAAGTTCCCCCATGCAAGGCTTCTGGAGAAGATGAGAGGGCATGGGATCCAAGGGGCTTTGGTCTTGAGGATCCAGAACTGGCTTGCCGGCAGAAGGCAGAGAATGATTGTGGATGAGTCTTGTTCTGCATGGAGGTCGGTAACCAGTGGAGTGCCCCAGGGATCTGTTCTGGGACCCCTGTTGTTTGTCATTTTCATAAATGACCTGGATGAGGAAGCGGAGGGATGGGTTAGTAAGTTCGCCGACGATACAAAGATCGGTGGTGTTGTGGATGGTCTGGAGGGATGTCAGAAGTTGCAGCGGGACATAGACAGGATGCAAGAGTGGGCGGAGAAATGGCAGATGGACTTCAACACGGATAAATGTGCAATGGTCCATTTTGGCAGCAATAATGGGATGAAGGAGTACAAGGGGTAGGAGTCTTAGCTGTGTTGTAGAGCAGAAGGATCTCGGGGTCCGGGTCCATAGGACTCTTAAATCAGCCTCGCAGGTGGAGGAAGTGGTCAAGAAGGCGTACGGTGTACTGGCCTTCATTAATCGAGGAAGAGAGTTTAGGAGTCAGGAGGTAATGATGCAGCTTTATAAGACTCTTGTCAGACCTCAGTTGGAGTATTGTGCGCAGTTCTGGTCGCCTCATTATAGGAAGGATGTAGAGGCTATTGAGAGAGTTCAGAGGAGATTTACAAGGATGCTGCCTGGATTGGGAGGCAGGCCTTATGAAGATAGGTTGAGGGAGCTTGGGACTCTTCTCACTGGAGAGACGTAGGTTGAGAGGCGACCTGATAGGAGGTTTATAAAATGTTGAGAGGAATAGATAGGGTGGACTCTCAGAGACTTTTTCCCCGAGCTGAAATGGTCACTACCAGAGAACACAGATTTAAGGTGCAGGGAAGCAAATACAGAGGAGATGTCAGGGGTAGGTTTTTCACTCAGAGGGTGGTGAGTGAATGCAATCGGCTGCCATCGGAGGTTGTTGAAGCAAATTCACTGGGGTCTTTTAAAAGACTTCTGGATGAGTATATGGAAAAGAATAGGATAGGGGGTTATAGATAGGTCTGTGGATTGGTAGATATGATCGGTGCAACTCATGGGCCGAAGGGCCTGTTTGTGCTGTATTGTTCTATGTTCTCTAAAATAGGTAAGGTTAAGGACACTTAGACGCCTTAAGATATTTCTTAATGTACTGTATGAACAGACACTGAGCATATAAAATATAGCCAACAGCATCACCAGTGTTAAACATTACTCTTTTCTTTAAGTGATAATCTTCCCAATTCTTCAACTATCAACATAATTGGTTAAACATTACCAACAATAGTAAGTGAAGGGGAAATTACAGCAGAGTTAATTCATCCATGGAAGTAGTTTGAAATGGTGCCAGGCTTCCGAGAAGCTACTTTTTCATCATCATCTGTAACAAATTATCTTAAAACATCTTCCTGTCCCTCTCCCATTAGCACTCCAACCTCCAACACCCCAATTCTCTCTCAGCACCTTCCCATGAAATCGCAGGAAGTATAACACCCATTCCCCTTACCCCCTCCCTCCTCGTCCAAAATCACAAACATTCCTTCCCAGTGAAACAGCGATTTCCTTGTATTTCTTTCAATTTAGTCTATTGCACTCACTGCTCGCAATGTGCTTGCCTCTTCTGTGGAGAGACAGGAACATATTTGTTCAGCCCACAACCATAACCCTGACCTTCCTGTCGCTTGTCATTTCAATTCACCATTATGCTCTCATGCTCACATTTCTGTTCTCAGCCTGCTGCTATGTTTCAGTGAAGCCCAATACTTCATCTTCCAATTAGGCACACTGCAGCCTTCCAGAATCAAAATTGAGTTCAACAACTTAGATCGTGAACTCTATCCTCCAGTTTGATTGCCCTCTTCCTACCGCCGCTCCCACCCACCTACTCCCAACCCTGGCACATGGCAATTTGAATCTTGCTTTTGCTATCACAGCTGACCTTTATTCTTCTATTACCACTTCACTGAACAAATGCTTTGTTTCTTTCCCAATATCATTACCACTCCCATTGCCTTTGCTCTATGTCATCTTTGTAATTTAACATCCGCATCCCTTTAATTCCTTGATTTTCCCTTTTGCTTCACCTACCCTTTTTTTTAAACAGCATAAAACCCATCATATTTCTATCTCATAGAATCATTGAATCCCTACAGTGTAGGAGGAGGGCATTCGGCCATTTCAGCATACACCCACAACAATCTCAGCCAGGCCCTATCCCTGTAATCCATTATTTACCCTACCAATTTCCCTGACATTAAAGGGCAATTGAGCACGGCCAATCAACCTAACTCACACATCTTTGGAGTGTGGGAGGAAACCAGAGCACCTGAAGGGACTCCACACAGGGACACAGGAGGAAGTCGTCAAGAAGGCGTACGGTGTACTGGCCTTCATTAATCGAGGAAGAGAGTTTAGGAATCAGGAGGTAATGATGCAGCTCTATAAGACTCTTGTCAGACCCCACTTGGAGTGTTGTGCGCAGTTCTGATTGCTTCACTATAGGAAGGATGTAGAGGCTATTGAGAGAGTGCAGAAGAGATTTACAAGGATGCTGCCTCGATTGGGAGGCAGGCCTTATGAAGAACGTGCAGACTCCACAAAGACAGTGGCCCAAGCTAGGACTCAAATCCTGGTTCGTGGCACTGTGAAGCAACAACGCTAACCACTGTGTCACCGTGTCGCCCTTCAATTCTGAAGAATCAAATCAGACTTCAAACATTAACTCTGTTTCCCTCTCCACAGATGCTGCCAGGGGTGCTGAATTTATCCAGCACTTTGCTTTCATTTCATATCTCCAGTATCTGCATTATTTTGCTTTTATATTTTACACAAGTTTTAAAATAGAAAAATCCCAAGGTGTTTCACAATTCCTATCAAACAAAAATGGACATCAAGTAAATGGATAAATAATAATAGACTCCTTAAACCCTGTTTCTTGGACCAAGGTTTTAGGCGCTAAGAAACAGAGAGCAATACTGGAAATAGCAAAACTAATGAACTTCAGGGCTTTGTACTGCTCTTGTTTATCTATTGGCTGTGTGATAGCACTCTGGCTTTTTGAGTCAGAAGGTTCTGAATTTAAAGCCCAGTTCCTGTCTTAAGAAACCTAACACTTTTGTGGTTTTCCTCACTACACTTACTAGTACAGTGGGAGTAATATTGGGAGGAAATTTTCCCTCAGGTACAGTACAGCAAAATCATGAACCCATTGATAATGAGTGGCTCTATGGCTTTACTTTATTCTGTTTTAGTCAGATGTTTGTCACAACACTTTCTTTAATTTCATACTGTAGGAATTTTACTGCTTCCTTCATAAACCTACAAATGACGACTTGGTTTTGGATCTCAGTGCAGTATTCAGGAAGTGCTACATTGTTGGAAGAAATGTCTTTCAGAAGCAAAGGCCATCTGCCCCCTTCACGGAACCACAGATTCCCTACAGTGCACCAATCCACCTAACCCACACATCTTTGGACACTCAGGCGTAATTTAGCCTGGCCAATCCCTCTAATCCGCACAATCGGTAGTTGCATTTCTCAATATTACAGTAGTGACCACTCTGGTTCTGAAGCACTTTGGAACAAGTCCAGGTGTGAAAGAGCTTCATATAAATATAAGTTAATTATACATAGCTACTGCAAAGAAAACATACTTGGTTCAGGCTGCGATCCAGCTCCAGAGACTGATACTTAACTCGAACATAAAGCCAAAGAAACAAAGTACACAAACGAGACACAATAAGTCTGACTATTTGGAAGCAGCATATTCGACTACAACAAATGGATTTGTAGTCAGGCTCAAAATCCCCACAGCCTTATAAAGTAGAAAAGCTAATTTTCTGCCAAACATAAAATTTTTGTTAATATGATTTTATGCAAGATTCCACAGTCATCTCATTTTAGAGAAGCATTCTTCTCATTGCCGTTGTTTAGAATATGAGAATAACACAGATAGTGTAAACAGTATAAAAGTAACACTGACAAAATGAAATCACACACTCTGCCCACACTGCTACATCTCGTGAGAAAAGTTGGAGCTCATGGAATGAAAAGTAGCAGCATGGTTACAAAATTGGTTAAATTACAGGAAACAGAGAATGATTATTCGATGTTTTCCAGAGTTGACAAAGGCTTACTGTGCTTTTCAAAGGTCTGTCCTTTTCCTGATATCTATTAATGGCCTAGATCTTGGAATAAGAAATCTCACAACACGAGGTTTAAGTCCAACCAGTTTATTTGATAGTAATCCCATAAGGTTCCTTCCTCACACCTGACGAAGGAACACCATTTCCGAAAGCTTGTGGGATTACTATCAAATAAACTGGTTGGACTTAAACCTGGTGTTATGAAACTTCTAACTGTGTTTACCCCAATCCAACGCTGGCATCTCTACATCTAGATCTTGGAGTACAAGGGACAATTTCAAAACTTGTGGATGGTACAAAACTCTGAAGTTTTGTGAACTTGAGGTGGTGATAGCAGATGAAGTGATGAAATGTCAAGTTATTTTGTTACAAAGAACATGGCAAGGCAATATAAAATAAAGGGTACAACGTATAGGAGTAGTGGGACTCTGATGCACGTGCACATTAGTCAGTGAAGATAAGTCTCTGTTCCCCTTTACACTATCCTCAACTACAAAAGCCATACAGGGTCCGCCCTTGGCGCTTTAGTACTTACACCACATCCACAGCGGTCACTGTTTTGCACCTAGCGTATTCAGTGTAGGTCACCAAGTTCCTGATCACATTCTCCAAAAACACCTTCAACACTCCATGGTCCTCCTCGTAGACCAAGCCAGAGTACGCTTGACTCCTCTGCGGCGAGCCAGATGCCTGATGGCAGGCTTGGTAATACCTTGAATATTGTCGCAGAGCACCTTGCAGTGCCACTTGGCTCCACCTTTACCAAGCCCTTTACCACCTTTCCCTCTTCCTAACATAATAGCATCCTAGGCTTCATTAATATGGGCATTGTGTACAGGAGCAAGGAGATTATATTCCACTTGTATAAAAAACTAATTCGGTCTCAGCTGGAGTAATGAACCCAGTTTTAGGCTCTGCCCTTTAAGGAGGACGGGAAGGCATTAGTGAGAGTGCCGAAAAGATTCACGAGAATAGTTCCAGGGATGAGGAACTTCAGTTATGAAGACAGCTTAGAGAAACTGAGACTGTTTTATGAGATAAGAGACGGCT
The DNA here is from genome assembly GCA_024679065.1 of Sphyrna mokarran. NCBI lineage: Eukaryota > Metazoa > Chordata > Chondrichthyes > Carcharhiniformes > Carcharhinidae > Sphyrna > Sphyrna mokarran. The sequence continues at coordinate 6,183,313 of JAGIQG010000006.1, forward strand.
GTGAGGAGTTAATTGAGGTATTCAAAATCATGAGGGATCTGGGCAGTGTTGGTATGGAGCAACTACTCCCATTTATAAAAGGGTCGAAAATGAGAGGGCACAGATTTAAATTAATTTGCAAAAGAAGCAAAAGCTGTATTGAGTTCAAAGAGGCACATGAGATTGGCCTCTTCGGAGTATGAACTTCCTGATGGAGATCATAATTGCCTGTAACCTGCTCCTGGGCCTAGCAAAGCTTGCCACAAACAGGGCCAGGCAGCGGGTGACCAAGAGGCTCATCCAACCTGACTGTCTGCCCTTCTACAGCAGCTAGATTTGCAGCCAGGTGTCCCTGGAGAGTGTCCAACGGCACCATTGATGCCTTCTATGCCTGCTGGGCACAGCAGTGACTGGGAAGCATTATTAACTCATTTACTCTCTTTTAATTTGATGTTTTAAGTTTCCTTTCCATTTTGTCTTTTGTTTCAGGGAGCTGACCCTTTTAACTCCCCCCCCCCCCCCGTTAGCTTGAGTTAGTTTATTTGGTTGGCCAATAAAATTGGTCATAGCTGCCTGACCAATCTTATTTGTATATAAAATTGGGAGTGTCAGCCATTCTGATACACTGGATTCTGACTGTATACCAGAAGCACACTGAGTGGAATAGAGTTTACAAATAAAGGCAATCTGGTGAAGGGTACTAGCCTCTGAGAAGTTATTTCAAAAGTGTTATGAGGAAACATTTTTTCATGCATGAAGTGGTTAAAGTTTGGAATGTACTACATGAGAATGTGATGGAGGCACTTCATTCAGAGCATTCGCACACTATTGGACTGTTATGTGAAGAAAGTGCGGAGTTACAGAGGAAGGCAGGAGAATAGCAATTAATGACTGGCTAAATTGGAGAGTCAATGGTAACAGGGTAGGCCAAATGTCCGCCTTCTATACAGTAACAATTCAGAAGAACAGGATAAAGTTAGCCTGCACAAAGATAGCAGAAAAACAGTGATTGCCAACGTGAGGGAGAAGTAATTTTCTGGTCTCAAACTAGTGGCCGAGGTAAATATGATCCCATTTTTCTCAGTCATGTTACAAATCATTTGTCATAAATTTTATCAGCTCTTCACTACATGCTTAATGGAGCACTACAAGCGGTTACAGGCATCACATTCTGGCCACAGTTCATTTATTTTCCCAAATACAAAGCTTATCTGAGCACTGCAAACTTTCTAGTTGCTGTGGCCATGTGTTTGCTTTGTAGCCAAAGAATGCATCAAGAATAAACAACAAACGCAAAGAATCATTCTGTAACTCAGTTTCTCAAGTCCCAACAACACCCTTGTAAACCTTCTCCGCAACCGTTCAACCTATATTAATATCCTTCCTCGAATTAGATGACCAAAACTACACACCATACTTTAAATTCAGCCTCACCAATGTCTTATACAACCTCAACATAACATTCCAAGTCTTATAATCAATACTTTGATTTGTAAAGGCCAGTGTTCCAAAAACATTCTTTATGACTCTATCTGGACGTGGAAGCTTTGGAGAGAGTACAAAGAAGGTTCACCAGGATGTTGCCTTGTCTCAAGGATATCAAAGTTAAAAGTTAAAGTTTATTTATTAGTCACAAGCAAGGCTTACATAAACACTGCAATTAAGTTACTGTGAAATTCCCTTAGTTGCCACAGTCAGGCACCTGTTCCGATCAATGCGCCTATCATCATAGAATCTCTACAGAAAGAGGTCATTCGGTCCATCGAGTCTGCACCAACCACGATCCCACCTAGGCCATACCCCCATATCCCTATACCTTTTATCCACTAATCTCTCTAACCTATGTATCTCAAAATACTAAGGAGCAATTTTAGTACAGTCAATCAACCTAATCCACACATCTTTGGACTGTGGGAGGAAACCGGGCACCCGAGGAAACCCATGAGGAGAATGTGCAAACTTCACACAGACAGTGACCCAAGCCAGGAAACGAACCAAGGTCACTAATTCTGTGAAGCAGCTATGTGGGCGCTGAGTCACGAGGCTGGTATTGGCTATGAGGAGGGGTTGAATAAATTAGGACTGTTTTCACTGGAAAGACGGAGGCTGAGGAAGACCCAGGATGATCTGAGGGCTCTCCACTTCTCCTTGGATGGAGGCCTACCCCAGATTTAATCCACTACCATGGGTGGCGGTTGATGGGAAATATTCAACCTGGAGTTCAGTTACAAGTGGTGTACCTCAGGGATCTGTTTTGGGGCCACTGCTGTTTGCTATTTTTATAAATGACCTAGATAAGGGTGTAGAAGAATGGGTTAGTAAATTTTCTGATGACACCAAAGTCGAAGAAGTTGTAGACGGTGAGGATGGATGTTACAGTTTGCAGAGGGACATAGATAGGCTGCAGAGATGGGCTGAGAGGTAGCAAATGGAGTTTAATGCGGAAAAGTGTGAGGCGTTTCATTTTGGTAAGAGTAACAGAAGTACAGAACATAGGGCTAACGGAAGGACTCTTAATAGTGTCGATGAGCAGACAGATCTCGGTGTATGCGTGCATAGCTCCCTGAAAGTTGGCACCTATGTTGATAAGCTTGTTAAGAAGGTGTACGGTGTGTTAGCTTTTATTGGTAGAGGGATTGAATTTAGGAGCCACGAGGTCATGTTGCAACAGTACAAAACGCTGGTGTAGCCCCACACTTGGAGTACTGTGTACAGTTCTGGTCCCGACGTTATAAGAAACATGTGGAGGCATTGGAAAGGGTGCAGAAGAGGTTTACTAGGATGTTGCCTGGTACAGTGGGAGGATCTTATGAGGAAAGGCTGAGGGACTTAAGGTTATTTTCATTAGAGAGTAGGTTAAGAGGTGACCTAATTGAGGCATACAAGATGATCAGAGGGTTAGATAGCGTGGACAGTGAGAGTCTTCTTCCTCGGATGGTGATGGCTAGCACAAAGGGACACAGCTTTAAACTAAGAGGTGGTAGTTATAGGACGGATATCAGAGATAGGTTCTTTACTCAGAGAGTAGTAATGGTGTGGAATGCCCTGCCTGCAGCAGTTGCGGACTTGCCAACTTTAAGGGCGTTCAAATGGTCAATAGATAGGCATATGGATAACATTGGAATAGTTTAGGTTAGAGGGTCATTAGATTGGTTCCACTGGTCGGCGCAACAGAGGGCCGAAGGGGCCTATACTGCGCTGTGATGTTGTATATTTTATGTTCTAAAGAGCACTAGGGAAACTAATGGGACTAACAGCTGACAATTCCCTGAACCCGATGACCTGGCCTCTAGGATCTTAAAAGAAAATGGCAGCAAAGACAGTGGTTGCATTGGTTGTGACCTACTGAAATTCCTTAGATTCTGAAGAAATCTAGTGAATTCAAAATCCCCAAAAATAACACCAGAAAGCAGGAAACCAGAGACCAGTTAGCCTAACATTTATCATTAGGGAAAATGCTAAAATTCATTATTAAGTATGGTTCTGTGTTGGGGTCTGAACTATTTATGATCTGCACTAATGATTTGGATCAAGGGATTTATTGTATTGTAGCCAAGTTAAAATTTTCACCCTTGCTTTCAAATTTCAACGTGCCATACCATTCTGCTGCCCCACCCCGCCCCCCACCGTCTCTGTAACTTCCTCCAAACTGACAATGATGCGGCACAGTGGTTCGGACTGCTGCCTCATAGTGCCAAGAATTCAAATTAGATTCCAAACTTGTCTGTGTGGAGTTCATGCACTCCCTCCTCTGCGTGGGTTTCCTTTGGGTACTCTGGTTTCCTAATGCAGTCCAAAGTGCAGGTTAGGTGGATGATAAGTTGCCCCATAGTATCAGGGGGACTTACAAGGTAAATACACACTGTTAAAGGGATAGAGCCTGGCTGGGATTGTTGTCAGTGCAGATTCAATGAGCCAAATGGCCTCCTTCAGCACTATAGGGATGCTATGATTTTATAATTCTATGATCTCTTTTACCCACCAATTTTAACATCTTGCACATCTGATTTTCTACACTCCTCCACTGACTGCTTTCAGCTGCCTAGACCTTAAACTCTGCAATTTTCTTCCCAAATCTTTCCATGCTCTCACCTTTAAGATGTCCAAGTTTCATTCACCTGTCCCAACATATGCCCAATATATACCTCAGTGTCACATTTTGTTTGATAGTCATTCCTGCGAAGCGCCATTGGCCATTTTCTATGTTAATATGTTTTTACTTTGTTCATGGGATGTTGGCATCACTGATTGACCCAATATTTATTACCCATCCCTATTTGTTCGTGAACTGAATGTCTCACTCGGCCACCTTAGAACGTCTGGATGTGATCTTGGAGTCACGTGTCAGCCAGACCAAAGAAGAATGGCAGATTTCCTTCCTAAAGGACATTAGTTACAACAATCCCCAATGGGGTTTTTACAACAATCAACAGTAGTTTCATGGTCATCATTAGACTTTTAATTCCAGATTTTTTTTTAATTCAAATTAAAGATGCTGTGGGATCCGAGATGCTATGACAATGGATGAACGAACACTGCTCGACAATCACCAGGCAAGTTTGCTCTGTTCCTCTTGGGGAACATTTCAGCGGTCACGGGCATTTGCCCTCTGATCTTTGTACAGGCATTCTCCAAGGGGGTCTTCATGACACATGACAGCGCAAAGTCACTGAGAAGAGACTGATAGCCAAATTACGCACACGAGCACAGCCTCAACCAGGATCTTGGGTTCATGTTGCACGATCTGTAGCCCCCATGACTTGCCTGGGCTTGTAAAATCTCACTTACTGTCCTGTCTGAGACAATACATATCTCTTTAACCTGTGTTTAATGCTCTTGCCACTTGCATTGTCTGTACCTTTAAGAATTGATCAGCAATAAAGACTCACATTTCAATCATTATTCTGTAAATTGAGTTTGTGCCTTTACATGCTCTGTAATCAGAACTCACTCACCTGATGAAGGAGCAGTGTCCAAAAGCTAGTTGCTTGTGCTACTAAATAAACCTGTTGGACTTTAATCTGAACTTCTTACTGTGTTTACCTCAGTCCAAAACTGGCATCTCCATATCACTACCAGAGTCTGTGGATTACTAGCCTAGTGACAATACTGCTATACGGTCACCACCTCCTCTGACAATACACAAATGGAATAAAAATTGAAAATGCTGGATAAACTCAGCAGGTCTGGCAGCAACTGTGGTAAGAAACAGAGTTAATATTTCAGATCTATATTACCCTTCCTCAGAATTGTCAGTTAGATGACATTTTAGTCATTTAGATCCACAGTATTTTTTGCTTTTAATATGCAAGTAGAAACTGTTATCTTTTATTTGCATATCTGTGGTTGAATGATACAGCACAGAAGGTGGCCATTTAATCTATCCTGTTCACGTTGGGCTTGCCTTTTATTGCTAATTTACAACACTAAATGATTTTATCTTAGACTTTCTACTATTTGTGAAATCTCTTCCGGATATCCCTGAGATATTTAGCTCCAAATTCATTTGAATTGTTATCTGCTACCAATGCTGATCTCTTCACCTTGAAATTACTTCTCTGTGTCTAACAACATAGAACATAACAGCGCAGAACAGGCCCTTCGGCCTTCGATGTTGTGCCGACCAATTAGGAAAAAGCAATATCCCTCTAACCTAAACCATTCCCTTTTCGTCCATAAACTTATCTACTAACCTCTTAAACGCCACCAAACTTGGCGCATCCACAACTGCAGCAGGCAGGGCATTCCATAACCTTACCACCCTCTGGGTAAAGAACCTACCTCTGACACCCGTCCTATAACTACCACCCCTTAATTTAAAGTTATGTCCCCTCGTGCTAGCTTTCTCCATCCTAGGAAAAAGGCCATCACTGTCCACGCTATTTAAACCTGTAATCATCTTACATGTTTCAATTTACTGACTATATCAGTCAGTAAATTTTTTGCTGAGAACTCAAGAAACTAACAAAAAGCAACAAAATTTTGTTCGAATTTGGTTAAGCTGTCATTTGTGGATTCAGCTACTTGTGTTCACTCAGTTTCTGATGTACTGACCTGAAAAATCAGTTTTGATGCAAAAGGAAATTTCATAGTAACTTCATTGCAGTGCTAATGTAGGCCTTGCTTGTGACTAATAAATAAATAAGCTTATAAACTGTTTATAAAATTATAAACAAACTCTTTAACAGCACAAAAGCCAGCAATTTACATGGAATCAATGAATTCAACCCTTTACCTTGTATAAACTTTCAACTACTCCAACTCTGGGTGAATTTAATCAAATGGAAGAAAACTTGGTTCATTTACCTAGAAAATAACATACTCCCAAACTGTTGCCAGATACAACATTCCCCTCCTGCTCCTGACCTCCAATCTCTAAACGTAGCTTTCTTAGTCATGTCTGGCTCCAATAGCACATTGCAACCTTCAACAAAAATAAAAATTGATCCAAGTTTCCTTGCAAATGTTGCTAGCATATTTTTTCTGCACTGAATTAAGTGATAATTTATTTAGTGTGTTATCAGACATTCTCCATCATAGTTTTTACAATCTGTCAAAAACTATGATCAGTGTTCCTTTGAACTGCACTCTTCTGTCCTCAGAATACAGTGTGCCCTCTTGCATGCTAGCTCTCCTTTTCTCAGTAAATAGGAAAGAAAAAATTATGACAGAGCACTCTTGTGTTGATCCACAAAAAACCAGCCTTCAATTAGATCAGCCAGGTAAGTTAAAGGGAACATTTCATAACCAGGTCCCGGAATGCTAAACTGCGAATCATATTTTGACTTCTGTTTTTTGCCCCCATGTTTTGTAATAAGTGAAGCATTTTGGAAGGAAAAATTAGAACAGGAATACAAAATAAATGGTATCATTTTAAAAGTGGTGCAGGAACAGAGAGGGGTGGGGGACGGGGAATACCATCTCATAGAACATAGAACATTACAGCACAGAACAGGCCCTTCGGCCTTCGATGTTGTGCCGACCAAAATAAAAAGCAATGCCCCTCCAAACTAAACCATTCCCTTCTCTTCCATATACTTATCAATTAACCTCTTAAACGCCACCAAACTTGGCGCATCTACAACAGCTGCAGGCAGGGCATTCCACTCCCTAATCACTCTTTGAGTAAAGAACCTACCTCTGATATCCGTCCTATAACTCATACCCCTTAATTTAAAGCTGTGTCCCCTCGTGCTAGCTTTCTCCATCCTAGGAAAAAGGCTATCACTGTCCACCCTATCTAAACCTCTAATCATCTTATATGTTTCAATAAGATCCCCTCTTAGCCGCCTCCTTCTAACGAAAACAACCTCAAATCCTTCAACCTCTCTTCATAGGACCTGCCCTCCATACCAGGCAACATCCTGGTAAACCTCCTCTGTACCCTCTCCAATGCCTCCACATCTTTCTTATAATGTGGCGACCAGAACTGCACACAATACTCCAAGTGCGGCCGCACTAGAGTTTTGTACAGTTGCAACATGATGCTGCGGCTCCTAAATTCAATCCCCCTACCAATAAAAGCTAAGACTCCATATGCCTTCTTAACAACTTTATCCACTTGACTGCCTACTTTCAGGGAAAGTAGGCAGTCAACAAATCTTTGAAAGTGGTGGGAGAAGTTCATGAAGCTGTTAAAAAAGAAAATGACACTTGATCTGATAAATAGAGACAGAGTTCAAAAACAAGGAAGCTAGGCCAAACCTTTATAAATCATTAAAGTCTGGGCATTTCTAAAACCCTCGTCAGACCCCATTTAGTGTACTGTGCGCAGTTCTGGTTGCCTCACTACAGGAAGGATGTGGAAGCTATTGAGAGGGTGCAGAGGAGATTTACAAGGATGTTGTCTGTATTGGGAGGCATGCCTTACGAAGATAGGTTGAGGGACCTCGGTCTCTTCTCCCTGGAGAGACGAAGGTCGAGAGGCAACCTGATAGAGGTTTATAAAATGTTGAGAGGTATAGATAGGGTGGATTCTTGGGGGCTACTTCCCAAGGCTGAAATGGTTGCTACGAGAGGACACAGGTTTAAGGTGATGGGGAGCAGATACAGAGGAGATGTCAGGGGTTAGTTTTTCACTTAGTGAGCAAGTGGAATCAGCTGCCATCGGTGGTCGTAGAAGCGAACCCGATAGGGTCTTTTAAAAGCCTTCTAGATGACTACATGAGATTTAATGGGATTGGAAGTAATAGATAGTTCCATGGCTTGGTAGGTATGGATATGATCGGCGCAACTTGTGGGCCAAAGGGCCTGTTTGTGCTGTAGTGTTCTATGCTCTATCACAATTTAAACAGGATGTCAAGGCCTCAGAGAGGTTGCAGTGGTGACCTTTGATTTTGATTTGTTTTATTATTGTCACATGTTTTAACATAAGTGAAAAGTATTGTTTCTTGTGCACTAGCAATTTTAAATCCAACCGATTTATTTGATAGTAAATCTGCTAGCTTTCGGCATTTGTGCCTTCATCAGGTGAATGAGGTGTTCTGGTTTCCAAAATCTCACATATCAGCATAGACAGTTTACAGATTGCTGATTAGAATGAGAATCCTTACACCTAACCTGCTATTCAAGTCTTAAAGCGGCTAACAATGTGAGTGAAAGATTAAGACTTGAATAGCAGGTTAGGTGTAAGGATTCACATTCTAATCAGCAATCTGTAAACTGTCTGTGCTGATGTGTGCGCTTTTGGAGACCAGAACGCCTCATTCGCCTGACGAAGACATAAACGCAGAAAGCTAGCAGATTTACTATCAAATAAATTGTTTGGATTTAAAATTGGTGTTGCCAGACCTCTTACTGGGTTTACCCTAGTCCAACGCCGGCATCTCTACATCTTCTGCACTATACAGACAAGCATACCGTTTATAGAGAAGGAAAAGAGAGAATGCACAATTTAACATTACAGTTATAGCTAGGGTGTAAGAGAAAGATCAACTTAATGCAAAGTAGGTCTACTCAGAAATCTGATGGCAGCAGGGAAGAAACTGATCTTGAGTCAGTTGGTACGTTTCCACAGACTTTCATATTTTCTTTCCGACAGAAAAAGGTGAAAGAGTGTACATAGAACACAACAGCGCAGTACAGGCCCTTTGGCCCTCGATTTTGTGCCAACCAGTGGGACCAATCTAATGATCCTCTAACCTAAACTATTCCAATGTTATCCATATGCCTATCCACTAACCATTTGAACGCCCTTAAAGTTGGCAAGTCCACAACTGCTGCAGGCAGTGCATTCCACGCCCTTACTACCCTCTGAGTAAAGAACCCACCTCTGACATCCGTCCTATAACTACCACCACTTAATTTGAAGCTATGTCTCCTCGTGTTAGCCATCACCATCTGAGGAAAAAGGCTCTCACCGTCCACTCTATTTAACCTTCTGATCATCTTATATGCCTCAATTAGGTCACCTCTTAAGCTTCTTCTCTCTAATGAAAATAACCTCAAATCCCTCAGCCTCTCCTCATAAGACCTTCCCATCACACCGGGCAACAACCTGGTAAACCTCTTCTGCACCTTTTCCAATGCTGCCACATCTTTCTTATGTGGCAACCAGAACTGTACGGTATACTCCAAGTGCGGCCGCACCAGAGTTTTGTACAGATTCAACATGACCTCATGGCTCTGAAATTCAATCCCTCTACCAATAAAAGTTAACACACCTTATGCCTTCTTAACAACCTTATCAACCTGGGTGCCAACTTTCAGGTGGCTATCACATGTACACCAAGATCGCTCTGCTCATCGACACTACTAAGAGTCCTTCCATTAGCCCTATATTCTATACTCCTGTTACTGTTACCAAAGTGAATCACCTCACACTTTTCCATATTAAACTTCATTTGCCACCTCTCGGCCCAGCTCTGCAGCTTATTTATGTCCCTCTGCAAACTGTAACATCCATCCTCACTGTCTACAACAAATGTATGTCCGGGATATGTGGGGGCCTTGATTCTGCTGACTGCAGGAAGTGCAGACAGAGGTTTACAGCAAGCCCTTCAGCTCAACTTGTCCATGCCGCCCTTTCTTTTTTAAAATCCCTAAGCTAATCACAATTGCTCTATGTCCCTCTATTCCCAAGATATCCATGTAATTATCTGAATGCTTTTCAAAAGACAAAATTGTACCCACCTCTACTACTACCTCTGGCAGCTTATTCTAGACACTCATCACCCTCATTTGAAAAGATTGCCTCTTTGAACACTTTTCTATCTCTCCCCTCTCACCTTAAACCAATGCCCTTTAGTTTTAGGCTTCCCTATCTTTGGGATGAGAGATTGACTATCTAGCTGATCTGTGCCCCTCATTATTTAATAGACCTCTATAAGATCACCTCTCAGCCTCCTAAGCTCCAGAGAAAAGAGTCCTAGTCTATCCAGTCCCTCCTTATAACTCAATCCATTAAGTCCCGCTAGCATCTTAGTAAATCTTTCCTGCATTCTTTCGAGTTTAATAGTATCCTTATTAAAGGGTGGGAGGCTGGCTTGAGTGATGGATGGGGCTTCATTCACGACACTTTGTATTTTTTTTTTGCAGTCTAGGGCAGATCAGGAGCCAAACCAACTTGTGATACAACCAAAAAGAATGTTTTGTATAGTGCATCTGTAAAAGTTGGTCAACCAGAATGGTACCAGAGATAAGGGAATTCAGTTATGTGGAGGGACTGAGAAGCAGGGATGGTTCTCCTTAGATTAAAGGTTAAGGGGAGATTTAATAAAAATGCTCAAAATTAAGTATTTTAATTGAGTAATTATAAACATTTACATTAATAGGAGGGTCAATAATCCCAAGATACTAGATTTTATGATCATTGGCAAAAAATGAAAGAGCAAATGTTACAGTATAACGTGAAATTTTATAAAACACTGGTAAGGCCACGACTGGAGTATGGTGTGCAGTTCAAATTACCATATTACAGGAAGGATGTAATTGGAGAGAGTGCAGAGGAGGTTTACAAGGGCTAGAAAAGTGTAGCTCAGACAGATTGGATAGGTTGGGGTTCCTTGGAACAAAAGCGGCTGACAGGTGATTTGATAAGAGGTGTACAAAATAACGAACAAAGAGAAGTACAGCACAGGAACAAGTTTTTCAGCCCTCCAACCCTGTGCTGATCACGATGCCCGAACCAAACTGAAAAAAACCTTTTGCCCTTACTCAGACTGGATCCTCTATTCCCCTCTATTCATGTATCCATCCAAATGCCTCACAAATGTTGCTACTTCCACCACCTCCTCTGGCAGCACGCATGTCGGGCGTCTACTACTCTATGTGAAAAACTTGCCCCATATCTCCCTTAAACTTTACCCCTCCCACCTCTTTTGTAACTGACACAAAAGAATGAGGGGAAGAGATGAAGTGGACAGGATAAAATTGTTTCCTTTGATGGATAATTCTACAACCAGGGGACACAGATTCAAAATAAGTGGCAGTAGGTATAAAAGTGTCATGCACGTAGAACATTACAGCCCTTCCGGATGTTGCGCCGACCAGCGGAACCAATCTAATGACCGTCTAACCTAAACTATTCCAATGTTATCCATATGCCTATCCTCTGACTATTTGAACGCCCTTAAAGTTGGCGAGTCCACAACTACTGCAGGCAGGGCATTCCACGCCCTTATTACCCACCGAGTAAAGCATCTATCTATGACATCCGTCCTATAATTACCTCCCCTTAATTTAAAGCTACGTTCTCTCATGTCAGCCATCACCATCCGAGGAAAAAGGCTCTCACTGTCCACCCTATCTAAACCTCTGATCATCCTGTATGCCTCAATTAGGTCATCCCTTAACCACGTTCTCTCTAATGAAAATAACTTCAAGTCCCTCAGCTTTTCCTCATAAGACCTTCCCACCATACCAGGTAACATCCTGGTAAACCTCTTCTGTACGCACTCCAACACCTCCACATCTTCATTACAATGTGGCGACCAGAACTGCACGCAATACTTCAAGTGTGGCCGCACCAGAGTTTTGTACAGTTGCAACATGACCTCACGGCTCCGAAATTCAATCCCTCTACCAATAAAAGCTAACACACAGTATGCCTTCTTAACAAGCTTATCAACATAGGTGCCAAATTTCAGGGATCTATGCACATGAATACCAAGATCTCTCTGCTCATCGACACTACCAAGAGTCCTTCCATTAGCCCTATATTCTGTACTCCTGTTACACTTACCAAAGTGAATCATCTCACACTTTTCCGCATTAAACTCCATTTGCCACCTCTCAGCCCAGCTCTGCAGCTCATCTATGTCCCTCTGTAACCTGCAACATCCTTCTGCATTGTCCACAACTCCACCGACTTTAGGGTCATCAGCAAATTTACTAACCCATCTTTCTACACCCTCTTCCAGGTCATTTATAAAAATGACAAACAGCAGTGGTCCCAAAACAGATCCTTATGGTACACCACTAGTAACTGAACTCCAGGATAAACATTTCCCACCACCACCCTCTGTCTTCTATCAGCTAGCCAATTCCTGATCCAAACTGCTAAATCACCCTCAATCCCATTCATCTGCATTTTCTGCAGTAGCCTACCATGCGAAGACCTTTTTTATACAAAGGGTAGTGGATTGATAGTGGAGGCAGAGACCCTAAATTATTTTTAAAAATACCTGAATTTGCACTTTAAATCACTCTGTAGGGCTATGGACCAGGTGTAAGAAGACGGTTTAGAAATAAGCATCTGGGTGCTGGCATGGATAAGATGGACCAAATAGCCTCCCGCTGAGCTGTAGCTTTTCTATGGTTCTATACGAGACCGTATTTCTCAGTCAGCAAATTATGATATGGAATGCATGGGCTGAAAGAGTGTACATAGAACATAGAACAATACAGCACAAACAGGCCCTTCGGCCCACGAGTTGCACTGATCACATCTACCAATCCACAGACCTATATATAACCCCCTATCCTATTTGTTTCCAAGTACTCATCCAGAAGTCTTTTAAAAGACCCCAGCGAGTTTACCTCAACAACCTCCGACGGCAGCCGATTCCATTCACTCAACACCCTCTGAGTGAAAAACTTACCCCTGACATCTCCTCTGTATTTGCTTCCCTGCACCTTAAATCTGTGTCCTCTCGTAGTGACCATTTCAGCTCGGGGAAATAGTCTCTAAGGGTCCACCCTATCTATTCCTCTCAACATTTTATAAACCTCCTATCAGGTCGCCTCTCAACCTACGTCTCTCCAGTGAGAAGAGTCCCAAGCTCCCTCAATCTATCTTCATAAGGCATGCCTCCCAATTCAGGCAGCATTCTCGTAAATCTCCTCTGAACTCTCTCAATATCTCTACATCCTTCCTATAATGAGGCGACCAGAACTGCGCACAATACTCCAACTGGGGTCTGACAAGAGTATTATAGAGCTGCATCATTACCTCCTGACTCCTAAACTCTATTCCTCGATTAATGAAGGCCAGTACACCGTACGCCTTCTTGACCACTTCCTCCACCTGCGAGGCCGATTTAAGAGTCCTATGGACCCGGACCCCGAGATCCTTCTGCTCTACAACACAGCTAAGACTCCTACCCCTTATATTGTACTTCTTCATCCCATTATTCCTGCCAAAATGGACCACTACACATTTATCTGCGTTGAAGTCCATCCGCCATTTCTCCGCCCACTCTTGCATCCTGCCTATGTCCTGCTGCAACGTTTGACATCCCTCCAGACCATCCACAACACCACTGACCTTTGTATCGTCGGCGAACTTACTAACCCATCCCTCCACTTCCTCATCCAGGTCATTTATGAAAATGACAAACAACAGGGGTCCCAGAACAGATCCCTGGGGCACTCCACTGGTTACCCACCTCCATGCAGAACAAGACCCATCCACAACCACACTCTGCCTTCTGCCGGCAAGCCAGTTCTGGATCCATGAGGCCAAAGCCCCTTGGATCCCATGCCCTCTCACCTTCTCAAGAAGCCTTGCATGGGGGACCTTATCAAACGCCTTGCTAAAGTCCACATACACTACGTCCACCGCTCTTCCTTCATCAACGTGTTCAGTCACATTTTCGAAGAACTCAACTAGGCTCGTAAGGCATGACCTGCCCTTGACAAAACCATGCTGACTGTTTCTAATCAGTCCAAACTTCTCCAAATGTTCACAAATCTTATCCCTCAGAAGCCTCTCTATCAGCTTACCAACCACTGAAGTCAGACTCACCGGTCGGTAATTTCCTGGACTATCCCTGATCCCTTTCTTAAAGATAGGAACCACATCCGCAATCCTCCAGAACCTCTCCTGTTTCCATGGACGATGCAAATATCATTGCCAGGGGCTCTGCAACCACTTCCCTCATCTCCCACAATAACCTGGGGTACATCCCATCCGGTCCCGGCAACTTGTCTATCTTGATAGAATTTAACAGCTTTAACACATCCTCTTTCCTAACATCCTCGTACTCAATCTTTTCCGTATGCCTCAAACCTGCAGTGCAATCTCCCAGTTCACTTTCCACCGTGAATACCGAGGCAAAGTACTCGTTAAGCACCTCTGCCATTTCTCCCGGATTCACACAAACTTTTCCCCCTTCACCTTTTATAGGCCCTATCCCTTTTCTTCTCATCCTTTTACTTTTCACATATTTGTAGAAGGCCTTGGGATTCTTCTTAATATTACCTGCCAAGGCCTTCTCATGACCCCTTCTGGCTGTCCTAATTTCCTTTCTAAGCTCCCTTCTACATACGTTATACTCCTCTAGATCCCTAACATCTCCTAGCTCTCTGAACCTTTTATATACCTTTTTTTCCTTCCTAACTAGGTTCACCACAACCTTCGGGCACCACGGTTCCTGCATCCTACCAGAACCTCCTTAACTCCTCGGAATGTTGTCTTGCAGTGTCCCAGACAAACATTCCTTGAATATCCGCCACTTTCCTTCTGTATTCTTCCCCAAGAACGCCTCCTTCCAGTTTATACGTCCAATTATCTGCCTAATGTTTTCATATTTCCCCTTACTCCAGACATACACCTTCCTAGCCTGCCTGATCTTATCTCTTTCCGTTGCTATCGTGAAAGAGATAGAATTATGATCTCCATTCCCAAGATGCTCACCTACCGTGAGATCCGACACCTGCCCTGGTTCATTAGCTAGCACCAGGTCACGTACAGCCTCTCCTCTCGTAGGCTTTTCCACGTACTGCGTCA
The DNA here is from genome assembly GCA_024679065.1 of Sphyrna mokarran. Lineage (NCBI taxonomy): Eukaryota > Metazoa > Chordata > Chondrichthyes > Carcharhiniformes > Carcharhinidae > Sphyrna > Sphyrna mokarran. The sequence goes on from JAGIQG010000006.1 coordinate 6,198,461, forward strand.
GGAAACCTTCCTGAACACACCTAACAAGCTCCTCGCCATCCAAACCCTTACCCTTGGGATATTCCAGTCGATGTTTGGGAAATTGAAATCTCCCATCACAACAACCCTGTTATTTCTACATTTGTCTAGGATCTGTTTCCCTATCTGCACTTCAAGTTCCCTGTCGCTGTTGGGCGGCCTATAGAATACACCTAGCAAAGTTATCAACCTTTTGCTGTTCCTAACTTCCACCCACAGAGACTCCGTAGACATTCCCTCCCCGTCTTCCACCTTCTCTACAGCCATGACACTGTCCCTGATCAACAGTGCCACACCACCTCCTCTTTTGCCCCCAACCCTGTCCCTCCTGAAGCATCTGAATCCCGGCACCTGAAGTACTCAGTCCTGTCCCTGAGACAACCAAGTCTCTGTAATGGCCACCACATCACACTCCCAAGCAGCAATCCATGCCCTAAGTTCATCTACCTTATTTACTACACTCCTGGCATTAAAATAGACACTCCTCAGCCCCTCAGTCAGGATATTTCCCTTTTCTACCACCTGCCTAACCCCACTCTCAGAGTGACTACAGTCCTTCCCTACCTGGGAGCTAACCTCCTTATTCACCGTCTCATCAATATTCCCACCCCCCCAGCTTTTCTAGTTTAAATATCCCCCAGTAGCCCTAGCCTGTCTACCTGCCAAGATATTAGTCTCCCTAGGGTTCAAGTGCCACCCATCCTTACTGTACAGGTCGCACCTGCCCCTAAAGAGTGTAGAAGCAGATTCAATAGTGACTTTCAGAAGGGAATTGGATACATAGTTAAAACAGAAAAGTTTGAAAGAGTAATTCAATTAGTTCAACTAATGCGGCCAGCATTCCTGGTTGGGAATACCATTGAGTCATTCTTCCTGGTAAAGTGTACATTTGACACAGAGTTTGGCTCCAATTCCTTCTGCAGTCAAACTGCTGCCTAGGCTCAGACGAGTATCCACTTGGACAAATTATTAGTACACTGCTTACATTCACATAACCATATCCCATTGAGAAAATGAGCAGAAAGAGAACTGGCACAGTCTAGTTGTGCAACTTTCTCTGTTGACAAAATGTGATCTGCTAAATGTGATCTCTGGCGCTTCACACAATGAGAGCTTACAGTCTAGTTCTAAATGCTTTACATATATTTCTGTGTTTACTGATCATATGCTAACTACTTGTTAAATGCAGTAGGAATTCCCACAATACAAATTCCGACTATTCAAACGTTCGGAGTCAGAATGCACAAAGTACTCGGCTGGTTACACACTGTGGTACCAAACTGGTTTGCTTGCCGAAACCACGAGTGCCATGAGGTAAGATTCAAAGCTCATGTAAATAAGTTAAAACTAACCTTCACCTTCAACTCCATAGTTGGCACACACAAATTCCAACAAACATTCAGATTTTTTTTTTTATACAGTGGTCAGGCATGAATTTGGCCTTGACCCGAAAGCTCTGCCTAAGCCAAAGGTGCTTTGAAACTGGCTGGTAGGATTGAGCAAGTGGATTCAGTCCACTACTTTGTCATTTATTTTCTGTATTATTAATTCTTGGCACGTGGATAACATGGACAAAGCCAGCAGGTATTGCCCACCAGTTCTTGCCACAATAACGTGGCAGTGGACCATGTTAAATCACACTATGAGGCTCAAATTCTTGGCACTTTCGCTCCCCATGAGGGTTCCAACAATATTTGGAACAACATTCTGTAATTCCACAACTCCAACTCAACAATGCTGAGATTTGCAATTTTTTTTAGATTTTCACAATTTGTCTTGTTTTCTGAATCAAAAGTAAAGGTAACAACTGGACGCACAAGTCAAGGGAAGTATTTCTAATAATGTTGGAAAAGCTCAGTAGATCAGGCAACAGCTGTGGAGAGAAACATGTTAGCGTTTCAGGTCACTGACCTTTCATCAGAACGTTCTTTGGTGAAATGTCATCAGCCTGAAATATTCATGCTTTCTCTTCACAGATGCTGCCATACCTGAGCTTTTTCAGCATTCTTTGTTCTTATTTCAGATTTTCAGCATTTGCAGTGTGTTGCCTTTGTTGAGGAAATATATAAAAAGATAAAGTATAGCATATACAAAGTGTAAGACATTTTGTCAACAATCCAGGACCATTGAGTCATGACAGAATGGTTCTGGTGGTCAGGGACGTCCAAATAAGGTTTGCTTGTTGAGCAGAAGGAAGTACTCCTTCTCTAGGCCAAGCAGAGGTGCTGGAAAGGCACACCACTCTTCCACTCAGCAATCGTCATTTTCAATTAGCTACAAGTCCTAGGAAACCTATTCAGCCAGGATTAAATCCAAAGACAAAGAAAAGGTGAAGACGCAGCCTAAGTATAACATTTAAATGACCAACCTGCTCCTGTGAGTCTGATCCTGACAAACCTCTGTGAAAACTGCAAGTGGGCAGGTTCAAAGCAGATTAGGTTTGGGTTTGAAAATATTAAAATTTTCACAGCCTACTAGACTAAAGTCCACGTATTCTGAGGCTAAAAATCACCTCTACACAACGTAATATCCAATGCATGACTTGGCATGACTACGGGGCGGCACAGTGGTTAGCACTGTTGCCTCACTGCGTTAGAGACGTGGGATCGATTTCCAGTTTGGGTCACTCTCTGTGCAGAGTCTGCAAATTCTCCCTGTGTCTGCGTGAGTTTCCTCCGGGTGCTCCGATTTCCTCCCACAGTCTGAAAGGTGTGCTGTTAGGTACATTGGCATCTGTTCAGGCACACTAAGGGAGAATTTAGCATGGCCAGAGTGTGGCAATTAGGGTATTTTCACAATAATTTCATTGCAGTACTTACGTAAGCCTACTCGTGATTTATAAATAAACTTTAAACATGTACTTTTGGCAACCGAGTGTTGCATTTTGGAGAAAAATGTTTCAAATTGTGAATAATCCTGAAATCACAACAATTTTCCGTCAAGCAATTGATGTTTAGATTCTGGAAAACTGACTAAGAAGTTAACATTGCCTAATAAAATGTTAAAACTAATGGAAATAATTTATGACAAAGGAAGCTATCCAGAAACTTTGAGTCTTCATCTGTTCCAGAAATTTTCATTTAATTGATGCTGATGGGAAAACACAAAGGGAATTTAAGCACTATATTTGTTTAAACCATATTTCTGCTTGTTTATTTGTTTTCAGTCAGAAACATAGAACATAGAACATTACAGCACAGAACAGGCCCTTCGGCCTTCGATGTTGTGCCGACCAAAATAAAAAGCAATGCCCCTCCAAACTAAACCATTCCCTTCTCTTCCATATACTTATCAATTAACCTCTTAAACGCCACCAAACTTGGCGCATCTACAACAGCTGCAGGCAGGGCATTCCACTCCCTAATCACTCTTTGAGTAAAGAACCTACCTCTGATATCCGTCCTATAACTCATACCCCTTAATTTAAAGCTGTGTCCCCTCGTGCTAGCTTTCTCCATCCTAGGAAAAAGGCTATCACTGTCCACCCTATCTAAACCTCTAATCATCTTATATGCTTCAATAAGATCCCCTCTTAGCCGCCTCCTTTCTAACGAAAACAACCTCAAATCCTTCAACCTCTCTTCATAGGACCTGCCCTCCATACCAGGCAACATCCTGGTAAACCTCCTCTGTACCCTCTCCAATGCCTCCACATCTTTCTTATAATGTGGGGACCAGAACTGCACACAATACTCCAAGTGCGGCCGCACTAGAGTTTTGTACAGTTGCAACATGATGCTGCGGCTCCTAAATTCAATCCCCCTACCAATAAAAGCTAAGACTCCATATGCCTTCTTAACAACTTTATCCACTTGACTGCCTACTTTCAGGGATCTATTGACACATACACCAAGATCCTTCTGTTCCTCAACACTATTAAGAGCCCTACCATTAGCCCTATACTCTACACATTTATTGTTCCTGCCAAAGTGCATTACCTCACACTTTTCCACATTAAACTCCATTTGCCACCTCTCGGCCCAGCTCTGCAACTTGTCCAAGTCACTCTGTAAACTATAACACCCCTCTTCACTATCTACCACTCCACCGACTTTAGTGTCATCTGCAAATTTACTGATCCATCCCTCAATACCCTCATCCAGATCATTTATAAAAATTACAAACAGCAGGGGCCCCAAAACAGACCCCTGAGGCACACCACTTGTCACCGAACTCCACGATGAATATCTCCCATCAACCACCACCCTCTGTCTTCTATCTGCCAGCCAGATAGAACACACAAGGTTATTAAAAGAATAACTTTTTCTATTGGGTAATTGAGTCAGTAGCCCTTCAGACTTTACTGAATTTGTTGATCTCGGTCAGTGTGGTAACGTGTTAAAAGATGCAAAACTCTGCTGGCGTTCCTGCCCTGATCACTATTTTCAGATGGCAACATATATATGTGGGCATTGGGCAAGGACAAGAACTGACTCAGACATCATATATAGAATCATAGATCTATTAGAGGTATATAAGATTATGAGGAGTATAGATAGAGTAAATGGTGGTAAGCTTTTTCCACCATTAGAATCGGATAGAACAAGGGGTCACGGCCTTAGGGTGAGGGGGGCTATGTATAAGACGAATATTAGAGGCATTTTTTCACCCAAAGGGTAGTAGGGGTGTGGAATGCACTACCGAGTAAGGTGGTGGGAGCAGGCACGCTAGGGTTGTTTAAGGGTCTCTTGGACAGCCACATGAGCGGTCTGCAGATAGAGGGATATTGGAGGACTGTTTAAATACTTTAATTGTTTCCACAGGCTATTCGGTCCACCTTGTTGACCAACAAGGTGCATGCATTCGGCAGGTCATGCGAGGGCTGCTCTTGGATGTTACTTCAGGAGTGGCCTATTGCTTCATGTCGTTAGTGTATGCTTAAACTGGACCATCTGATGGGCACCATGACAGCTCAGAGACTATTGCTGTTGCTGTGCAGACACATGGATTTGGGCCTGTGTCTGCGGGAGTTTGCGCGTTCTCCCCGTGGTTGCGTGGGTTTTCTCCGGGTGCTCCGGTTTCCTCCCACATCCCAAAAATGTGCTCTTAGGCTGACTGGGTAACAAATTGTCCCTATATTGGTCTCTATATGTCATTAAGACGTTAGGACGGCGGCACGGGCTCGTTGGGCCAAAGGGCCTATTTCCCGTGCTGTGTTGTTCTTTGTTCTAATATCTACTGTGCAGAAAGAAGCCATTCAGTCCATCAAGCCTGAACCAAGATTCCATCTAGGGCCGATCCCCACATCCCCACGTATTTACTATCCTAATCGCCTTGACATTAGCATGGTCAATTCACCTAACCTGCACATCTTTGGAATGTTGGAGGAAACCAGAGCAATCGGAGGAAACTCATGCAGACAGTTACATGGGTAAGATGAATGCAAAGGGGTATAGGCCAAATGTGGCAATTGGGACTAGCTTACTGATTTAAAAAAGACAGCATGGACAAGTTGGGTCGAAGGACCTGTTTCCATGCTGTAAACCTCTATGACATAGGAAGAACATGCAAACTCCTCACATTCAAATATATAGGTTAGGTTGATTGGCCATATTAAATTGCACCTTAATGCCAGGGAGATTAATGGGGTGAATAAGTATGGTTATGGGGATAGGGCCTGCGTGGAGTTGTTGGTGGTACAGGCTCGATAGGCCAAATGGCCCGTTCTGCACTGTAGAGATTCTATGATTTTATGACTTAGCTACTTGGACTTCCACTGTTAACGATCTATACAATTGCAAAAAAGATTTTCATTTCAAAGTCTCAAGCATCACAAAGTGCTTAACCTTTCCCTTAATGAAACATTTTTGAATTGCAGTTATTTTTGTAACCTAGAACATAACAGCACAGAACACGCCTTTCAACCTTCAATGTTGCGCCAACCAATTAAGAAAAAGCAATGACCCTCTAACCTAAACCATTCCCTTTTTATCCATAAACTTATCTACTAACCTCTTAAATGCCCCCAAACTTGGCGCATATACAACTGCAGCAGGCAGGGCATTCCATACCCTTACCACCCTCTGGGTAAAGAACCTACCTCTGACATCCGTCCTTTAACTACCACTCCTTAATTTAAAGCTATGTGCCCTCGTGCTAGCTTTCTCCATCCTAGGAAAAAGGCCATCACTGTCCACCCTATCTAAACCTCTAATCATCTTATATGTTTCAATAAGGTCTCCTCTTAGCCACCTTCTTTCTAATGAAGACCACCTCAAATCCCTCAGCCTCTCTTCATAAGACCTGCCCTCCATACCAGGCAACATCCTGGTAAACCTCCTCTGTACCCTCTCCAATGCCTCCACATCTTTCTTATAATGCGAGGACCAGAACTGTACACAATACTCCAAGTGCGGCCACACTAGAGTTTTGTACAGTTGCAACGTGACGTCGCGGCTCCGAAATTCAATCCCCTTACCAATAAAAGCTAAAACTTCGTATGCCTTCTTAACAACCTTATTGACTTGATTGCCAACTTTCAGGGATCTGGTAGCCAAATTGCTCACAGCACATTCCCACAAAGAGCAATGCAAAAATGGTTCAACTATAAGTTTTTAGAGATATTGATAGAGGGTAAATATTGGTCAGAACACCATGGAGGACTTTTCCATTTTTCTTCAAAAGCCTGCAATGCCATGGGACTGGTTTAACACCAATCAGAAAGACAATATCTCAGATAGCACTTGCAGAACTAAACAAGAATGTTAAACTCACTTTTATGCTGAAGTCTCTGGAGTGAGAATTGAATACACTATCTTCTGTATCAAGGAAAGAGTGCTGACAAGTGAGCCATAGCTGACATAGCTCTCTCAAAGATTTTTATTTTATTTTATTTCTTAAAGTTACAAATATGCAGAATGGACAGAGGCAGCCCTTAATCCATCTCCTTGCTTGCTCCAAAAAGCAATTCAAATTCAAATTGAATCTAATTCATGGTCCCCACAAGAGACATACAAGATACAGCTGACAAAACAAAGCATTGCACCCCATCTTGGACTTGATCTGGCAATTAATCTGAGCGTAAAGGACATGGGTCTCTCTGTTAATGATCTAATCCTTCATGAAAAGTTACCATCCAATTTTTTTTTTAAACCTCCAACCAGGACTGTGCCACGCCACTGATCTGTCCAACTGTAAACTTCAAACAGTTACACCTTTTTAAATATTTCTCACTGCTTACTGTAATGTCCTATGATAGTGATTGTGGGTTTTAAACAAAAAAAATATGGTTTTCACACATAGATTCAAACTAATTGAGGAGAGCTAAGAGAGGACATGAGAAGACTTTGGCTGATAGGATTAAGGAGAATCCTAAAGCTTTCTTTAGATATGTTAAGAATAGAAGATTGGTTAAGGCAAGATTAGGGCCAGTCATAGACAGCAGTGGGAAGTTGTGCGTGGAGCCTGAAGAGATTGGAGAGGTACTGAATAAATATTTCTCTTCGGTATTCACGCAGGGTGATGTAAATGTAGTTATGGAGAACACTGAGGTACAGGGTAGCAAACTGGAAGGTATCGAAGTAGATAGGGAGGATGTGCTAGATATTCTCGAGGGTTTGAAGTTGGATAAGTCCCCTGGGCCGGACGGGATTTACCCTAGGATTCTCTGGGAGGCAAGAGAGGAGATTGCGGAGCCTCTGGCTCTGATCTTCAGGTCGTCGTTGGTTACAGGTGTGGTTCCGGAGGACTGGAGGATAGCGAATGTGGTCCCATTGTTCAAGAAGGGGAAGAGAGACCTTCCAGGGAATTATAGGCCAGTGAGTCTTACTTCTGTTGTGGGCAAAGTATTGGAGAGAATAATTAGGGATAGGATTTATAGTTATTTAGAGAGAAATGAATTGATTGGAGATAGTCAGCATGGTTTTGTGAAGGGTAGGTCGTGCCTTACTAACCTCATTGAGTTTTTTGAAAAAGTGACTAAGGAGGTGGATGGGGGTAAGGCGGTTGATGTGGTATATATGGACTTTAGTAAGGCGTTTGATAAGGTGGCCCATGGAAGACTTCTGCAGAAAATGCAGATGTATGGGATAGAGGGTGATTTAGCTAATTGGGTTAGGAATTGGCTAGCAGATAGAAGACAGAGGGTGGTGGTTGATGGGAGATATTCATCGTGGAGTTCGGTGACAAGTGGTGTACCTCAGGGGTCTGTTTTGGGGCCCCTGCTGTTTGTAATTTTTATAAATGATCTGGATGAGGGTATTGAAGGATGGATTAGTAAATTTGCAGATGACACTAAAGTCGGTGGAGTGGTAGATAGTGAAGAGGGGTGTTATAGTTTGCAGAGGGACTTGGACAAGTTGCAGAGCTGGGCCGAGAGGTGGCAAATGGAGTTTAATGTGGAAAAGTGTGAGGTAATGCACTATGGCAGAAATAATAAATGTGTAGAGTATAGGGCAAATGGTAGGATTCTTAATAGTCTAGATGAACAGAGGGATCTTGGTGTGTATGTGCATAGATCCCTGAAAGTAGGCAGTCAAGTCGAGAAGGTTGTTAAGAAGGCATATGGAGTCTTGGCTTTTATTGGTAGAGGGATTGAATTTCGGAGCCGCAACGTCATGTTGCAACTGTACAAAACTCTAGTGCGGCCGCACTTGGAGTATTGTGTGCAGTTCTGGTCCCCACATTATAAGAAAGATGTGGAGGCATTGGAGAGGGTACAGAGGAGGTTTACCAGGATGTTGCCTGGTATGGAGGGCAGGTCTTATGAAGAGAGGCTGAGGGATTTGAGGTTGTTTTCATTAGAAAGGAGGCGGCTAAGAGGGGACCTAATCGAGACATATAAGATGATTAGAGGTATAGATAGGGTGGATAGTGATAGCCTTTTTCCTAGGATGGAAAAAGCTAGCACGAGGGGACACAGCTTTAAATTAAGGGGTGATAGTTATAGGACGGATATCAGAGGTAGGTTCTTTACCCAAAGGGTGGTTAGGGAGTGGAATGCCCTGCCTGCAGCAGTTGTAGATGCGCCAAGTTTGGTGGCATTTAAGAGGTTAGTTGATAGGTATATGGAAGAGAAGGGAATGGTTTAGTTTGGAGGGTCGTTGCTTTTTATATTTGTCGGCGCAACATCGAAGGCCGAAGGGCCTGTTCTGTGCTGTAATGTTCTATGTTCTAACAACAAGGTTTATTATAGGAATTTTTGCCTGTGCAGTACAAACTGTAAATTAAACAGCAGCCTGTGCAGCACCCTAATGACATCACCATCAAATCATGTGATCAGCTCTTAAAGCAACCATTTAAATATATAACAATTACAATGCCCCTAATTTTGAATTTTAATTTTAATTTGAAGATACAGCAGGATATAGATCGATTGGAGACTTGGACAGAGAGATGGCAGAAGGAGTTTAATCCGGAGAAATATGTGGTGATGCATTTTGGAAGGTCTAATACAGATAGGAAATATACAGTGAATGACAGAACCCTTAAGAGTATTCATAGACAAAGGGACTGGGTGTACAGCTACATAGGCCACTGAAAGCAGCAATGCAGGTAGAAAAGGTAGGCAAGAAAGTATATGGCATGCTTGCCTTCATCGGATGGGGCACTGAATTTAAAATTGGCAAGTCATGTTGCTGCTTTATAGAACCTTAGTTAGGTCAGTGCAGGCTTGGAGGCCGAAGGAGCTGTTCCTGTGCTGTAATTTTCTTTGTTCTTAGTGCCAAATCAGTTTCAACTAAAATGCTGATAAGCAACACTTCCAGGGTCAAATGGCTTCCAGTCAAATCACTACAGCGCCTCTGCTGTCAGTCTTTCCACTATTTTATATAAAACTGATTAATCAAAATCAAACAAATTGAAGTTCAAAATAAAAGGCCCATGCCTTAAACAAAAACAAATCAAATTAAAACATCATGCTGAAATGTGATTAGTGGGTTTGATAAGGCAGCGGTAACCGAGCAAGGTTTTTGACTTGACTGTGTCCCCTACTGGGGTTACATTTGTGGCTGTAGGACCCTGGAGAAGGAGCACGCAGTGCCCACCTGGTACACAGAGGCCTGGATGGTGCCAATGGACATTACGTGTTCAATCTCCAGCTGTGACTCTAGCCTTGGTAGAAGACAGTTGGAACAGATCATCCCATTGGTCATCACTGCTTGGATCTATTGATGGCCAGTTTGGCCAAGGCCAGGAGCAGATTCACAAGGAGCTGCTACCTCTTCCACCCCCTCCATAGATCAGGAGCGTGGGAACATTGTGACAAAAAGGTTTTTAAGTAACTGGAAAAGCAGTGCAGTCTCAACAACCTATATGCAGGGATCATCAACTCTTCAAGGCCCAAAAAGGTGAACCAACACCCTCCCTGATGTTAAGGGAGGACTCCTCAGTAGAGGGACCTCTATGGGGATTGCCACCGCTGGAGAGCAACAATGCATGCCAAGGTGTGTCTGGTCAACAGACAAGGGCAAGAAAGTGAAGGGTGTGCAGCAGCAGTTCATACAGTGTGCAGTGCAAAAGGGCAGGATGGTTTTTTTTTTTGCGAAGCAGCTCACGCTGGATAACTTCAGCTCCTAAAGGGAGGGGGGTGGGGGCCTCACCTTCACTTTCTCAAGACCATGGGTCCAAGCATGATCGTTTAGATCGCAGATGGCAAGTTTCCTTGAAAGCAGTCCCTGATGTGCCTGTAATTTCTATCAAGTAAGGAGTTTTGTGATGTTGAGAAAGATCGTTTACACTAGTTAATGGATCTCTCAGTGTGGTCACAAATTTTCACAGTCTTGGGTCTGGAACTTTTTAAAAAAACATACATGTCATACTTCGGAAACCGGAATTTCTGCAGGATGCAGACAAAGTAGTGTGAGGCTGGGTCTTGCCTGTGTCAGACTTAGAATTAGGCATATACGTAGGCGAAAAAAATGAATTGTGGAAAAAGTCCTATCAGCATTTTCAGTAAAATTATAAACATACTAATTAGAGCTATTGAGCTTTGCGGCCTGCCTAACTTAAAGTGTTTTTCAAAGTCCTGAAACAACTTAGATAAACACTATAGGTGATTGAAGCAGCATATGTTCTAACGAATATTGAAATTATTTCAAGGAGCTTGCAGCCCATTGAAAAACACCAGAGAAAACAACCTGGAGTTTCATTTTCTCTTGGCGAACAATGCTCAATGCAATTGCTTGACATTTCTTAAGCTATGTCAAAGTGGCACAAAATTGAACTTTATGGAGTCCTATTAACAATGTGCTTTCTAAAAACACAAGCCTGAATTTAGATAATTTTACAGATCACACAAAAATACCGAAGGGGTGTGTGTAATATTTATATATACACATACACAGACGTATATAGATGTACACAATATAGAGAGAGAGGGGAAACAAAAGAAATTCTGCAAGATAAGCTAGTCCATACAGATCAGCAATGAAGCATTCAAACAGCCAAACTAACTGAATCTGATTTCACATCAACAAATTCTGCTAAGTATAGAAACAAATAGTCTGGAGTAAAATACGCAAACCAAATTGAGAGGATAGACAAAGGAATATTTTACAAGGGCAATTTTGTGACCATGTTCACAGTCAGCAAGAATGGCAACATGGACACAATAGTCGGAAACGAGACTCTCACCGGCAAGATCTCGTTTCCCAATTTTCCCTGTAGTGGTGATGTGACAAGGTTACCGCGTTTTAATGAATTTACATATTGTTATTACACACCCCATGATTCCCTCCTTTACTGAATATTCAAATTTCATCTCCATTAATTCATGTTGGGAAGATTCACAACAGCATTAGGAAGATGGGAAAGTGTCAAGGGATTCTTACCAGGGGTACCGTGGTCACTATAGCCCCCAGAGGGCTGGAGGAAAAGGGGTATGGCTGGGCACTGCCCCAACACAGATTGGCACTGCCAGTCGATGCATTTAAGGTGGAGGGAGACTTGAAGTGAAAGGGGAGTGGCCATTGAAGGGAACACCGAGCATTGATGGGGGAGTGGGCATGATACTGCTGTAATGGTTGTTGGAAGAGCTCCCAATAATAGTGTGATTGGGCTATAGCCTCCAATACCTTTATGTTTGGAGATAGTTTGAGGTCAGTTCTTATCAGGTGCATTAGACATGGCAGTCAATCTCTGTGGAGTCAACATTGCTGGCTCTGAGACCCCGTCCCAACAGACTGGCAGCATAAATTATGTCCCCCCACCCCAATTTTTTTTGAGAGAGTGATTGGTCTGAAAACTCCGCTTATATCTGAAGAAAAACGTGCCTGAGTTCAGTCAGAGCCTGACACACTGACAAATTATGGGAAAATTCCACTCTGCACCTTTGACCTTGTCACCCCATGATCTCAGCTGTGAGGATTTCTGAATCCTGGTAACTTGGTGTAAAATCAGAGCTGCCAGACCCAACACTACCTACTTCAGCAATATTAAGCATTTAAACGATGAGGAGATTTGGTAGGGTAGGTACAGAGAAACTATTTTTCCTCTAAGGGAATTCCAAATAAGGGGATACAATCTTAAAAGCTGGAGCACAGCATTTCAGAGTGAAATCAAGAAACTCTTTTTTCATACAGAGGTACATAAAAATCTGGAATTCTCTCCCTCAGAAAGACAGGATACTGAAGTCACATGGAGCTCTCATGACTGAGATTGATATATTTTTGTTAGGTGAGAGTCTGGAATAAAGACAGATAAATAAAGCTGAGGTAAAGACCATTCCCAATCTCACCTAATCATAGAACAGTCTCCTCTTATCCCTATGTTCCAAATCATTTAGTTTTTCCCTTCGACAGATTTGTTAAATAACAGCTTTAAAACCTTTTAGTACAGTTTCGGTATTCAAAGATGTTTGAAAATTGTGTTCAGGCCCTCTCCAGCTTCCCTCTGAAAGCCAGCCTTTATGGCATCAGAGTGTGTGCCTTTTTCATCAAGTCTGACAACCTTTTTCCATATTATTCCATATTATTTATTAATATGTTATGAAAATAAATCATCTTCTCCAGCATCTTTACCTTTCCTCACTTACTCTGTAGAAACGAAGGTAAAGAATTCACTTAGTATGCCAAAATTCCTTCATTTTTCAGGATGCATTTTCCTATTATCTTACACACCAATCTCTCTTTATCCCTGAACAAACAGATTGACACAATGGGCTGAAGGGCTCTTTCTGTGCTGTAAAACTCTTCTGAAATTTTAGTTTTGTAGACTACCTAAGTTCGTTGAGGATAGCTAGCCAAACTTACCAATTCCCTAATGGAAATCAAAGTACAATACATCCACCGATTCTCCTTTATTGATAGTATGTGACTTTTTTTCCAAAGAACTCCAATAAATTGGTTAAACCTAATTTCCCTTTCACAAAACCATGTTGACTCTGCCTGATTACTTCAACCTTTTACAAGTGCCCCAAATAACATCTTTAATCACAGCTTCCAATATTTTCTCTAACAGGCCTATAGTTTCCTGTTTTATTCTTTTTGAATAAAGGAGTTACATTTTGCTGTCTTCTAATCTAATGGAACCTTCCCCAAATCTAAGGAATTTTGGAAAATTAAGACCAATGTGTCACTATCTCACCAGCCATTTCTTTCAAGATCTTAGTTAAGTTTATTTATTAATATCACAAGTAGGATTATATTAACATTGCAATGAAGATATAGTCCATCCAAAACTTCCCTTAAAACCAACCTCCAAGTAAGCATTTTTGGAACCTAGCTTTTTGGAACATCCCTTAATCGACTCCTGTGAAATTCATTGGGTCACGATTGTTCCTGACTGTTGCTTCAGATTGCTATTCAGTGACCTCTGTTGGAAAATGTGTGGACATCAGTCAAGGACGTAATCAGGCTTCACACTGGCGGATTCTAGTCTGTTAGTTATGTCTCAATTCTTATGCGACTAATAGGTACTGAGGTGATGGATGTACTATTTCCAAATTGGCTGACAGGCAACCAGGTGGAAATATCAGGAGGACGGAAGGAGGTTTCAAAAAGACTTGGACACACTAAGTAAATGGGCAATAACACAGTAGATGGAATATAAATTAATGTGAAGTTATCCACTTTGGTAGGAAAGAAAGCAGAAAGGCACAGTATTTCTTACATGATGAGTGGTTGGGAAGTGTTAATGTCCAAATAGACCTGGGTAGCCTTATTCATAAGTCACTAAAAACTAGCATGCAGGTGCAGCATGCAATTAGGATGGCCAACCACCATTATAAGGAGATTTGAGTAAAGAAGAAGAGAAGAAGAAGAGCAACACAGCACGGGAAACAGGCCCTTCGGCCCAACGAGCCCGCGCCGCCGTCATAACTATATAGTAGCAAATCCATTATCCTATTATATTATTCCTATATAATAATATATATATTATTCCTAATATGGAAAATTCTCACTATAGGGACAATTTGTTTCCCACTCAGCCTAAGAGCGAATTTTTGGGTTGTGGGAGGAAACCGGAGCGCCCGGAGAAAACCCACGCAACCACGGGGAGAACGCTCAAACTCCTGCAGACACCGGCCCAATTCCAAGTGTCTGCACAGCCACATCGATAGTCTCTGAGCTGTCATGGTGCCCTTCAGATGGTCCACATAAAGCACTCATTTACGACATGAAGTACCTGGCAACCCATGAATCAACATCCAAGAGCTGTCCTTGCACCACCTGCCGAATGCATGCTGTTTGTTGGTCAAGTGTGGACCGAATTACCTGTGGAAAAAAAGCCGTAGTTAAACAGTCCTACCATATCCCTCTATCTGCATACCGCTCATGTGGCTGTCCAAGAGACCCTTAAACAGCCCCAGTGTGCCTGCTCCCACCACCTTACTCGGAAGTGCATTCCACACCCCCACTACCCTTTGTGTGAAAAACTGCCCTCTAATATTCGTCTTATACATAGCCCCCCTCACCCTATGGCCATGACCCCTCGTCCTATCCATTTCTGAAGGTGGAAAAAATTTACCTCCATTTACTCTATCTATACCCCTTATAATCTTATACACCTCTATGAGATCCCCTCTAAGCCGACGTCTTTCAAGGAAAAACAACCCCAGTCTATCTAATCGTTCCTCATAAGACAGTCCTTCCATACCAGGCAGCATCCTGGTAAACCTCCTCTGCACTCTCTCCAAGACTCCACATCCTTCCGATAGTACGGAGACCAGAACTGGGCGCAGTATTCCAAGTGAGGCCTAACCAAAGTTCTATACAACTGCAACATCAAACTCCTACTCTTGTATTCTATACCCTTTTTCTATGAAAGCTAACATACTATACGCCTTCTTTATCACCTTCTCCACCTGTGAGGACACCTTCAGAGACTTGTGAACCTGCACCCCCAAGTCTCTCTGCGTCTCTATGCTCCATATAGTTTTTACCTTTTATCCTATAACTCTCTTCTACATTTTTCCGGCCAAAATGCATCACCTCGCATTTATCCAGATTAAATTCCATTTGCCATCTATCTGCCCAGTCTACCAACCTGTCTATGTCCTGTTGTATTGCCTGACACTGCTCTTCTGTACCCGCCAATCCAAGCATAAAGGTGCCTTTCTGAAATTGTATACAGCCTTGATGAGACTACATCTGGAGTATTAACAAAGAACAAAACAGCATGGGAAACAGGCTCTTCGGCCCAACGAGCCCATGCGGCCAACCCGATGTTCCCAGCTCTACCAGTGATCCCTGTCTATGTTTATAGATCTGTGGATTAAAAAACAAATTTGAGACAATTTAGGAAGAATTTGTTTTGCCAATTAGCCTAAGAGCACATTTTTGGATGTGGGAGGAAACCGGAGCACCCAGAGAAAACCCACGCAAGCACAGGGAGAACGCGCAAACTCCCACAGACACAGGCCCAAATCCTCGTATCTGCACAGCACAGTGATAGTCACTGAGCTGTCGTGTTGCCCATCAAATGGTCCAGGTCAAGCGTACACTAACGACGTGAAGCACTAGGATACTCTCGAAATAGCAGTCCTCTCACAACCCATCTTGTGTATGCCCCTCGTTAGACAACAAGGTGGACCAAAGCACCTGTACGATGAAAACAAGTACATCAATATCATCATCTATTTACACACTTCCCAGGGACTCCCAAGGCTCATGATCCCTATTTTAAATCAGTTTTCTATATCCCTCCGTTCCCATTCTGTTCATGTGCCCATCTAAGTATTTCTTAAATAACTCCAGAGTACCTGCCTCCACCACTTTACTTGGCAGCGCATTCCATACCCCCACCACCCTCTGTGTGAAAAACTCCCTCTAGCATCCAAATTATACCTTACCCCCCTCACCCTAAGCCTGTGACCCCTTGTGCTATTCGAGTCCATCCAGTCTACGTCTTTCTAAGGAAAACAGTCCCAATTTACCTAACCTCTCCTCGTAACTCAGACCTTCCATACCAGGCAGCATCCTGGTAAACCTCCTCTGCACTCTCTCCAGAGTCTCCACGTCCTTCCGGTAGTAAGGCGACCAGAACTGGACGCAGTATTCCAAATGAGGTCTAACCAACATTCTATACAACTGCAACATTAAAGGCCAGCTCTTGTACTCTATACCCCTTCCTATAAAGGCTAGTATACCATATGCTTTCTTCACAACCTTCTCCACCTGCTCTGCCACCTTCAGAGACTTGTGCACCTGCACCCCCAGGTCCTTCTGCGTTTCTATACTCTTAATAGGTCTACCCTTTATCATATACCTCTCCCCTACATTCTTTCTCCCAAAATGCATCACCTCGCATTTATCAGGATTGAATTCCATCTGCCATCTGTCTGCCCAAGCTACCAGCCTATCTATTTCCTGCTGCATCGCCTGACAATGCTCCTCACTATCCGCAAGTCCAGCCATCTTTGTATTGTCTGCAAACTTGCTGATCACTCCACTTACTCCCTCTTCCAAGTCATTTATATATATTACAAATAGAAGCGGTCCCAGTACCGAGCCCTGCGGCACACCACTAGTGACCGACCTCCAGCTAGAAAAACACCCTTCCACTATTACTCTCTGTTTCCTATTACCAAGCCAGTTGCTTATCCATCTAGGTACCTGTTCTTGTATCCCATTTGCCTTGACCTTCTCGACTAACCTCCCATGAGGGACTTCGTCAAACGCCTTACTAAAATCCATATAGACGACATCAACGGCTCACCCTTCGTCCACCGTTTTCATCACCTCCTCAAAAAATTCTACCAGATTTGTAAGGCACGACCTCCCCTTAACAAATCCATGCTGCGTATCCCTAATCAGATCGCAACGCTCTAAGTGCCTATACATCCTATCTCTAAGGATCCCCTCCAACAGCTTCCCTACCACTGACGTCAAACTCACCAGCCTATAATTCCCAGGGTTATCCCTACTACCCTTTTTAAACAACGGTACAACATTAGCTATTCTCCAGTCCTCTGGGCCCTCACCTGTGTCCAAAGAAGAGACAAAGATTTGCGTCAGAGGCCCAGCAATTTCACCTCGCACCTCCCTAAGCAGCCTGGGATAAATGCCATCAGGCCCAGGAGATTTATCAGTTTTAATGCTACCTAGAAGCTCTAACACTTCCTTCCTCGGTATGGATATTTCCCTCAACTGGTCCACAGCTCCCTCAGAGACAGGAGCTGTCAACAAGCCCCTCTCCTTCGTAAATACCGATGCAAAGTATATACAATTTTGGTCTCTTTATCTTAGAAAGGATGTACTTAACACAGAAGAAGCAACAGAGGTTTCTCAGAAGACTAAAGAAATTTGGCATATCAGCCAAGACTCTCACCAACTTTTACAGATGCACCATAGAAAGCATTTTATCTGGTTGTATCACAGCTTGGTATGGCTCCTGCTCTGCCCAAGACCGCAAGGAACTACAAAAGATCATGAATCCATCATGCAAAATGCACATCAGTCTTCCATCCATTGATTCTGTCTATACTTCCCGCTGCCTTGGCAAAGCAGACAACATAAGTAAAGTCATTCTCTTTTCCACCTTCTACCGCCAAGAAAAAAAATAGAGATCTGAGATCACGTACTAACTGACTCAAGAAAGTTGCTTCCCTGTTGCTGTCAGACTTTTAAATGGACTTGCCTTGCTTTAAGTTGATCTTTCTCTACAAGTTTGTAAGAAACAATACTTTTCACTGTAGGTTAATACATGTGACAATAATAAATTAAATCAAAATCTTCTGAGAGATTGAGGAAACCATGCCTGTATTCTTTATAAAGAGTGAGAGGTGATCTCATTGAAACTTACAAAATTCTAACAGTTGATGTGGATTGGATGTTTTCCCTGGTTTGAGAGTCTAGAATACAGTTTCAGAATAAGGAGCAGACCATTTAGAATTGAGTTGAGGAGAAATTCCTTAACTCAAGAGGGTGGTGAATCTTTGGAATTCTCTAAGCCAGCAATCTGTGAAAGCTCAGTCACTGAGTATGTTCCAGACAGAAATCAATGTATTTATAGATACGAATAGCATCAAAGGAACAATGAGAAAATGGCAAAATGGATAGACAGTCAGCCATGACCTAGGCCCCTCTGTCTCTCTTCTTATACTGCATAAAACTTGCCTCTTTAACCAAGCTTTTGCTAATCTGCCCCAATATCTCTTTATGTAGTTTGGTTCAAATTCAGTTTGATAATGCTGCAGTAAAGTGCCTTGACATATTTTACTATGTGAAAGGTGCTGTACAAATGCACATTCTTGTTTGTTCAGTTTAGATTTTAAAAATCCAACGGCTGTGTTCAAGGAGGAGAAGAGTTTCCCTTGCCTTGAGAGGTGGACTGGTTATTGGGGCTGAATTTGACAAGCTGCAGTCTTCTGCCTTGGTCACTAATAATATGCATTTTTACAGTGTTTGACTTCTCCCACCAGGACAACTGCATTCTCTCTGTCACTGAAGGACAGAATCTCCTGACTCCTCACAGATATTGTTTGCTGACAGTGTTTTCTTTTCCAAAAGCCAGTTGCTGAAGAGTAATATCAAAGGGATCCTCTTAGAATCACTGAATGATATACCATAAAAGAAGATTATTCAGTCCATCATGTTTGCAGCACTTGTTTAAAAGATTATTCAATTATTTTAATTCTCCCATCAATTGTATGTCACATTTCCTCTTGAATGTTACAATGAATTTGCTTTCACCACACTTTCAAACAATGTATTCCTGTTCATAATTCAGTGCATGAAACATTTCTCCTTCTCTTCCCTCTGGTTCGCTTGCCATGGATCTAAAATCTCCTGCCTCTTAGTCTCAACATTGACCCCTGGGAATGTTGGATCTGTGGAAACTATCTTATTAACCTAGACCTTGGTGTACAGGGTACAATTTCAAAATTTGCAGGCGACATGAAACTTGGAAGCATTGTGAACTTTTCGTAAGATAGCTTAGAACTTTAAAAGGACAAGTTGGTGGATGGGTGGCAGATGAAGTTCAATGCAGAAAAACGTTAAGTGATTTTATTTGGTAGGTAGAACATGGAGAGACAACATAAGATAAAGGAAAGAGATACAGGAGCAGAAGGACCCAGTTTGCATGTACGTTAGTTATGAAGATGGCAGGACAGTTTTAGAGAGAAGATTAGGCTTATTAATAGTACAAGGGCAAGGAGGTAATACTGAATTTATATAAAACACTACTTCAGCCTACAGCATGGCCTTTAGTCCTGAGCACCACGTTTAGAAGCATAGAAAAGATTCACGATGATTCCCAGTAGAAGGAAGTTCAGTCACAAAGATAGATTGGAGAAGCTGGCACTGTTTTCTTTGAAGAAAGCTAAGAGGTGCTTTTGTTAGAGATAAATGGGAATGGGATGGCTTGATTCTGGTTTTGGACAAAACTCGGCGAGGGCCGAAGGACATGTACTGTGCTGTATTGTTCTACGTTCTATGTTCTATGATCTGTTTGAATGATGGAACAGGCTTGATCGGCCAAATGGCCTGCCTTGTTTCTTATGTTCCTACTCTGGTTAAAAAAGACCAACTGAACAATATTTTTCTCTTTAAAAATATTAGTAAATTACATATCAAAAAGAGTATTCACATTTCACACAATTCTGTTCAGTGAGTGAGCATTCAAATGACTCTGGGCGTTATAATGAAGCTTTCATCAAAAAGCTAATGCAGATTCGTGGCATGTTATTGCATATTTTTTCAATGTTATTCGAATCAGCAAATCTTTCTTTGCAAGTAAGAAAATATATGGCCTCCACGTTTCAAAACATTATCTGTGGCATAAATCTGTGAATATAGAAGACTTCACATTGAATTAACATTGCAGCACAGAAACCAACAGAAATAACATTTCTCTGAATGAAAACACATGCTATCACAACAGCCCAGATTGCTTTACCAAAATTTAAGAAAATATTTTTGCATGTATTCTGGTTAGCTTCCCTAATGGTAAACATGAAGCTACGGTGCACAGACTAGAAGATCTCAAATTCAATATCAAATCTGTGTTGAACCACATGATTGCAGTTTATATGTTGCAATTACCTTTCATATTGGAGAATCAGCAGAGGTTCTTGATAGTGATCATTCATTATCTATTGACATAATCTCAGCCACAATTGAGTGGCGGAGTAGACTCCGAGAGTTGATCAGCCTAATTCTGCTCCCATGTCTCATGGTCTTATAATGGAGTGTGCATGTTTGGGGATTATAGTCCAAATATGTAATTTGCACTTTTAAAGTTATTTATTAGTCACAAGTAGGCTTATATTAACACTTCAATGAAGTTACTGTGAAAATCCCCCTACTCATCACACTCCGGCTGCGCCTGTTCGGGTTACACCAAGGAAGAAGTTACAATGGCCAATCCACTTAACCAGCATGTCTTTCAAAGCGTGGGAGGAAACTGGAGCACCCAGAGAAACCCATGCACACAGTGGGAGAATGTGCAAACTTCACACAGACAGTGGCCCAAGCCAGAAATTGAACCCGGATTCCTGGCGCTGTGAAGATGCAATGCTAACCACTATGCCATCATGCTGCCCCTCTACTGACATGAAAGGAAACTCTATTCAGGTTTAACATTTTTTACTTTTCACTCATTGTTAATAAATTGTGGGAAGCAGTAGTGCAATGGTATTATTTCTGCATATCTGTCCCAGAGGACTGGGCTGGTGCTCTGGAGATACAAGTTAAAATTCCACCAAAATGACTCGGGGGGCAGGGAGGGGATTAACTTAAATTAATTAATTGCCCTTTAGTGTCCAAAGATGTGTAGAATAAGTGGATTAGCCATGGTAAACGCACAGGATTACGGGGATAGGGCAGAGGGGAGGGTCAGGGTGAGATGATCAGTGCAGACTCGATGGGGCAGATAGCCTCTTTCTGCAATGTAGAGATTCTATGATTCTATAACACATGACTCCAGATTTTTAGTAATGTGCTTGATTCTTTAACTGTTCTCTGAAATAGCATAGCATGTTGTACTATTTAAATTGAACCACTACAGAAAAATCAAATATGTATAAAACCCAAACGGAATAGTCAGCATCAATGGAAACATTGAAAATAACAAACGGCACACCCTGCTCAGTCACCCCTACAAACTCCTCCCCACTAACATCTGAGGACTTCAGTCAAAATTGGGAGTGCTGTTCCATAGTTCAGTCAAACAACAACCTGACATAATCATACTCAGGGAATCATATCTCTCCATCAACTTTTCCATCATAATTTTCATTATAATCACTGGAAATGTCATGTCCTTCTGACAGGACAGAACCCACCAAAGACAGCAGCATAAAGATATGCAGCTGGGGAGGAATCGCTCTGGGAGTTCACAACTTTGACTCCAGATGCAAGAAGTATCAGCACTAGGTCAAAAGATGGTCAAAATTATCACACATCTTCCTGAACTGACGAAACCATACTCCTCCATGTTCAACATGATTTGGAAGAAGCACTAAAAATGGCAAGAGCATAGAATGTACTCAGGGTGGGGGATCTCGATGTCTACTAACAATAGTAGCCGAGCAGTATCACTACTGAAGAAATTGGCTCAGTCTTGAAGAACATATCTACCAGATTGGGCCTATATCAGTGATGAAGGAACCAACAGAAAGAACTTAATTGACTTCACAATCTATTACAGGTCCATTTAACCATGACAGTACTGAATTGATACAGTCTATCTTGACATGGAAGACAGACTTCTTCATATTGTATGGCAGCATCACCATGCGAGATCGGATAGATTCAGAACAGAACCATTAGTTTAAAACTGGGCATCTATGAGGTACTGTGTGCCATCAGTGGAAGAATTGCATTCAACCACAATCTGTATTCTCGTGGCCTGGCATATAGTTTCTCATTTCTTTACAGGATGCCCAGAATCTTTCATAAAGCCAGCATTTGTTGTTCATCTCAATTGACCTTGAGAAGGTGGTGGTGAGCCTGTGCTGAAGACCATGTGGTGTAGGTACATCCAAGGAGCCATTAGTAAAACAGTTCCAAGATATTGATCTCATAACAATGAAGGAAATTTTCAGTGTAGCTTGAAGTAGAGCTTGCAAAATGGCAATGTTCCCATGCATCTGCTGCCCTTAACCTTTTAGATGGTAGGAAAGTGCTGTCATAACTTTCATTATAATCACTGGAAATGTCATGTCCTTCTGACAGGACAGAACCCACCAAAGACAGCAGCATAAAGATATGCAGCTGGGGAGGAATATGCTTTCTCTGGGAGGCAAGAGAGGCGATTGCAGAGCCTCTGGCTCTGATCTTCAGGTCGTCGTTGGTTACAGGTATAGATCCGGAAGACTGGATGATAGCGAATGTGGTCCCATTGTTCAAGAAGGGGAAGAGAGACTTTCCAGGGAATTATAGGCCAGTGAGTCTTACTTCTGTTGTGGGCAAAGTATTGGAGAGAATTATTAGGGATAGGATTTATAGTTATTTAGACAGAAATGAATTGATTGGGGATAGTCAGCATGGTTTTGTGAAGGGTAGGTCGTGCCTTACTAACCTTATTGAGTTTTTTGAAAAAGTGACCAAAGAGGTGGATGGGGGTAAGGCAGTTGATGTGGTATATATGGACTTTAGTAAGGCGTTTGATAAGGTGGCCCATGGAAGGCTTCTGCAGAAAATACAGATGTATGGGATTGAGGGTGATTTAGCTAATTGGATTAGGAATTGGCTAGCAGATAGAAGACAGAGGGTGGTGGTTGATGGGAGATATTCATCGTGGAGTTCGGTGACAAGTGGTGTACCTCAGGGGTCTGTTTTGGGGCCCCTGCTGTTTGTAATTTTTATAAATGATCTGGATGAGGGTATTGAAGGATGGATTAGTAAATTTGCAGATGACACTAAAGTCGGTGGAGTGGTAGATAGTGAAGAGGGGTGTTATAGTTTGCAGAGAGACTTGGACAAGTTGCAGAGCTGGGCCGAGAGGTGGCAAATGGAGTTTAATGTGGAAAAGTGTGAGGTAATGCACTTTGGCAGGAATAATAAATGTGTAGAGTATAGGGCTAATGGTAGGATTCTTAATAGTGTTGATGAACAGAGGGATCTTGGTGTATATGTGCATAGATCCCTGAAAGTAGGCAGTCAAGTCGATAAGGTTGTTAAGAAGGCATACGGAGTCTTAGCTTTTATTGGTAGGGGGATTGAATTTCGGAGCCGCAACGTCATGTTGCAACTGTACAAAACTCTAGTGCGGCCGCACTTGGAGTATTGTGTGCAGTTCTGGTCCCCACATTATAAGAAAGATGTGGAGGCATTGGAGAGGGTACAGAGGAGGTTTACCAGGATGTTGCCTGGTATGGAGGGCAGGTCTTATGAAGAGAGGCTGAGGGATTTGAGGTTGTTTTCGTTAGAAAGGAGGCGGCTAAGAGGGGACCTTATCGAAACATATAAGATGATTAGAGGTTTAGATAGGGTGGACAGTGATAGCCTTTTTCCTAGGATGGAGAAAGCTAGCACGAGGGGACACAGCTTTAAATTAAGGGGTGATAGTTATAGGACGGATATCAGAGGTAGGTTCTTTACCCATAGGGTGGTTAGGGAGTGGAATGCCCTGCCTGCGGCAGTTGTAGATGCGCCAAGTTTGGGCGTTTAAGAGGTTAGTTGATAAGTTTATGGAAGAGAAGGGAATGGTTTAGTTTGGAGGGTCATTGCTTTTTTCATAATTGGTCGGTGCAACATCGAAGGCCGAAGGGCCTGTTCTGCGCTGTAATGTTCTATGTTCTATATGTTCCTTGGTGAGTTCTTGCAGTGGATCTTGTGCATGGTACATACTGCTGCCACTGTGTGCTGATGGTGGAGGGACTGAAGGTCTAGGCTGGTGGATGGGATGCCAATCAAGTGGGCTACTTTGTCCTGAATGGTGTCAACATTTTTTGCCTATTCCTAATTGCCCTTGAACTGAGTGAATTAATCGGCTATTTCAGAGGACGGTTAAGAGTCAACAACATTGCAGTGGGTTTGGTACCGCATTTAGACCAGAGCAGGTCACCAACAGAGCATTTTTCCCAGGCCTATTCCCCACTAATCTTTAACAGGCTTTGATTGTCAGAATGCACGTCCTAACTCTCTATCAGCACCCGGTACTTTATGCTCGTGCACTGCCGGTTCAATATCTCACCCCACTCCCCAATTTTAGGTGGCACTGCTGCCTCACAGGACTAGACAGGACAGCCTCATGTCACTGTGTGGAGTTTGCACAATCTCCCCATGTCAGTGTAGTTTCCCTCTGGGTGCTGTGGTTTTTTTCCCCACATCCAAGGTTTTGCGTGTTGGGTGGACTGACCATGCTAGGTTGCCCCTTAGTGTCGGGGGATTAGCAAGTAAATACATGGGGTGGGTCCTGGGTGTGATGAGGGTTTGGTGCTGCCTTGATGGACTGAATAGCCTCCTTCTGCATTGCAGGGATTCTATAATTCCATTCAAAGCCCCAACATCCTCCAGTAATGAGAATTGAGGTAACCATAGAATTTGGTCGGCGCAACATCGAAGGCCGAAGGGCCTGTTCTGCGCTGTAATGTTCTATGTTCTAATCCCCCTAACCTGCACATCTTGAGACACTAAAGGGCAATCAACCTAAACTGTACATCTTGGGACACTAAGGGGCAATTTAGCACAGTCAATCCACCTAACTTGCACATTTTTCACCTGTGGGAGGAAACTGGAGCAACCAAAGGAAACTCATGCAGACACAGGGAGAATGTGCAAACTCCACATAGACAGTGACTCAAGGCCAGAATTAAACCTGGGTCCTTGGCGCTGCGAGGCAGCTGTGCTAACCAGTGTCACCATGTTGCCAACTTGCCTCTTATTAGCCCAAGCCTAAACCTTGTCCAAGCCTGAATCTTGTTCAGGCCTTGCTGCATATGGACATGAATTGCTTGGTATCTGGGGAGACATGAATTATTCTGGACACTGCAATCAACCATCAGCATCAAGCTAGGGCAGGCTATCAGCTCAGGTTTGATGGAAAGTGTAATAGAGCATGCCAGAATTAGCAATGTGGAATCCCTAAAGTGCAGAAAGCGGCCATTCAGCCCTCTGAGTCTGTACCAACTCTCCAAAAGAATATCCTATCCAGGCCCTCCCCTCCGCCATATCCCCATAACCCAATGGGCACGTAGAAAAATGAGGTGTCAACCTAGTAAAGTGCACAGAATAATATGTATATTAAACAGTAAAAGTATGTGTTTGACAGAGCTAAGTAATTCCATAACCAACAGATCATATCAAAACTCTTGTCCTGCCATATCCAGTTGACTTTGGTGTAAAATTAAACAAACTATAAATATACCTTTCCTCAATGATGGTGAGCTCAGTACATCACTTGCAGTGAATCATTTGCAGTCATTTTCAGGCAGAAAAGACAGATGATCTATCTCAGCCTTCTCCCGAGTCCCAGCACCAGAGATGTCAGTCTTCAGCCAATTTGATTCATTCTGTACAATATCAAGAAACAGTTGAATACATTGGATAGAGGCCCAGTCTATCCAGCCAATCCTTATAACTCAAACCATCAAGTCCTGGTTTCTGCACTCTTTCTAATTCAATAACATCCTTTCCATTATAGAGTGATCAGAACTGTACACAGTATTCCAAATGTGGCCTCACCAATGTCTTGTACAACTTTAATAAGGCATCCCAAATCCTGTATTCAATGTTCTGACCAATGAAACCACACATGCCAAATGCCTTCTTCATCACTGCATCCAGCTGTGACTCCACTTTCAAGGAGATATAAACCTGTCCCCCTCGATGTCCTTGTGCTATAACTCTCCCCAAAGCCCTGCCATTAACTGAGTAAGTCCTGCCTGGTTCACTCTACCAAAATGCATTACCTCTCATTTATCAATGGTCCCATTAATCAAGATCCAATTGCAATCCGAGATAACCTTCTTCACTGTCCACTCTGCCACCAATCTTGGTGTCATCTTCAAATGTACTAATCATGTCTCCTAAATTCTCATCCAAATCATTAGTATAAATGACGAATAATAATAGACCTTGCACCGATCCATGAGGCACACTACTGGTTACAGGACTCCAGTTTGAAAAGCACCCTCTACAACTACCTTCTGCCTTTTGTCATCAAGCCAATTTTGTATCCAATTGGCTACCTCAGCCTGGATCCCCTGTGAGATTTAACCTTTTGCAACATCTTACCATGCGGTACCTTGTCAAAGATCTTGCTAAAGCCCATGCAGACAACATTGGCTGCACATTCTATTCACAAAAAAGGACAAATTCAATCCAAGCAATTACTGTCCCATCAGTCTAATTCCGATTAGCAAAATGATGGAAAGTATCATCAATAGTACGATCTAGCGGCACTTACTCAACAACAATGCTCATTTTGCATTCCACAAAGCTCGATCAGCTCCAGACCTCATTGCAATCTTGGTCCAAACATGAACAAAAGAACTGAATTCTATTATCACGTGAGGGTGACAGTCTTTGATATCAGAGCATTTGACGGAGTGTGGCATCAAGGAGACTTAGCAAAATCGAAGGAAACAGAAATCAAGTGGGAAACTCTATACTGGTTGGAATAATTTCCAGGTCAGAAGTGGGGACATTCGCTGATGATTGCCCTGTTTTCAGCACAATTTGTAACTCCTCAGATAACGAAGCAGTCAATGCCCGTTGTCAAGAAATTGTAATGAAATGGGGCGGCATAGTGGTTAGCACTGCTGCTTCACAGCTTCAGAAGCCTGGGTTCATTTCCTGGCTTGGGTCACTGTCTGTGTGGAGTGTGCACACTGTTGTGTTGGTGTGACTTTCCTCCAGTCTTCTTCCACAGTCCAAAGATGTGCGGGTAAGGTTATTGGTCATGCTAAAATTGTTCCTTGTGTCTTGAGATGCATAGATTATAGGAATTAGTGGGTAAAATATGTCGGGATACGAGGACAGGGCCTGGTGGGATTGTGGTCGGTGCAGATTTGATGCGCCAAATGGCCTTTTTTTGCACTGTCGGGTTTCTATGATTCTATGAAGTGGAGATTAAAGAATTTAATAAAAGGTTAACGAGTCAATAGTACTGCAGTTTCCCTTCAGCAATTTGGATTACCCAAGCATTTATCATCATATAATCCTGTCCACCATCTACAAGGCACAAGACAGGAATGTGATGGAATACTTCACAATTGCCTGGGTGACCGCAACTCCAACAATGCTTAGAAACGTGATACTATCCAGAACAAAGCAGCACGCTTGATTTGACTTCTGTCCACCACTAACGCACAATGGCAACAGTTTGCACCATATACAAAGTGCATTGCAGCAAATCTGTGACCTCTATATCCAAAGGATACAAGCAACCGATGCCTGGGAGCACCACCAGCTGCAAATTCTCTCCAAGTCCCGACTATTTTGAATTGAAATTGTAACATTATTCTTTCACAGCTGTTGGGCCATAAACTTCCCTCACCTCACTTTGGGAATATCTATACTGGATGGGCTGCAGCAGTTGAAGAAGGCAGCTCATCACTATCTTTTTAGGGGCAATTAAGAATGGGAAATAAGTGTTACCCTTGCCAGCGACATTCACATCCCATGAACAAATAAAAAATTACTCTGAACTGGCTGCTACATGTTACCAACTTTGGTACACTGTCTACAAATATATTTGTTTACACAATGAAAAGGCATTTGATAGACTACCATCACAAAATAATGCCATGCATAAACAAACTTGAAATTAACAAATGATAAAAAGATAATTCAGAGTCTATTCTGAAATCAATCAGCAGTGCTAAGACTTAATAGCACCTTGCCTGACAGCTTCATCATCAAAAGGGGGGTGTATCAGGGATGTGCCATGTCCCCAAACCTGTTCAACCTGTACACTGAAGCTACCTTCAAAGATACAGAAGACTGTCAGGACGTAACATTGGATGGGGTGGATATATGTAGATGACATTGTTCTGATTGCAGGGTCTGAAAAGACACTGCAGGAAAGAAATGCAAGGATCAAGAAACATGGATTAAGAATTAATGCAAACACAATGATTATAAGCAAAGACCTCAGCCCCAAAGTAAAAACAGAAGTAAACAAACAAATCCTGCAACAAGTGATAGGTTCATCAAAGATAAAAGCAAAATAATGTAGATGCTGGAATCTGAAACAAAAATAGAAAATGCTGGAAAACATACCAGCATTTTCTGTTTTGGTTGTGATAGAGTTCACGTATCTTGAGCCAATTATCAGCTTAGAGGTATGACAGTGAGACCCAAAGGGGAATGGAGGTTTCTAAGACAAGCTATATCAAATGAAGCACGTTCTAACATCAAAGAAAAAGAATCTGATTCTGAGCTGGGAAGAGACAGATTTTTGATATCTCAGGGATTCAAGGAATGGGGCATGGGCAGAAAATTGAAGTTGAAGCCCAAGATTAGCCACAAGCTTGATAGACCACATGGTTTGCTTTTTTTTTAATTTATTTATGGGATGTGGGCATTGCTGGCTAGGCCAACATTTATTGCCCTTCCTTAATTTGGTGGTGGTACGTTGCCTTCTTGAACAACTGCAGTCCATGTGGTGCAGGAACATTCAAAAGCCTGAGTTTTGACCCAACAACAGTGAAGGAACGGCAATATAATTCCAAATCAGGATGGTGTGTTACTTGAACGGGAACTTACAGATTGTGGTGTTCCCATGCACCTGCTAACCTTGTTCTTCTAGATGGTAGAGCTCATGGGTTTGGAAGGTGCTATCAAAGGAGCCTTGGTGATTTGCTGTAGTGCATCTTGTAAATGATACATACCGCTGCCACTATGTACTGGAGGTGACGAATGGGGTGTTAATCAAGCAGGCTACTTTGTCCAGGATGATGTCAAGGTTCAAGTGTTGTTGGAGCTGCACCAACACAGCAAAGTGGAGAGCATTCATCGCACTCTTGAATTGTGGCCTTGTGGATGTTCATATTTCTTGTATTCTTATGAATCTTAGGAAAAAAGTGCTGAGCTGCTACATTTTGCTACTTATGTTATATGGCTCAAAGACATGAACAACAAACAGAAACACTACTAATAAGCTTTCAATATATGGACAAATGTAGGTTGTTCTGCATATCCCACAGAGATAGAAAGATTAATGAGTTAATGCTAGAAAGGGCTGGAGGAGTGTGTAAATGTAATGCATAAGTTTAAAGAGTAAGATATAACAATTTAGTCACATCATTTCAAGAGATGATAGACAGAGGCAATTATTGGAATAGAACAAAGATTACAGCATAGGAACAGGCCATTCGTCCCTCCAAGCCTGCACCAACCAAGCTGTCCAAATGAAAGGTTGATGGAAAATGTCAGCATAGGAAGGCAAGAAGGAAATGGATGACTGCTTTAGTGGACTGGGTGTTGACTATGTGGAATGTGTAAGGCACAATCAAAAGGTGGAGATACATGGTAATCAACCTTATGGGGCAATGACTATAAAAAAAACATACAAACAAACCAAATTTATCTAGTTGGGCGAAATAATCCTTTAATGGCTTTAGTTATTTTCACTACATTTCTAATACATTGTCAACATGAATTGCATCTCTACAGCCAAACAGCCAGATTAAATGGCAAGAAACCAGCAATGCAATGACTGTTCACCCCAATGCCTGCTGCAGAATATCCATGTTTACAGAAGTTGGTTGTTTCCAATTTCCACCTCAATTTAGAAATATGACGATGGATGAACAAGTTCACACAAATTTTAAATTTTTGTGTCTCCATCATTGTGATACAATGAGAAGCATAGCTGCACTCAAGTACATTTACAATGCTAAAACCTCTGGCTTGGACCAGTTTCAAGTGACACCTAATCGTACAGCACAAGCAACATTCCAAGTTAATACAACAGTAAATGGTTAATAGAAACTTGTCTATTTCACAAAGGAACCTTTGCCTTGCAAACTCGTTTATTTTCCACATCCTCTAATATTTAGTTTTAGCTTTGGAGTCAGATGTTTAGAAAGGGATGAGTTAAAGAGAATGAGAAAACCAGAGAAACCGTATTGTGAAGAAAATGCCCTTCAAGCAGTGATGGGCAACCCTAGGTAAGTGAGTGGGTGTCATATGAAGCCCTCCTTCATCTCAGTGAGCCACAGGATTGAAATCATGCTTATTCATTAACAACAATCCCATGAATAAGATTAAATATATTTAATACAAGCTGAATATTTCACAGAACATAGAACACAAACAGGCCCTTCGGCCCACGAGTTGCGCCAATCATATCTACCAATCCACAGATCTATTTATAACCCCCTATTCTATTCTTTTTCATATACTCATCCAGAAGTCTTTTAAAAGACCCCAGTGAGTTTGCTTCAACAACCCCCGACGGCAGTCAGTTCCATTCACTCAACACCCTCAGTGAAAAACCTACCCCTGACATCTCCTTTGTATTTGCTTCCCTGCACCTTAAATCTGTGTCCTCTCGTAGTGACCATTTCAGCTCGGGGAAATAGTCTCTGAGAGTCCACCCTTCTATTCCTCTCAACATTTTATAAACCTCTATCAGGTCGCCTCTCAACCTACGTCTCTCCAGTGAGAAGAGTCCCAGCTCCCTCAACCTATCTTCATAAGGCCTGCCTCCCAATCCAGGCAGCATCCTTGTAAATCTCCTCTGAACTCTCTCATAGCCTCTACATCCTTCCTATAATGAGGCGACCAGAACTGCGCACAATACTCCAACTGGGGTCTGACAAGAGTCTTATAGAGCTGCATCATTACCTCCTGACTCCTAAACTCTATTCCCTCGATTAATGAAGGCCAGTACACCGTACGCCTTCTTGACCACTTCCTCCACCTGCGAGGCCGATTTAAAAGTCCTATGGACCCGGACCCTGAGATCCTTCTGCTCTACAACACAGCTAAGACTCCTACCCCTATTGTACTCCTTCATCCCATTATTCCTGCCAAAATGGACCATTACACATTTATCCGTGTTGAAGTCCATCTGCCACTTCTCCGCCCAGTCTTGCATCCTATGTCCCGCTGCAATTTCAAAATGAATTGTAGAAAATGCTTAATCATTTATAGATTAATAATTTGATAATTAATAATATTGAGATTCTTCCATATTAGGAACAACCTAAAATTAGAATAGGAAAATGGAATTGTTACTATAAAGTTATGACGGCGGCGCGGGCTCGTTGGGCCGAAGGGCCTGTTTCCCGTGCTGTGTTGCTCTAAAAAAAAAATTTCAAATGATTAAAATAGTATTTATATTTGGACACAGAGGGAGCGCATGGTTCTCACAGTCAATGTGGTGTGCAATAAGCACACACATCACTTCATGTGCCTTTGCTTTATGTGCAAATCACTTCAATCATACCACAGTAGGAAAAAAACTACACAGATGGAAATCAGCGTAATATGGCAACTCTGTGCATGGGCAACAGTCAACAAAAAGTGTCTTATGGGCTGCATTCAGAACCGAAATGGGCTACATGCAGCCCCTGAGCCGCAGGTTGGCTATCAGTACCTTAAAGGTTTAACTTTGCATGCTAACAACAAATCCTTTAATATGCTATTTGAATGCAATTCACCACATTCTGCTAAAAATTTAAATACTATACAAATGTATTCATAAGGGTACTAAGAGAAACATCTGTGTTTTGTGTTACATTGTACAAAGCCCTTCTTCAATTTTTTTTACCAATATGAATTAGAGCTTAGAAATATTCCTCATAATGGCACTAATGTTTAAATTCAGACTGGAAAAATAGGGTCTGCAAATGGTTACCATAAGTAGATTTAAATCTTTCAAATGTTGCCTTTTTAAAAACAATGGGATGATTTCACGTTTAATATTGGATGATTTGGGATGTTAAGGATAGTGTAAGGACTCATTCCCTCTTAATGTTCTTGAAAATTCTGCTTTTGACATTAAACAACATCAGAAATAGAGGCTTATTTTGAGAAGCAGAGGGACATAATTGCACATCACTAAATAACGTGCAAAAACATTGACTGAATTACTTTTCAATTTAATGATTTTCCATACGTGTGTATAGAATCAAGTGCCGACCAAACATTCTCAAGTCGTTTAAGTTTCATCTCTTCGATTTGTGCACTTTAGACTCATTCAGTTAACTAAGATGATCAGGATCAACTCTTCCAGGAGTTGTGACCTCATCAAGAGTGAAATTTTCCTCACCAAACAAATCTTGGCTAACCATAAATGTAAACTAAACAAGTGTAAACATGTGAAGCAGTCTGAAAATGAAGAGATGTCATCTGCCATTTCCTTTTTTAAAAAAAATGCACCACCTATCCCTCAGGCCAGTAGACAGACAGAGTGTAATCTCATTTACTGGTAGAAATATGATTTACTGCAATCAACCACTATCAATCGCATTGTTTCTCATTCATATGCCCACACAGCTTTCAGTTTAAAAAAATTGGAAGTGAGAACTTGACAAAAAACTTGGCTCCCAACGGATTTCGATATGGAAATCATTAACTTTTGACAGATAAAGAACGAAGAAAATTACAGTACAAGAATAGACCCTTCAAGCCTACACTGAACATGTCGCCCAACTGAACTAAAAGCCCCTGCCCTTCCAGGGACATATACTTCTATTCCCATCCTATACAAGACATCCATTAAAAGTCAGTACCTTATCCGCTTCCACTACTTCCTCTGACAATGCATTCTAGCACCCACTACTCTGTGTGAAAAAAATGCCTCGTACATCTCCTTGAAGCTTTGCTCCTCGCACCTCAATACTATACCCCCTAATAATTGACTCTTCCACTCTGGGAAAAAGCTTCTGACTATCCACTCTGTCCTTGCATCTCAATTTCATAGACTTCACTCAGGTCTCCCCTCAACCTCTATCACTTCAGTGAGAACAAACCAAGTTTCTCTAACCTCTCCTCATAGCTAACGCCCTCCATACCAGGAAATATCCTGGTAAATCTTTTCTGTACCCTCTATCAGATCCCACCTCAGCCTCCTCTGCTCCAGGGAAAACAAACCCATCTTATCCAGTTTCTCCCTATATCTGAAACGTCCGATCCCAGGCAACATCCTGGCGAATCTCCTCTGCACCTCTCCTGTGCAAGCACATTCTTCTGATACTATTTTCCATCTGTGGCTGAACCAATGTTTTATAAATTTGTAACAAGACCAACCTGCTCCTATATTCTCTGCTGCGGCTAATGGAGGTAAGCATTCCGTATGCCTTTTTCATCATCCTATCTACACGTGCTGCCATCTTCAGGGATCTACGTACTTCACCTGGGGCCAGCAAAGATTTAAGTATCTTCATCAGGGTTCCCACAATCTCCTCCCTTGGCAGCCAGGGATACATCTCATCAGGTCCTCAAGATTTGTGCACCTTTATGCTGTCAGGTATATTATGAAGTTAGACTACATTCCAACAATTTTCTATTTTGGCATTCGTGTGAGCTTATAGTGTTTCACTCCAGGTGTGATTCTACTGCCACGAGGAAACCTTTCTTAAAACAAATTTTATTTTAAACTACAGTTTAATTACAACAAATAAATTAGTTTAATCTTTAACAATACATAAACATGACAAGATACAATTCTTAGCTGCTAAGCTACCATTATGAGTTCTAATTCATAGAGTCACAGAGGTTTACACACCAAGAAATATTCTTCCTATAGACTTAAATCCTCTCTTTAAAATTAGTTAGCAAAACCCCAGGCATACCAGCTTGTCTAAGATTAACATTCCCAGAGCTTTCAGAACACTTCTGAAGAGAAAGAAAGAGAGAGTAAGAGAGCAAAAGAAAAACAGAGAGACATCTATTTCTTCAGATAGTCCAGGTAACAATTGCTTGCATTTTAAAATGAAACTGAATCCTTTTCTTTCCTGCAAGCTTATCCCCTCCCATTAATCAGAACACTCTGCTGCTGTCAATTATCCTAATCAGGGATGAGGGGATGATGAGCATGGATAAAATGGTCTTTCGGAATGTTGGTGCAGATTTGATGGGCTGGATAGCTTCCTTCTGCACTGAGGGATTGTTTTTATAAGCAATAGTGATATACAATTCATAAATGAATTTCAGACCATTTCTACATGAATCCTTAAAAGATTCATGCCAACTTCCTCTCTCCATCATTTCAAAACTTTTTTCTTGGAACATGAACATCCCTGACGAAGTTGGCATTTATTGCCCATTGCTTATTGTCCTCGAGAAGATGGTGGTAAGCTGCCTTCCTAAACCATGTAAGTCTATATGGTGTAGGTATACCCACAGTGCTGTTAGGAAGGGAGCTCCAGACTGTTCATCCAGTGACAGTGAAGGAACAATGATTTAGTTCCAAGACGGGATGGTGTGTGACTTGGAGGGCAACTTGCAGGTGATGGTTTCCCATCCATTCGTTCACTTTGTCCTTCTGGGTAGTAAAGAACATGGGCTTAGAAAGTTCTGCAGAAGGAACCTCAGTAAGTTGCTGCAGTGCATCTTGCAGATAGTGCACACTGCAGCCACTTGGCGTCGGTGGTACAAGGTATGCCAAACAAATAGACTGCTTCGTCCTGGATGTTGTAGAGCATGAGTTTGTTGGAGCTGCACTCATCCAGGCAATGCAGTGTATTCCACTGTGCCCCTGACTTGTGTTTTGCAGATGATGGATGGCTTTGGGGAGAAAGGTTCTGAGTTAAGCACCACAGAAGACCCTATTCTGATTTGCTGCTGTAACCACGGTATTGATGTGGCTGGTTCAGTTAAGTTTCTGGTCAATGGTAACCCCAGGATATTAATGATGGAGGAATTCAATGATGGTAATGCTGTTGAATGTTATGGGAAGATGGTCAGATTCTCCCTTACTGCGTGCTAATGTATAGATAGCATTCAGAGGAATCAAATACAAACAAATTAAACATTTCTATATAAAAAAAATACTGATTCTAATTTCCATCCTATAATAGGCTAGAAGTAATTCTCAAAAGAATAAAGGAAATGATAATGGGAGTTTGTCAGAAGGGTACTAACCACTGTGCCACATGAATGTTATCCTGATACCCTAATATACCCAGGGCCATTTATTTATCCTTAATGGAATGCATCTCACAATGTACCTCATCCTTCCTCTCTCCAGGGAGAAGAGACCCTAGCTCCCTCAACCTAAGGGATGCCTCCCAACCCAGGCAACATCCTTGTAAATCTCCTCTGCACCCTCTCAATAGCTTCCACATCCTTCCTATAGTGAGGTGACCAGAACTGCACACAGTACTCCAAGTGGGGTCTGACAAGGGTCTTATAAAGTTGCAGCATTACCTCCCATCTCCTAAACTCAATCCCTCTATTAATGAAGGCCAGTACACCATATGCCTTCTTGACCACATCCTCCACTTGCAGAGCCGATTTAAGAGTCCTATGGACCTGGACCCCAAGATCCTTCTGCTCCTCAACGCTGCCAAGACTCCTACCCTTGATATTATACTCCTTCATCCCATTGTCCTTCATTCCATCATCCCACACGAGGGGACATAACTTTAAATTAAGAGGTGGTTGTTATAGGATGGATGTCAGAGGCAGGTTCTTTACACAGAGGGTGGTGAGAGCGTGGAATGCCCTGCCTGCAGCAGTTGTGGACTCGCCTACTTTGGGGCATTCAAATGTTCAGTGGATAGGCATATGGATGATATTGGAATAGTTTAGGTTAGAGGGTCCACTGGCCGGCGCAACATCGAGGGCCGAAGGGCCTGTACTGCGCTGTAATGTTCTATGTTCTATTGGTCCTGCCAAAATGGACCACCACACATTTATCCGTGTTGAAGTCCATCTGCCACTTCTCCGCCCAATCTTGCATCCTGTCTATGTCTCACTGCAACTTCTGACATCCCTCCAGATTATCCACAACACCACCAACCTTCGTATCATCGGCGAACTTACTAACCCATCCCTCCACTTCCTCATCCAGGTCATTTATGAAAATGATAAACGGCAAGGGTCCTAGAACAGATCCCTGGGGCACTCCACTGGTGACTGACCTCCATGCAGAAAAAGACCCATCCACAACTACTCTCTGCCTTCTGCAGGCAAGACAGTTCTGGATCCACAAGGCCAAAGCCCCTTGGATCCCATGCCCTCTCACCTTCTCAAGAAGTCTTGCATGGGGGACCTTGTCAAACGCCTTGCTGAAATCCATGTAAACCACGTCCACTGCTCTTCCTTTGTCAATGTGTTCAGTCACATTTTCGAAGAACTCAACTAGGCTCTTAAGGCACAATCTGCCCTTAACAAAGCTGTGTTGATTATTTCTGATCATATTGAATTTCTCTAAATGCTCATAAATCCTGTCCCTCAGAATCTTCCCCATCAACTTACCGACCACTGAGGTCATACCCATTGGTCGGTAATTCCCCAGGCTACTCCTGTTCCCTTTCTTGAAAATAGGCTCCACATCCGCAATCCTCCAATCTTCCGGAACCTCTCCTGTCTTCATCGACGACGCAAAGATCATCGCCAGGGGCTCAACAACACTTTCCTCACCTCCCACAGTAACCTGGGGTACATCCCATCAGGACCCGGCAATTTATCTACCTTGATGGAATTTAACAGTTCCGACACATCCTCTTTCTTAATGTCCACATACTCAATCTCTTCAGTTTGCTGCAATTCTGCAGTACAACCCCACAGATCACTTTCCACTGTGAATACTGAGGCAAAGTACTTATTAAGCACCTCTGCCATTTCTTCTGGTTCCACACACTTTTCCCCCTTCACCTTTTATGAGTCCTATCCCTTCTCTTCTCATCCTTTTACTCTTCACATATTTGTAGAATGCCTTGGGATTCTCCTTAATCCTACCCACCAAAAGCCTTCTTGTGACCCTTCTGGCTCTTCTAATTTCCTTTTTAAGCTCCCTTCTACAAGTCTTATACGCCCCTAGATCCTTAACATCCCCTAGCTCCCTGAACCTTTTGTATAACTTTCTTTTCTTCCTAACTAGGCTCATCACAACCTTTGTGCTCCACGGTTCTCTCGACTTACCAAAACCTCCTTGTCTCACCAGAACGTTGTCGTACAGAGCTCCAGACAAACATTCCTTGAAAATCCACCACCTTCCTTCAATACTTTTCCCTAACACCATCTCCTTCCAGTTTATTCTTCCAATTTCCTGCCTAATGTCTTCATATTTCCCCCTCCTCCAGATAAACACTTTCCTATCCTGCCTGATCCTATCTCTTTCCAATGCTATCGTGAAGGAGATAGAATTATGAGCACCATTCCCGAGATGCTCTCCTACCAAGAGATCCAACACCTGTCCTCGTTCATTAGCCAGCACCAGGTCAAGTACAGCCTCTCCTCTCATAGGCTTATCCACATGCTATGTCAGGAAGCCCTCCTAAACACACCTAATGAACTCCTCATTATCTGAACCCCTTACCCTGGGGACATTCCAGTTGATGTTTTAATTAAAGTCTCCCATCACGACAATTCTGTTATTTCTACATCTCTCTGTTTCCCTATCTGCACCTCAACACCCCTGTCACTATTGGGCGGCCTATAAAAAAACACTCAGCAAAGTTTTCGACTCTTTGCTGTTCCTAACTTTCACGCCCAGAGACTCTGTAGACAGTCCCTCCACAGCATCCTCCTTCTCTACAGCTGTGACACAGTCCCTGATCAACAGTGCCACTCCCCCACCTCTTTTACCTTCCTCCCTCCCTCCCTGTCTTTCCTGAAGCATCTGAATCCTGGCACCTGGAGTACCCATCCAGTCCCTGAGACATCCAAGTCTCTGTAATGGCCACCACATCACATTTCCAAGCAGCAATCCAGGCCCTGAGCTCATCCACTTTATTCACTACACTCCTGGCATTAAAATAGACACATCTCAGACCCTCAGTCTGGGCAATTCCCTTCTCCATCACCTGTCTAACCTCCCTCTCATACTGTCTATAGTCCTTCTCTACTTAAGAGCTAACCTCCTTGCTGCCAGTCACCTCATCTCGATTCCCTCCCCCCAACCTTTCTAGTTTAAAGTCCCTTCAGAAGCCCTAGCCAGCCTTCCCGCCAAGATATTGGTCCCCTGGGTAAAGAAACATATTTAAAAAAATAAAAGCTTTTAATACATGCAAATTTGAAAGCTGGCTGCATCTGCACAGCAGCAGAAATGCCTACATTTATAGATAGTCATGATGCAATGAAGACACACTGTATGATAAACTGTATTCTTAGGTCCACCAGCATTTTTCTTGCTCAAAGGATCAACTAAGTCCTACAGTCGCAATTGTAGATTATTATTAGCTACAGATAGTTTCATTATGAAGCCAGTTGACCAATAAATTTCACTTATCATACAACCTGAAGAAAAACTCATGAGGAACATATAATACAAAACTTAAGACTTAAGACTTGTTCCAATACTTAATGCAATTTACATCTACAAGATTTGGCATACATAACAAAGTAAATGAATTGATAGTGCACATTGAAGCTAATAAATATGATCCAATAGTCAATACGGAGACATGGCTGCAGGGTAATAAGGATTAGGTCCTGCACATTGAGGCATATTTAACATTCAACCACAATAGGAAGCTTGGTAAAGCTGGAAGGATAGCATAGTTAATCAAGGATGGCATTGACGCAAGAGTTAAAGATG
This sequence comes from Sphyrna mokarran, assembly GCA_024679065.1. NCBI lineage: Eukaryota > Metazoa > Chordata > Chondrichthyes > Carcharhiniformes > Carcharhinidae > Sphyrna > Sphyrna mokarran. The sequence continues at coordinate 6,237,467 of JAGIQG010000006.1, forward strand.
ACCTTGATTTAGGAGGGAAGGATTTAGAATCAGTTTGAGTGTAGATGAGGAATGGTAAAGGAAAGAAGTCTCCAGTAGGAGTGGTATAAAGTCCAAGGAACAATACGGAATCATACAGTGCAGAAGAGGCCCTTCAGCCTATTGAGTCCATACTGACACATACCTCAAGTCCTACCTAATCCCATCTGCTAGCTCTTGAGCCATAGTCCTGAAAGTTATGATCTGCTAAGTGCTCATCCAGATACTTTTTAAATGACATGAAGCAACCTGCCTCCACCACCCTTCCTCGCAACAAATTCCAGACTGTCACCATCCTCTGGGTAGGAACATTTTTCTTCACATCTCCCCTAAATCTCCCAACTCTCACCGTGAACGTGTCCCCTCGTGACAGACCCTTAAACTCAAGGAATAGCTGCTCCTTATTGACTCTGCCTATGCTCTCACCATATTGTACATCTCAAACAGATCACCCTTTCTCTGCTCCAACGAAAGCAACTCAAACCAATCCAACCTCTCTTCATAATTTAAATGTAACCACAACATAGCACAAAGAATATAAGTAATAATATTGGGTGCATCTGATAAAAGGATAATCCTGAGTGATTTTGATCTACATATAAACTGGAAAACTCACACTGGCAATGGTAGCTTGAATAAGAATTCATAGAATTATTTTGAAAAAGCTTCTTACAGCAACACATCATGAAACCAACCAGACAGCAGGTTAAATATGCGTTAGTATTGTGTAATGTGACAGGATTAATTAGTGACCTCAGAGTTAAAGACACCTCTGGAGAGCAACAGCTACAGTATTATTGAGTTTTACATCCAGTTCAAAAGGGAGAAGACTCTATATTAAATTTAAATGAGGGATGAAAGCTGAGCTAAAGTGAACTGGGATACTAGGCTAGAGGACAGATCAATAAAGAAGCTTTAGCAGACATTTAAGAACATGGGAACATAAGAACTAGGAGCAGTAGGCCATCTGACCCCTCAAGCCTGCTCCACCATTCAATAAGATCATGGCTGATTTTTTTTTTTCGTGGACTCAGCTCCACTTAGCTGCCCACTCACCATAATCCTTAATTCCCTTACTGTTCAAAAATTTAACTGTTTTTAAGACAAGAATATTCAATGAGGTTGTCTCAACTGCTTCACTAAGCAGGGAATTCCACAGATTCACAACCCTTTGTGTGAAAAAGTTCCTCCTCAACATAGTCCTAAATCTACTTCCCCTTATTTTGAGGCCATGCCCCATCCCCCCAATTCTAGTTTCACCCGCCAGTGGAAACAACTTCTCTGCTTCTATCTTATCTATTCCTTTCATAATCGTATATGTTTCTATAAGAACTCCCCTCATTCTTCTGAATTTCAATGAGTATAGCCCCAGTCTACTCAGTCTCTCCTCATGAGCCAACCTTCTCAACTCTAGAATCAACCTAGTGAATCTTCTCTGCATCCTCTCCAGTGTCAGTATATCCTTTCTCAAGTAAGGAGATCAATACCGTACACAATACTCCAGGTGTGGCCTCACCAGCACCTTATACAGCTGCAACATAACCTCGCTGTTTTTAAATTCCATCCCTCTAGCGCTGAAGGACAAAATTGCTTTCTTAATTAACTGCATGTGCAAACCAACTTTGTGATTTATACACAAGGACACCCATGCTGCAATATTTTAACATTCAAATAATAGTCTATTTTGCTGTAATTCCTACTAAAATGGATGATTTCTCATTTACCAACATTATACTCCATCTGCCAAACTCTCGCCCACTCTATATCCCTTTGCAGATTTTCAGTGTCCTCTGCACACTTTGCTCTGCCACTCATCTTCGTATCATCTGCAAATTTTGACACACTGCACTTGGTCCCCAACTCTGAATCATCGATGTAAATTGTAAAAATTGCAGTCCCAACACTGATCCCTGAGGCATATCCCTAGTCAATGATTACCAACCAGAAAAACATCCATTTACTCCCATTTTTTGCTTTCTATTAGTTAAGCAATCCTCTATCCATGCCAATACATTACTTGTAAAACCGTGCACCTTTATCTTATGCAGCAGCCTTTTGTGCGGCACCTTGTCAAGTATCTTTTGGAAATCCAGGTGCACCACATCCACAGATTCCCCATTGTCCACACGTAATGATCTCAAAGAATTCCATCAAATTAGTCAAACATGACCTTCCCTTCATAAACCCATGCTTTACCTTTCCGATGGTACAATTTACATCAAGATGTTTCACTATTTCTTCCTCAATGAAAGATTTTCCCTACTACAGAAGTTAAGCTAACCAGCCTATAGTTACCTGCTTTTCGTCTCTTTTTTTTAAACAAACAGTGGCGTCACACCTGTTTTTTTCCAATCTGCAGGAACCACCCCAGAGTCCAGCAAATTTTGAGTGCATTTGCTATTTCCCCTGCCATCTCTTTGAGTACATCCCATCCGGGAATTAAGGGAATAGTTCAGAATTCTCAGAATAAGTATACTTCTAAAATAAAGAAAAATTCTAAGGGAGAACTCATCATCCAAGGTTTAAAATAATTTATTTTTTAGTCACAAATAGGCTTACATTAACACTCCAATAGAGTTACTGTGAAATTCTCCTAGTCAGCATATGCTGGCGTCTGTTCAGGTCAAAACACCCAATAAGCACATCTTTCAGACTGTGGGAAGAAACCAGAGTGCCTGGAGGAAACACATGCAGACACAGGGAGAACGTGCAAACTCCACACTGGCAGTAACCTATGCTGGGAATCGAACCCAAGTCCCTGGCACTTGAGGCAGTAGTGTTAACCACTGTGCCACCCATTAAATTAAGCTACTAATCTGGGATGGCAAGGTTGTACAATGGTTAGCACTGCTACCTCAGTGCCAGGAGCCAGGGTTTGATTCACTGGTCTCGAGTCACTGTCTGTGGGAAGTTTGCACATTCGCCCTGTGTCTGCATGGGTTTCCTCTGGGTGTGCTGGTTTCCCCCCCACAGTCCAAAGACGTGCAGGTTAGGTTGATTGGCCATGCTTAATTGAACCAAGTGTCAGAGGATTAGCATAGGAAAATATGTGGGATTATGGGTATAGGATCTGGGTGGGAATAGTGCAGACTCGATGGGCCGAATGGCCTCCTTCTGCACTGTGGCGGTTCTACAATTCTAAATTAAGGAAAAAGCATATAACTGTGCAAAGATACCGGCAGTTCAAATGATCAGCCAGAACATAACAAATAGCAGAGAATGACTAAGGTTAATCAGGCAGAAGAAATTATGAGTATGAGAGGAAACTAGCTAAAAATATGAAAACAAACAGCAAGAATTTCAACAAGTATTTCAACAGGAAAAGAGTAAATGAAGTGAGTGTTTGTCCTTTAGTAAGCAAGAATGGGGAGTTAATGGTAAATAATTAAGAAGTGGCAGATGAAATGATCAAACATTTTGCCTCTGAGTTCACTACAGAGGGTACAAAAAAAATTCCAGTAATATCTGTAAATCAGGAGATAGAAGGGAGAGAGGAATTTGATGAAATTACAATCACTATGGAAGCGGGTCTGAACAAACTGATGGAGCTGTGAGCTGACAAGTCTCCAGATTTTGATGGGCTTCATCCTAGAGTCTTAAAAGTGGTAGCTCATGAGGTAATAGATGCATTGGATTCTGTAAATCCATCGGACTGGAAACTCGTAAACATAACTCATCTATTGAAGGAAGGGTGGAGGCGGAAAACTATGTGCAGTTTTGGTCGCCGCATTTGCAGAAAGATATATTGACCTTGAAGGGAGTGCAGGGAAGGTTCACTAGGCTAATACCAGAGATGAGGGGGTTAGCCTATGAGGAGAGATGGAATAGACTGGGTCTGTCCTTGTTGGAGTTTAGAAGACTGAAGGGGGATCTTATAGAAACATATAAGATAATGAAGGGGATAGATAGGGTAGAGGCAGAGAGATTCTTCCCGCTTAGAAAGGATAGCAGAACTAGAGGGCACAGCCTCAAAGTAAGGAGGGAGGGGACAGTTTAGATCGGAGTTGAGGAGGAACTTCTTCACTCAAAGGGTGGTGACTCTCTGGAATTCTCTGCCCATTGAAGTGGTGGAGGCTACCTCACTGAATTATATTTAAGTCACGGGTAGATAGGTTTCTGATAGACAAGGGAATTGAGGGTTATGGGGAGAAAGCAGGAAAGTGGAACTGATCCACTTCAGATCAACCATGATCTTGTTGAATGGCAGGGCAGGCTCGAAGGGCTAAATGGCCTACTCCTGCTCCTATTTCTTATGTTCTTAGAAAACAGGAAACTATTGGCCAGTTAGTTTGAAGTCTGCCGTGAGGAAGGTGTTAGAATCAATCGTTAAGGAGTAAGAGTTGGGCACTTAGAAAACCTCAAGTTCATTGGAAAGAGTCAGCACGTTTAAACAATTTATTGAAGTTGTAACACGAATTAGATAAAGGACAGCCTGCAGAATTGCTATACTTGGAATTTCAGAAGTCATTGATAAGATGCCACATCAAAGATTATTGCAGAAAATAAAAGAGAGTAGCATAGTTAGAAGATTGGCTGAAAGAGAGTATGCATAAATATGATTTTTTCTGAATGGCAAGATGTGCTGAATGGAGTACTGCAAGGATTTGCGCTGGGGCCCCAACTTTTTACAATTTATACTAATGGCTTAGATGAGTGGAGAGAAAGCAAGGACGACAGAAAACTAGGCAAAAAATTATGTTCCGAGGACATAAGGAGATTCCAAACAATTATAGATAGGTTGAGTGGGCAAACGTCTGGCAAAAGGAGTACAAAGTGGGAAAATGTGAAGTTGTTCATTTTGATAGAAAGAATAAAAAAGCAGATTATTACTTAACAGACACGTAAACTACAGAATTCCAAGATGCAGAGGGATTCAGTTATTTTAGTGCAGGAGTCACAAATGCAGCTAAGGCAAGTAATTCAGAATAATGGAATGCTACCCTTTATTACAAGAGGAATTGGTCGTAAATTTAAGGATATTATGCTTCAGTTATACAGGACATTAGAGAGACCACTCAAGGAGACTGGAAATTCCCACCCAAGGTCAACGGAGATTTCCATTGTCAGACCCTTGACCACTCCGATTCTGTGATGGGCAGGGGTGGGAGAGTTCTGATATATATCTCAAGTATTGTACGCAGTTTTGGTCTCCTTTTCTTATTTAAAGGCAAGATATAAATGCATTGGAGGTGGTTCAGAATCATAGAGTCAAAGAGGTTTACAGCACGGAAACAGGCCCTTCGGCCCAACTTGTCCATGCCGCTCTTTTGTTTAATCCCTTAGCTAGTTCCAAGTGTCCGCATTTGGCCCATATCCCTCTATACCCATCAAACCCACAAAACTGTCTAAACGCTTTTAAAACACAAAATTGTATCTGCCGCTATGAGTACCTCTGGCAGCTTGTTCCAGATACTCACTACCCTCTGTGTGAACAAATTGCTTTTCTGGACATTTTTGTATCTCTCCCCTCTCACCTTAAACCTATGCCCTCTAGTTTTAGACTCCTCTACCTTTGGGAAAAGATATTGACTATCTAGCTGATCTATGCCCCTCATTATTTTATAGACTGATGTAAAATCACCCCCTCAGCCTTCTACGTTCCAGAGAAAAAAGTCCCAGTCTATCAAGCATCTTATAATAACTCAAACATAAAGCCCCAGCAGCATCCTAGTAAATCTCTTCTGCACTCTTTCTAGTTTAATAATACCCTTTCTATAATAGGGTGACTAGAACTGTACACAGTATTCCAAGTGTGGTCTTACCAATGTCTTGTACAACTTCAGCAAGATGTCCCAATTCTTGTATTCAATGTTCTGACCAATGAAACCAAGCATGCTGAATGCCTTTTTCGCCACTCTGTCCACCTGTGACACCATTTTCAAGGAGCTATGAACCTATACCTGTAGATGTCTTTGTTCTGTAACTCTCCACAACACCCTACCATTAACTGACTAAGTCCTGCCCTGGTTCAATCTACCAAAATACATCATCTTGCATTTGTCTAAATTAAACTCCAACTGTCATTCGTCAGCCCACTGGCCCAATTGATCAAGATCCCGTTACAATTGGAGATAACTTTCTTCACTGTCCACTATGCCATCAATCTTGCTGTCATTTGCAAACATACCTCCTATATTCCCATCCAAATCATTAATATAAGTGAACAAACAACAATGGATGCAGCACTGATCACTGAAGCACACCACTGGTAACAAATCTCCATTTGAGGAGATTTACTAGATTGGTACCTGGACCGAATCTTATGAGGAAAGGCTGGACAGACTGGACATGTCCTCACTGGAGTTCAGAAGAATGAGGGTGACAGAAGTATACAAGGTTCTGAATGGTCTAGACAAGATGTGGACAAGTCCAGAACTGGGAGTACTGTTTTAAAATTAGGAGTCACCCTTATAAAATAGAGATGAGTTTCTCTTACAGGATTGTGCAACATTGGAACTCTGCCTCAGAAGGTGGTGGAAGTGGGGTCTTTGGATATTTCTAAGGTGGAGCTAGATTGATTCCCTTGCCTAACATGAATCTAATGTTATTGGAAGTTGATGGAAACTTGGAATTTGAAATACAAATGTATCAGCCATGATCTTATTGAATGGCAGAGCAAGCTCGAGGGGCAAATAGTCTACTTCTGTTCATATTTTGTAAGCAAGGCTAGTCAAAGAGATGTTGAAGCAGTTACGCTTGGAGATAGTAAAGTCGCAATGAGGTTTTAATGGAGGTGGAAAATAAAATAATGGTAAAATGAAGACCTATTCTCCACTATATATCGTTATTGTGATAATGATAACGTTATCATTATCACAATAACGAACATAACTAATGGTTAAAAATATATTTAAATAAATCCATTGCTCAGCACTGCAAATAGCTAAATTCTAAGATTCCATGAGAATGTCTGAGAAATGATTCAAATTTGCAAAAATGACAGTCAACAGAGAATGCAATTTCAAGTAAAATCTTATGTAAACATCTTTCAGTATCATTTTCAATGCAATCCACACAAAAGCTGTCAAAAGCCATTGGGTCATTAATTCCCAATGGGTTTTAAGAATTTCAAGAATAAGCCATCCATGCAAAAGCTTACAGCTATGTTCAGAATGTTCCAAATACAGAAATGGGTCCAAACACCCACACACACAAAGCAGAGTACATTCTGTAATAGAGTGCTTCATTATCTAAACCACAAACCACATGTGTATAGCCACTTCCTCAAGTGGATTCTCAATATCATTCATAACTTCAGAAATATCATCACAATTTCTCCATCAGAGTTTGTTAAATTTTTATTATTAAACCCACTTTCAAATACCAAATCATGGTATCAAATCATTTTCATCATGGCTGATTATCAAATTCAATATCCTGATCCCCCCCTTCCCCCTATATTCCTTGATCCCTTTAGCCACAAGAGCTACATCTAATTTTTTCTTCAACTCAGCAACATTTTCACCTCAACTAATTTCCATAGTAGTGAATTCCACACATTCGACACCCTCTGGGTGAAGAAATTTCTCCTCCCCTCAGTTCTAAAAGATTTACCTTTGTGTTCGAACTATGACCCCTCATTCTGGACTTCCCCACCATTGGGAACATTCTTTCTGAATCTATCCTGTCTAATCCTGTTAGAACTTTATAAGTTTCTACAAGGTCCCCTGTCACTCCTCTAAACTCCAGTGAGTATAATCCAACTCAGCTTAGTCTCTCTCATGACAGATGTGTCATCCCAGGAATCAGCCTGGTAAACTTTCGCTATACTCCTTCAAAAGCAAGGACATCCTTCCTCAAATAAGGACACCGGAACTGCACACAATACTCCAAGCATAGCGTCACCAACGCCCTAGACAATTGAAACAAAATATCCCTTTCCCTGCACTGAAATCTTTTTATTATTTGCCTTTTTTTACTGCCCATTATATCTGCAGGCTTATTTTCATCGACTGATGCATGAGGACTCCAAGGTCTCATTGAGTGTCTACCTCTCTCAATTTAGACCCATTCAAATAATAATATCTTCCTATATTTGCAATTAAAGTGAATAACCACACATTTATCCACATTATATTGCATCTGCCATCCACACGCCTGTCCAAATCATGCTGAAGCATCTCTGTGTTCTTCTCACAGCTCACCCTGGCACCCAACTTTGTATTATCTCCAAAGTTGCAGATGATACATTCAGTTCCCTCTTCCAAATCATTAATATATAATGTGAATAGTTGGGGTCCTATCACAGATCCCTGCAGAAGCCTACTAGTCACTGACCACTAATCAAAAAAAGACCTATTTATGCCAACTCTTTGCTTCCTATCTGTTAATCAGCTTTCTATCCATCTCAAGACATTACCTGCAATCCCATCTGCTTTAACTTTACTCTACTGATTACATCCTCAAAAAATTCCAGTAGATTTGTCAAGCATGCATTCCCTTTCGTAAATCCATGCTGTCTTTATCTAATTATACCACTGCTTTCCAAATGTCGAGTTATGAAATCCTTCATAACTTTCCCAGTACCGAAATTAGGCTCAATGGTTTATAGTTCCCTGTTTTCTCTCCCACCTCTTTTTTTCAATAGCTTACATTAGATACTCTCCAATCTGTAGGAACTATTCCAGAGACCAAAGAATCTTGAAAATAATTGCCAATGGATCTACTATTTCCAGGGTACTTTCTTCATCTGGGATGAAGATCATCAGAACCTGGAGATTTATCCCCCTTCAATCCCATCAACTTCCCCAAAACATTTCTCTACTAATGCTGATTTCCTTCAGTTCCTCACTAAACATGTTTCTCTCAGCACTTCTGACACATTATTCATGTCTTCCTTTGTGAAGACTGAAGCAAAGTACAAATTTAATTCCTCAGCCTTTTTTTATTCTATTATGAATTCTCCATTTCTGACTGTAAGGGGCCTACATTTGTTTTTGTCAATCTTTTCCTCTTCACATATCTATCAAACCTTTACAGTCAGTTTTTATGTTCCCCGCTAGCTTACTTTCATACTCTATTTTTCCCTTCTTAATCAATCCTTTGCTGAATTTTAAACTGCTCCCAATCTTCAGGCCCATTGCTTTTTCTTGCCAATTTGTTTGCTTCTTCTTTGAATCTGATACTATCTCTAATTTCCCTTGTGAGCCATGGTTTGCCACAATTCCCTTCCCTTTCTTGCGCCAAACAGGAATAAACTACTTCTTGTGTTCACCTATTCATTCTTTAAATGCTCGCCATTGCCTGTCCACTGTCTTTTCTTTCAACAATGTTTTCCAGTCCATCATGACCAATTCATCCTCATAGTATCATGTTAAGATTCAGAACCCTAGTCTTAGAATCAACTATAAAACTACCCACCTTGTCAAAGATTCTACCATATTATGGTCTCTTGTTTCTTTTCTCACATGCATCATATTTGCAGCTAAAAAAACAAGCTGGCATATCCCCAAGCTTTTATCAGTACTGTTCTGAAAGTGGATATGTTTTGGGCTTCATTATGCAATCCTGTGGGGATCATCATACTGCAAGCTCTACCGGGGGCACTGGGCTAGAATTTCAGATATCAGCCAAAATAGTAATGAGCCAGGGATGGCTGCGGAATAGGGTTGGGGAGGTTGGAGATGCAGAAGAGAATTTAAATACCTCCATCCAGCTTCAGCTCCAAAGCTGCACAGATCTTTTAAGTTGCATTGTGATTGGGGATTCTGATTTAAATTATTTTGGAGACCGAGTGTTGCTGCTTTTAAACATCACAGAGTCACTATTATAACCTAGAAAAAAAGAGGTATGCCCCGACATCTGCTTTTGCATATATTAAAGAGTTAACTTCAAATCAGTAAATCTGAAATACTGTTCCGTTTGCTTCTATGGTCACGCATGTTAGGATCAAATGTACAGCAGATGTTGAACAAAAAAATGAGGAAAAAAAAAGCAATGACGTGGCACTGAGTCACTTTCTGTGACAAAGATCATTTGTACTGCCAAAGAATCAACTCCGAGGATGCGGAGGCAAAACAAAATTTGCCATTGCTTACATTCATTGTAACTGTATTTTCTAACACTTCATGAGTCAGGGTACAATCAGTATCCTGTCATAAATTGTGCTAAAGCACAAGGGATTAGATTCAGTTAATGAATGGCCTGTTCCTCAGAATAAGATAGGAACAGCTTTTTTGTTTTAATTCATTCATTGGATTTGGGCATTGCTGGCTAGACTAGCATTTATTGCCCATTTCTATATCCTTTGAAAAAGTGATGGCAAGCTGCCTTTTTGAACCACTGCAATCTATGTGGTGTAGATACACCAACAGTGCTGTTAGGGAAGGAATTCCAAAATTTTGACCCAGTGACAGTGAAGGAATGGCAACATGCTTCAAGTCAGAATGATGTGCAGCATAGAGGGGAACTTGGAGGTGATATCCCATGTATCTGATGCCCTTTCCTTTTCAGTGATTTTGGGGTTCAAAGATGCTGGCTCAGGAGTTTTGGTGAGTTCTTGCAGTACATCATTTAGATGGTGCATAGGGTTGCCATGGTTTGTCAGTGCTGGAGGAATTGAATGTTTGTGGAAAGTAGGCGCTTTGTCCTGGATGGTTGTTGAGTTTCTTGAATTTTATTGGACCTGCATTCATCCAGGGAAGTGGAGAGAATGTTTTATTCATTTACGAAATATGTGCATCACTGGTTAGGCGAGCATTTATTGTCCATCTCTACTTGCCCTTGTCCTTCTAGATGATACTCATTGATTTAGAAGATGCCGTGTAAAGAACCTTTGTATATTTCTGCAGTGCATTTTGTAAATAGTACACACTGCTGCCACAGTTAGTCAGTGATGGAGGAAGTGAATGTTTGCAGAAGGGGTGGAAATCAGGCGGGCTGCTTTGACCTAGATTAAGTCAAGTTCTTGACTGTTGTTGGAGCTACTCTCATCCAGGCAAGTGGACAGTATTCCAACACACTCAACTTGTGCCTTGTAGATGGTGGGTAGACCTTGCAGGGTCAGGAGAAGAGTTACTTGCTGTAGGATTTCTGGCCTCTTACCTGCTCTTTTAGCTACAATATTTACATAGCTAGTCCAGTTCAGTTCTGTTCGTTCATAGGCTATAGTTGCCTTAAACCAATATGAGATGCTGGCTTCAATAATCCAAGATCTAGTTGAATTTCACACATTTCTGCTGACATTGAATTAGGTCAGGATTCAGATGTGATGTTCTGTCTCGGACAAAAAAAAGACAGCCAGATACCCTCAGGTAATGTTCCAAAAAGCCCCCAGATGAGTGAACGACATTCTGACAGAAGCCTTTAGGAAAAGGCAATTGGAGGGCAAAGAAAATCAAAATTTAGGCACATTGAATAAAATATTATGTTGAAAAGTAGTTTCAGATGAACAAAATACAAGATACGGCAGGCAAACCGACTTGCCACTGCCTACAGCAACAATCAATTACTTACTGTCATGTTATAGCAAGCAAAATAATTCAATGGGTGGATAGCCAGTGAAACAAAAGCAACAAGTCCAACACATGAAATCATTCACTCTGTAATCAATTATAGCTTAAATATCGAATTCAAATCAGCTCACAGTATATTGACAAGTGTGAAAACCTTCAAGCTAAGTTCCCCTAATCAAGTACAAATATCATTTTGCAAAATTCTAATTAGATATAGGACCAGCAGATTACTGGCCCTAGTAAAACATGGAATTAAACTCTCAAAATCCCATGAATGGTCAGAATCTACATTGTGGGAATTCATATAGCATTTAACAAGTCAGAGAAACTCTATGGTGCAGAAAGAGGTCACTTGGCCCACTGAGCTTGCACTAACAACAATTCCATCCAGGCCCTATCCCTATAACTCCGTGTATTTACCCTGCTAATCTCCCTGAGCATGGTCAATCAACCTAACGCGCACATCTTTGAACTGTGGGAGGAAACCGGAGCACCCAGAGGAAACCCACACAGACACAGGGGGAATATGCAAACTCCGCACAGACACTGTATGGCTTGTCAGTCAATTTGTAATAAGTACTCAGAGATACACGGTTCCATCCCACATCCCATGTAATGCACTGGAACTTGATTATGAGCTCTAATTTATGAGCGGTGGTGCAGTGCTATTGTCACTGGACTCATATGCCAGTGATTCAGAATAATGCCCTGGGAAAAGGGCTCAAATTCCTTCACAACAGATGGTGGAATTTCAATTCAAATAAAAAAAAGTCTGGAACTAAAAATTGAAATTAGAATGTAACTATCATGGATTGTCATAAAAAAAAAATCTGATTCACTAGTCCCTTTAAGGAAAATCTGTAGTCCTTATCTGACTTACATGTGACTCCAGACCCACAGCAACATGGTTGACACTTAGCTGTCTCTGAAATGGCTGAGCAAGCCATTCAGTTCAAGAGCAATTAGGGATGAGTAACAAATACTGGCCTTATCAATAAAACCCAAAACCTATGAAAAAAATTAATAGAAACAATAGAGGTCAAAGCAACTGACTCTGAACTATTAAGCACTCTGTAGAAGCCTATTTCAAAAGTGACTGACCCGTCAGGCAAGGGCTAGTTTCGGGAACAGAAAGGGCAACAAGCTTATTTTGTTTTCAAATTAAGTATTTGATACTTTTTCAATTGGTCAGGACATTTAATTGTTAATTATGCACATGGCACTTCAATATACAGGTTTAAAATTGTAGAGTTTTATATCACAAAAGAAGATGTCTGACCCATTGTACTCATTACATTTTTAAAGTTTTATTCTTTCATAGGACATGAGTGTCACTGGCTGGCCAGCATTTATTACCCATCTATGGTTGCCTTTGGAGAGCAGTTGAGAGTCAACCACATTGCTGGTAAGGATGGCAGATTTCCTTTCCTAAAGTACATTAGTAAACCAGTGGGTTTTTCCAACAATCAACAATGGTTTCGAGGTTATCAGTAGATTCCTAATTCCAGATATTTTTATTGAATTCAAATTCTACCATCTACCATGGCAGGATTCGAACCCAGGTCCCCAGAACGTACACTGAGTTTCTGGATTAAAAGTCCAGCGATTATACCACACGGCCATTGCCTCCCCTCCAATGCAGCCAGGGTGTTCAGCTCATCTGTTCTGTGCTGTGTTTTTACCTTCCACAAAAGCGACGATCCCAATCCCATATATGTCAATCTCATGGGGTACAAGAGTTATTTCTTTTATGTACAAGAGTTCATTTTAGGTACCGGTATCAAATGATATAGAGTAAAAGATAACTAAACAGAGCTGAGGTACAGGTTAATTGAATGACCAGGTAGCCTCAAAGGGCTGAATGATCTTTTCCTGTTCCTATCAATCCTCTGTGTCATATTTTATTCATTTTTTAAAAGCTGTTCGAGATTCCACTTCCGGTTGAGAATTCTATGTCCTAACACTCCTCTGCACAACATGTTTCCCTAACCACATTCTTCATTTTGATGATCTTAGTTTTTGCCTCTTAGTTACCAACTTTACCGCTCAGCAATGTTACAAATGTTGTCCAAATGTTGTTTCTTCAGACACGCCTCTCCCTTCTTCTATTTTTGATATGAAACCTCCCCTTTCATGAGCAAGTTATTTTAGAACTATGTATTTCCTGAATCATTACTGGAAGAAATACTGATTTTAAACTAAAAAAACAAAATTCTAACTATTTAAATGTCCACCCACTCAGAGGAACATGGCTAGAACTGCAAACAGATATATAAAGTGTGAATAACTGAGGAGAAATACTGCTCCACTAGAATTCTATCATTTTCAGTAGAGAGGCTTAGCAGAACATGAGTTGCAAAAGTTCCTAAAACTGAGTGTTTACATGTTTTGAATGATTCCAGAAATGAAAGGTTGCATCTTTCAGGAAAGACTTAACAGCCTTTAGAAAAGAGAAGGCTGAGGTTTGACTTGCAGAAAGTTTACCAAATTATTTTCAGCATTATAAATTTTAATTACTTTTACAGGGGAAAAAAGCACCAAGTCAAGTGCTCCATAAGGAGTGAATTAATTCAAGGAAGTGACTCAGGCTCACATTCTCAAAGACAATTAAGGGATTTCCAAGGGACAACTGAAAGGACAAGGATGGAAAATTAAGGGATGGGTGCCACGGTGGCACAGTGATTAGCACGGCTGCCTCACAACACCAGGGAGCCGGGTTCAATTCCAACCTCGGGTCACTGTCTGTGTGGAGTTTGCATGTTCTCACCGTGTCTGCATGGGTTTCCTCCCACATCCCAAAGATGTGCTCTTAGGCTAATTGGCAAAAGAGATTCTCCCTAAATTGTCTCAAATTTGGTTTTTAATCCATAGATCTATAGACAGGGATCACGGGTAGAGGTCAGAACATCGGGGTGGCAGCGCGGGCTCATTGAGCCGAAGGGCCTATTTCCCGTGCTGTTTTGTTCTTTGTTCCTCCCACAGTCCATAGACGTACAGGTTAGGTTGACTGGTTGTGCTAAATTGACCCGAGTGTCAGGGGATTACCAGGGCAAATATGTGGGGCTGCGAGACTAGGGCCTGGGTGGATTGTGGTGCAGACTCACTGGGCTGAATGGCCTCCATCTGTACCGTAGAGACTATGACAATAACGCTGATTTTGCCAGCAAAATTCAGATCCCAAGAATTAATTTTTTAAAACTTCAGAAACGTTGCAAGAACAAAGAAAATTACAGCACAGGAACAGGCCCTTCAGCCTTCCAAGCACTGAACATGCAGCACAACTACACTAAAACCCTCTACCCTTCCAGGGACGGTATCACTCTATTCCCATCCCATTCGTGTATTTGACCAGAAGCTCCTTAAAACTCACTATCGTTTCTGCTTCCACTACCTCCTCCAGCAGTGAGTTTCAGGCACCCACCACCCTCTGTGTAAAATAAAAAATTGCCTCATACATCTCCTTTAAACTTTGCCCCTCTTACCTTAAACCGATGCCCTCTAGTAATTGACTTTTCCACTCTGGGGAAAAAAAGCTTCTGATAATCCACTCTGTCCACGCCCCTCATAATCTTGTAGATTTCACTCAGGTCTCCCCTCAACCTCTATAGCTCCAATCAGAACAAAGCAAGTTTCTCCAACCTCTCCTCATAGCTAATGCCCTCCATACCAGGGAACAACCTGGTAAATTGTTTCTGTACTCTCTCCAAAGCTTCCACATCCTTCCAGTAGTGTAGTGACCAGAATTGAACACTATATTCCAAATGTGATCTAACAAAGGTTCTATAAAGCTGCAACATGACTTGCCAATTGTTAAACTCAACACCCTGGTCGATGAAGACAAGCATGCTGTCTGCCTTCTTGACTACTTTCTCCACTTGCATTGCCATTTTCAGTGACCTGTGTATCTATATATCTAAATCCTTTTGCTATCAATATTCCTAAGGGTTCTGCCATTTACTGTATATTTCCTATCTGTATTGAACTTTCCAAAATACATTACCTCACATTTGTCCAGATTAAACTCCATCTGCTATCTCTCCACCCAAATCTCCAACTGATCTATATCCTGTTGTATCTTCTGACAGTCCTTATCACTATCCATAAATCCACCAACCTTTGTGTCATCCGCAAACTTACTGTTCAATCCAGTTACATTTTCCTCCAAATCATTTGTATATATTACAAACAACAAAGGTCCCAGCACTGATTCCTGAGGAACACCATTTATCACAATTCTCCATTCAGAAATGTGCCCTCCCACTGTTACCCTCTGTCTTCTTCGAGGGCCGAAGGGCCTGTACTGCACTGTAATGTTCTATGTTCTTTGACTGAGCCAGTTTTGTATCCACCTTGCCAACTCACCTCTGATCCCATGCAACTTCACCTTCTGCACAAGTCTGCCATAAGGGACCTTCATTTCATTGGATCTGCCAAAATGGACCACTACAGATTTACCCGCATTAAAATCCATCTGCCACTTCTCCGCCCAGTCTTATCCCTATC
Organism: Sphyrna mokarran; assembly: GCA_024679065.1. Classification (NCBI taxonomy): domain Eukaryota; kingdom Metazoa; phylum Chordata; class Chondrichthyes; order Carcharhiniformes; family Carcharhinidae; genus Sphyrna; species Sphyrna mokarran. Next base: position 6,253,441 of record JAGIQG010000006.1, read on the forward strand.
TGTGTCTTGCTAAACTTCTGACATTCCTCCAGACTATCCACAACGTCAGCAAACTTACCAACCCATCCCTCCACTTCCTCATCCAGGTCATTTATCAAAATGACAAACAGCAAGGATTCTGGAACAGATCCCTGGGGCACCCCACTAGTGACCGACCTCCTTGCAGAAGAACAGATCCCTGGGGCACTCCAATAGTGACCGACGCCATGCAGAAAAACAAATCCCTGGGGCACTCCACTGGTGACTGACCTCCATGCAGACCACATTCAGAATATTATATGCAGTTCTGGTCACCACATTATAGGAAGCATTGAAAAGACTGCAGAGGAGATTTACCAGCATGCTGCCTGGTTTGGATGGTAGATTTTATGAGGAAAAATTGATGGAGCTGGGGCTATTCTCTTAGAGCAGAGGAGAATGAGAGATGACTTAATAGAGCTTTATAAGATGATGAGGGGGATAGATAGTCTCTGCACGTCCATTCTATTTCCTCGGGTGGATGTAGCTGTTATCAGGGGCTGTAACTTTAAGATTCTTGGTGGGAGATAGAGGAAGGATGTTTGAGGTAAATTCTTTACTCAGAGTGGTTGGGGTGTGGAATGCACTGCCTGCTGCGATAGTGGAGCCGGACACTTCAGGAACTTTCAAGCGGTTATTAATTAAGCACATGGAACACACCAGAACGTTAGGGAGTGGGATAGCTTAATCTTGGATTTGGACATAGCTCGGCACAACATCAAAGGCCGAAGGGCCTGTAGTGTGCTGTTCTATGTAACATGTAGAGGTAAAAGGTCTTCAGAAAAGTGTCGTATGTCAGCATAGGATTGGCAGGCCAAAGGGCTTGTTCCTGTGCTTGATTGTTCTTTGTCCTTTGATCCAACTGCCAAAAACTGTATTTATTTCCAAGAAAGAACAATTCCTTGAAATGTCACAAGTAGAACAATGCTATAAAAACACAAGTTCCGTCTATCCTGTAACCATAAAAAAAAAAGCAAAAATAGGGCATTTGGCTCCTCCAGCCATCATTTGGTAACATTTGATTGTGATCGCAACGGTACATTTTTAGCTATCTCTATAAGTTTTGACTCCCAATCTAACTCAGCCTTAAAAACATTCAAGGACCCAGTCTCAGGCAGAGGCAGGAGGGAGGGAGGGTGGAGGAAAAAATTCCACAAACTAACCATCCTCAGATAACAAAATGAATCAGACTCACACCTGCAAGAAACTCTTGCTCCCCTCTTTGTCATCAGCAGCGGCACTTAAAAGCAACTGAATTATTTTCTGTATTGTAAAAATTTAAGACAATAATTTACCTCAAATAATTGAACAAAATGATTGATATTTTGTGAGGATTTAACAGCCACATGTAACATTTACAACCGAGGGGGCTCTTTGTTTCAGCCCCAGTTACTTACTGAGTTAACTAATCCACACAACCCTGCCACAGCAACCTCTGCAAGACATGCCGGATCACAGACATGGACGACATCATCAAACGTGAGGATACCATTCACCAGGTACACACTCTTGCAACTCGGCCAACGTTGTCTACCTAATACGTTGCAAGAAAGGATGTCCCGAAGCATGGTATATTGGGGAGACCATGCAAACACTACGACAGCGGATGAATGAGCATCGATCAACAATCACCAGGCAAAACAGTTCCCTTCCTGTGGGTGAACACTTCAGCAGTCATGGGCATTCGGCCTCCGACCTGCGGGTAAATGTTCTTCAAGAGGGCTTTCGTGATACACGACAGCGCAGAGTCGCTGAACAGAGACTGATAGCCAAGCTCCGCACACATGAGGACGGTCTTAACAGGGATCTTGGCTTCATGACACACTATCTGTAACCCCCGTAACTTACCTGGGTTAGCAAAAAACCTCACTTACTGTGCTGTCTGGAGAAAATACACAATTCTGTAACCAATGCTCAGGATTCCCTTCACACACATTGTTAGCCACTTAAACACTTGAATAGCAGGTTAGATGTAAGGATTCGCATTCTAATCAGCAATCTGTGACTGTCTGTGCTGATGTGTGCTATTGCAGACCAGAACACTGCATTTGCCTGAGGAAGACACAAGAGTGTTGAAAGCTCGCAATTTTACTATCAAATAAATCGGTTGGATTAAAAATTGGTGTTGCTAAATTCTTACTGAGTTCTAACTAATCCCAGACAAGGTAGCACTGAATTAACAATTTGCCTTAGAGGTACTGAATTATAGAGATTGGATGGGGAGAAAAGATTCCACCCTGGCTTGCGATCCTTATCACAGTCCAGTAATCTCTGCCAAAAATTACAAATTGGAAGGAAATTGGAAGTGAAAAATATTAATTCCTCTCCAACAGAAGCTTTAAAGTCCCTTGAAAATGTATGATTTGCCAGTAATTTTGTTTTAAAACTGCAAGCTGATATCCCAATTATAACTGGACTGAATCATGTAACGGCACACTTATAAGATATTAATCCAATCTCAATAATTCTTTCAACTCTTTCTATTTTATTGGCATGTCAATATGAATACTTTAATACAATTTACCAATATGGTGCACAAGTATAAATGGCCATAATTTAATGGAGATTCACATAATGTCCATAAACCACTCTAGCTTTGTATTTAGAGTTTCAAATGTGATATGAACTGCATCCCATCTTTGTGATCAGGGAAGGGGGATTGGAAACTCCAATTAATCATTCACTGACATTATCTAAGCCTCTCAAGACTTTGAAAGTACTCCTATTGTTCAGTCCAATTGTTCAGTCCTTAAAACAAGTTGATTCCTCGGGTATTAAGTATTTCTGAAATGTGGATGTGCAGCAGAAAACTGACAATACTAACAAGGCTACAATACTGGAAGTAGCGATCAAGTCTCACCATGACAAATTTGAAAGTGGATTCAATGCATGCATGGAGGGATAGCATGAGGAAAAAAAACATCCGCATGGACCCAACTGATTTATTAATGTCCTCCGGGAACCAATCAATTGCCCCTGCCTTTACTCTTTCAGTTTGTGATGGTGCATTGGATCATTGGCAAGGTCAGCATTTGTCACCCATGCCTTGAACTGAGTGGCTTCCCAGGGATATTTCAAAGGGGAATTAAGAGGCAGCCATATTGCTGTAGGTGTGGAGTCACATATAGACCAAACCAGGTAATGACAGCAGATTTTAGTGAACCAGACGGGTTTTTACTACAATCGAGGACAGTCTCAGTCACCATTATTGAGACTAGCTTTCAATTCCCGATTCTAAAGAAATTTGGCATCTCACCAACTTTTACAGTTGCCACCATAGAAAGCTTTCTTTCTGGTTGTATCACGCTTGGTATGGCTCCTGTCTGCCCAGGACCACAAAGAACTACAAAAGGTCGTGAATGGGAGATATTCATCGTGGAGTTCGGTGACAAGTGGTGTACCTCAGGGGTCTGTTTTGGGGCCCCTGCTGTTTGTAATTTTTATAAATGATCTGGATGAGGGTATTGAAGGATGGATTAGTAAATTTGCAGATTACACTAAAGTCGGTGGAGTGGTAGATAGTGAAGAGGGGTGTTATAGTTTGCAGAGAGACTTGGACAAGTTGCAGAGCTGGGCTGAGAGGTGGCAAATGGAGTTTAAATGTGGAAAAGTGTGAGGTAATTCACTTTGGCAGGAATAACAAATGTGTAGAGTATAGGGCTAATGGTAGAGCTCTTAATAGTGTTGAAGAACACAGAGATCTTGGTGTATATGTGCATAGATCCCTGAAAGTTGGCAATCAAGTCGACAAGGTTGTTAAGAAGGCATACGGAGTCTTAGCTTGTATTGGTAGGGGGATTGAATTTCGGAGCCGCAACGTCATGTTGCAACTGTACAAAACTCTAGTGCGGCCGCACTTGGAGTATTGTGTGCAGTTCTGGTCCCCACATTATAATAAAGATGTGGAGGCATTGGAGAGGGTACAGAGGAGGTTTACCAGGATGTTGCCTGGTATGGAGGGCAGGTCTTATGAGAGAGGCTGAGGGATTTGAGGTTGTTTTCGTTAGAAAGGAGGCGGCTAAGAGGAGACCTTATCGAAACATATAAGATGATTAGAGGTTTAGATAGGATGGACAGTGATAGCCTTTTCCTAGGATGGAGAAAGCTAGCACGAGGGGACACAGCTTTAAATTAAGGGGTATGAGTTATAGGACGGATATCAGAGGTAGGTTCTTTACTCAAAGAGTGATTAGGGAGTGGAATGCCTGCCTGCAGCTGTTGTAGATGCGCCAAGTTTGGTGGCGTTTAAGAGGTTAGTTGATAAGTATATGGAAGAGAAGGGAATGGTTTAGTTTGGAGGGGCATTGCTTTTTATATTGGTCGGCGCAACATCGAAGGCCGAAGGGCCTGTTCTGTGTTGTAATGTTCTATGTTCTAATCCATCATGCAAACCAACCTCCCATCCTTTGATTCTTTTACACTTCCTGCTGCCTCAGGAAAAACAGTCAGCATAATTAGGGACCCCACACATCCTGAACATTCTCTCTTCCATCTTCTTCCGTCAGGAAAAAGATACAAAAGTCTGAGGTCATGTACCAATTGACTCAAGAACAGCTTCTTTTCTGCTGCTGTCAGACATTTGAATGGACTTACCTTGCATTAAGTTGATCTTTCTCTATACCGTAGCTATGACTGTAACACTACATTCTACAATCTCATGTTTCCATCTCTATGAACGGTATGTTTTGTATGTATAGTGTGCAAGAAACAATACTTTTCACTGCAGGTTAATACATGTGATAATAATAAATCAAATCAAATCATTAACTGAGTTTAACTTCCACGAACTGCCTTCATAGGATTTAAACCTGTCCCCGCCCACCCAAGCCTCAGCACTATCAGTCCAGTGTTATTACCACTATCTCTTCAATATACTTGTCCTACATACGACACCAGTTCTCATAAAGTGACCTCAGGGATGAACAATATCGCTTTGTCATCCTAAAAATGCATTTTTAAAGGTGGTAATGGCCGCACAGCTTGTTAGCCAAAACAGAGTTGATTGACTGCAATGTCTGGAGCAAAGCTCAATGTTCTGGCTACATGTCAACACCATTTAATCCAGTACCATCACACTCTGATGAAAACAATGGGTTCATTATCAGTACATTAATATAGAGCTCATTGCAGCATCAGAGCTCTTCCTGGTTCATACAGTTTATGATATCACAGCATGAAGTATATTAAGTAACTGAACCATATTGCATATGTGATATTTTTAAACATTGAAGGCAAAGTTTCAATAAAAAAGTTCAGATAAATTTATTGCATAGCTTTCATAAGTCCCTATACACAATAGCAGTTTTACCCCGGCGAAGTAAAAATTTATGTAATAAGACAACATTATATAGAACTATGTGGAATCTAAAAGACAGAAACAGATCATTTTCTATGAGGAAAAACATTTCTCCTGAATTTCTGATTAGATTTATTAGTGAAAATCTTATATTCATGGAGGAATTATGATGCAGCTATATAAGACTCTTGTCAGACTCCAGTTGGAGTATTGTGTGCAGTTCTGGTCACCTCACTATAGGAAGGATGTAGAAGCTATTGAGAGAGCGTAGAGGAGATTTACAAGGATGCTGCCTGGAATGGGAGGCAGGCCTTATGAAGATAGGTTGAGGGAGCTGGGACTCTTCTCACTGGAGAGACGACCTAATAGAGGTTTATAGAATGTTGAGAGGAATAGATAGGGTGGACTCTCAGAGACTATTTCCCCGAGCTGAAATGGTCACTACAAGAGGACACAGATTTAAGGTGCAGGGAAGCAAATACAGAGGAGATGTTAGGGGTAAGTTTTTCACTCAGAGGATAGTGAGTGATTGGAATCGGCTGCCGTCAGAGGTTGTTGAGGCAAACTCGCTGGGGTCTTTTAAAAGACTTCTGGATGAGTATATGGAAACGAATAGGATAGGGGGTTATAGATAGGTCTGTGGATTCGGCGCAACTCGTGGGCCGAAGGGCCTCTTTGTGCTGTATTGTTCTATGTTCTAACCCAAGCTTTGACACCAAGGTAGAAGACTTGTACACCTTCAAAGTCAATACTTTCCGTAACTTACACAACACCAAATCTGCAAAAAGTATGCGAAAGTAAAAAAAATCTGACTTTTTAAAGATACTGATTAAACAAAGGAACAAATGTCTGCAAAGAGAGGCAATGCTTTTTTCTCAAGTTTCATCCTAAGTAGCTGTTGAGCTTTATGGGCTGTTCCCAAGGGCACACAAGACAAAGATCAGCTATTGCTGGAAAATTATTAATTTAGTGAAAGACATTCTTTGGTCTGCCCAAAATCTTGTGGTCTTCCTGGACAAGAGGCTGCCCATGGCCAAGTACTTGACTAATAGGAGCATTGAGAACAAAAGCAAGGAAGTTGGGCAATGGGCTGAATGGTGGCACAGTGATTAGCACTGCTGCCTCGCAGTGCCAGGGACTCAGGTTCAATTCTATCTTTGGGTCACCGTGTAGAGCCTGCACATTCTCCCCGTGTCTGCATGGGCTTCCTGCAGGTATTCCGGTTTCCTCCCACAGTCCAAAGATGTGCGGATTAGGTGACTGACTATGCTAAATTGACCCCTATCAGGGGGATTAGAAGGGTAAATGCATGGGATTGTGGAAATAGCATCTGGGTGAGATTGCGGTCAGTACAGAGCGATGGGCTGAATGACCTCCTTTTGTTCTGTAGGGATTCTAAGTTACGTTAAATTTTATATAATTGGCTTGGCTTGGCTTGGCTTCAACTGAAATATTGCACCCGGTTCTAGGCGTTGCACATTCGAAAAGATGTGAAGGCATCAGTGGGCATGCAAAAAGATTCACAAGAATTGTTCCAAGGATGAGAAACTTCAGTAACAGATGAAATAGAAAGGCTGGGACTGTTTACCTCAGAAAAAAGGTTCAAAGAGATTTGGTAGAGAGATGCAAAAATCATGAAAAATCTGTGCACAGTAGATGGCAGAAACTATTCCCATTGGTGGAAGGATTGAGAATCAGGAGACACAGGGAAGCAATGGCGACATGAGAAATAGGTTTTTACATTACAAGAGATTAGGATATAGAATGCACTGCCTGACAGTGTGGTGGGTGCCAGTTCAATTGAGGCATTGAAGAACGAATTGGATTATCTGAATAGGAAAAATTAGCAGGATTAGAGGAGACGACAAGGGAATGGCACAAGGTGAATTGCTCCTTCAGATTCAGCAGAGAAGTGATGAGCCAAACAGCCGCCTTTTATGCTTGAACCATTCTATAACTGCAGGCTGGCATATTCCAAGATTCGGAACAAAGTGTTTTAGAATGTACTAAAGCTTAGGCATCCACCACAATTGTTTTATAGGCAAAAGTTATGGTTTAAAATCTTCCTGACATAGTATAATGAGGGACTCAAGCTAGTTACATCTTGTTTGCATGTTTGATGTGAAATGAATATTATATAGTTTTTATTTATTAGTCACAAGATACTGACAGTGAGGTACTGAAAGGAACCGAACTGCATAGTACTTTCATGTCAAGTAAAATTGAACCATACAGAATGTACTTTCAATTATTGTGAATAATGCATATTTTTGGGAAAAAAAAATCTGCACATCCTGTCAGCATATCTAGAGGCTTTCTTGGAAACAGCATAACCTAATGGCATCATTACGGATTGGTGGGGAGCGGATGGGGTACTGTTTGCCAATCAGAAACAGGTTAATGGAACATCCCTTTCCAAATCTCCAGTATCTCTCGGCAACACCTGTGACAATATACAGTTACAACAGATGTCACATAGAACAATACAACACAAACAGGCCCTTCGGCCCACAAGTTGTGCCGATCACATCTACCAATCCACAGACCTATCTATAACCCCCTATCCTATTCTTTTCCATATACTCATCCAGAAGTCTCTTAAAAGACCCCAGTGAGTTTGCCTCAACAACCTCCGACGGCAGTCGGTTCCATTCACTCACCACCCTCTGAGTGAAAAACCTACCCCTGACATCTCCTTTGTATTTGCTTCCCTGCACCTTAAATCTGTGTCCTCTCGTAGTGACCATTTCAGCTCGGGGAAATAGTCTGAGAGTCCACCCTATCTATTCCTCTCAACATTTTATAAACCTCTATCAGGTCGCCTCTCAACCTACGTCTCTCCAGTGAGAAGAGTCCCAGCTCCCTCAACCTATCTTCATAAGGCCTGCCTCCCAATCCAGGCAGCATCCTTGTAAATCTCCTCTGAACTCTCTCAATATCTCTACATCCTTCCTATAATGAGGTGACCAGAACTACACACAATACTCCAACTGGGGTCTGACAAGAGTCTTACAGAGCTGCATCTGTAGATGGACAAATATTACCAATGAATATTCCCCCTACCTCATTTGATTGGTTCCCCAAAATAATTGCCAGGTTTTCCGTGACCGGAAGGTATGCATTTCACCTGTTATCAATCTGTAAAGGACTTCTTCTGGTAATACTAAATTTATCTTTTACCTGTTTTAACATGTCCTACATTTTTTTTTGCAGGAAATGGGTGTTGCTGGTAATTCCACACTTAAGTTCTTTCAATCTCATTTACAATAATATCACTATTCAACTTTTTGTTTGCACTTTTTAATCACAACATAATAACCCTCACTGAGATCATCCCATTTCCAAGATGAAAAGTCCAAATTTCTCCATTCCTTCAATACAGATCAGGACAATTGGAATGATGGAGAGAACAGAGAATTATAAGGAATTATTATGTAAATTAGGTATTATCTGGGGAAATAATTGCTTTGTGATATTGGGGAGGCAATGGTATTACTTTTGAACTAGAATAATAGTCTAACAGTAATATCAAGTCATCAGTGGAGTGCTCCAGGGATCTGTTTTGGGACCATTGCTGTTTGTTATTTTCATAAATGACCTGGAATGAGGAAGTGGAAGGATGGGTTAGTAAGTTCGCCGATGATACAAAGGTTGGTGGTGTTGTGGATAGTCTGGAGGGATATCAAAAGTTGCAGCAAGACATAGATAGGATGCAAGAATGTGCAGAGAAGTGGCAGATGGACTTCAACACAGATAAATGTGTAGTGGTCAATTTTGGCAGGAACAATGGGATGAAGGAGTACAATATCAAGGGTAGGAGGAGTCTTAGAAGCGTTGAGGAGCAGAAGGATCTTGTGGTCCGGGTTGAAAGGACTCTTAAATCGGCCTCACAGGGAGAGGATGTGGTCAAGAAGGCATATGGCCTTCATTAATCGAGGGATTGAGGTTCGGAGTCAGGAGGTAATGCTGCAACTTTATAAGACCCTAGTCAGACCCCACTTGGAGTACTGTGTGCAGTTCTGGTCGCCTCACTATTGAAAGCTATTAGAAGCTATTGAGAGGGTGCAGAGGAGATTTACAAGGATTGGAAGGCTTGCCCGATGAAGATAGGATGAGGGAGCTGGGTCTCTTCTCTCTGGAGAGACGAAGGCTGAGAAGCGACCTAATAGAGGTTTATAAAATGTTGAGAGGAATAGATAGGGTGGATTCTTGGAGGCTATTTCCCAGAGCTGAAATGGTCGCTACGAGAGGGCACAGGTTTAAGGTGCTGGGCAGCAAGTACAGAAGAGATGATAGGAGTAAGTTTTTCAGTCAGAGGATGGTGAGTGAATGGAATCAGCTGCCGTGGTGTGGACCCAAACTCGCTGGTGTCTTTTAAAAGACTTCTGAATGAGTACTGGGATTAAACGGGATTGGGAGTTACCAATAGTTCTACCGCCTAGTAGGTATGGGTATATTCGGCGCAACTTGAGAGCCGAAGGGCCTGTTTGTGCTATAGTGTTCTATATTACTGTTAGATATTAGTCCAGAAATTCAGCTAATGTTCTGAGGACTCAGTTCAAATACCACCATAGCAGATGGTGGAATTAGAATTCAATAAGTAATATCTGTAATTAAGAATCTGCTGATGATCATGAAACCATTGTCAACTGTCAGAAAAATCCATTTGATTTAAAATATCCATTAGGGAAGAAAATCAGCCATTCTTAGTTGGTCTGGCCTACATGTGACTTCAGAGCCATAGCAACGTGTTGACTCTTAACTGCCCTCTGAAATGGCCAAGCAAGTCATTCAGTTCAAGGGCAACTAGGGATGGGCAATAAGTGCTGGCCAGCCAGCAACACCCACATCTCAAATGGCTAATGCTCTGGGAACATGGGTTCAAATCCTAATGTGGCACATGCAAGAATATGAATCAAATTAGTAAATCTGGAACATAAAGCTCGTCTCAGTAACTGTGACCATTAAAATTTCAATGGTCATAAAAGCCTATTTGATTCACGAATGTCCTTTAGGGAAGTTAAAGCTGCAGCCCTTGCCTGGTCTGGCCTATATATGACTCCTGATCCACAGTAATGTTGTTGACTCTTAACTTAAGAGGACACGAGAAGACTTTGGCGGATAGGATTAAGGAGAATCCTAAAGCTTTTTAGGGGTATATAAATAATAAAAGATTGGTTAGGGCAAGATTAGGGCCAGTCAGAGATAGCAGTGGGAAGTTGTGCGTGGAGCCTGAGGAGATAGGAGAGACACTGAATGAGTATTTTTCGTCAGCATTCATGCAGGAGAAAGACAATGTTGTCGGGGAGAATACTGAAATACCAGGTTGTAGACTGGGCAGGATTGAGGTTCATAAGGAGGAGGTGTTAGCAAATCTTGAAGGTATGAAAATTGATAAGTCCCCTGGGCCAGATGGGATTTACCCTAGGATTCTCTGGGAGGCTAGAGAGGAGATTGCAGAGTCTTTGGCTTTGATCTTCGTGTCGTCGTTGGCTACAGGTATAGTGCCGGAAGATTGGAGGATGGCAAATGTTGTCCCTTTGTTCAAAAAGGGGACTAGGGACCATCCTGGAAATTATAGACCGGTGAGCCTGACTTCTGTTGTGGGCAAAGTCTTGGAAAGAATTATAAAGGGATAGGATTTATAAGCATCTAGAGAAAAATAAATTGATTAGGGATAGTCAGTACGGTTTTGTGAAGGGTAGGTCATGCCTCACAAACCTTATTGAGTTTTTTGAGGAGGTGACCAAAGAGGTAGATAAGGGTAAGGCAGTTGATGTAGTGTATATGGATTTTAGCAAAGCGTTTGATAAGGTTCCCCATGGTAGGCTACTGCAGAAAGTGCAGATGCATGGGATTGAAGGTGATTTAGCAGTTTGGATTAGGAATTGGCTAGCTGATAGAAGACAGAGGGTGGTGGTTGATGGGAAATATTCAACCTGGAGTGCAGTTACAAGTGGTGTACCTCAAGGATCTGTTTTGGGGCCACTGCTGTTTGTCATTTTTATAAATGACCTAGATGAGGGTGTAGAGGGTTGGATTAGTAAATTTGCTGACGATACCAAAGTGGGGGGAGTTGTAGACAGCGAGGATGGATGTTACAGTTTGCAGAGGGACATAGATAGGTTGCAGAGCTGGGCCGTGAGGTGGCAAATGGAATTCAATATGGATAAGTGTGAGGTGATTCACTTTGGTAGGAATAACAGGCATATGAAATATAGGGCTAATGGAAGGATCCTTAATAGAACATAGAACATAGAACATTACAGCACAGAACAGCCCTTCGGCCTTCGATGTTGCGCCGACCAATATAAAAAGCAATGCCCCTCCAAACTAAACCATTCCCTTCTCTTCCATATACTTATCAACTAACCTCTTAAACGCCACCAACTTGGCGCATCTACAACAGCTGCAGGCAGGGCATTCCACTCCCTAATCACTCTTTGAGTAAAGAGCCTACCTCTGATATCCGTCCTATAACTCATACCCCTTAATTTAAAGTTGTGTCCCCTCGTGCTAGCTTTCTCCATCCTAGGGAAAAGGCTATCACTGTCCACCCTATCCAAACCTCTAATCATCTTATATGCTTCAATAAGATCCCCCCTTAGCCGCCTCCTTTCTAACTAAAACAACCTCAAATCCTTCAACCTCTCTTCATAGGACCTGCCCTCCATACCAGGCAACATCCTAGTAAACCTCCTCTGTAACCTCTCCAATGCCTCCACATCTTTCTTATAATGTGGCGACCAGAACTGCACACAATACTCCAAGTGCGGCCGCACTAGAGTTTTGTACAGCTGCAACATGATGCTGCGGCTCCTAAATTCAATCCCCCTACCAATAAAAGCTAAGACTCCATAAGCCTTCTTAACAACTTTATCCACTTGCCTGCCTACTTTCAGGGATCTATTGACACATACACCAAGATCCTTCTGTTCCTCCACACTATTAAGAGCCCTACCATTAGCCCTATACTCTACCCATTTATTGTTCCTGCCAAAGTGCATTACCTCACACTTTTCCACATTAAACTCCATTTGCCACCTCTCGGCCCAGCTCTGCACCTTGTCCAAGTCACTCTGTAAACTAAAACACCCCTCTTCACTATCTACCACACCACCACCTTTAGTATCATCTGCAAATTTACTGATCCATCCCTCAATACCCTCATCCAGATCATTTATAAAAATCACAAACAGCAGGGGCCCCAAAACAGACCCCTGAGGCACACCACTCGTCACCGAACTCCACGATGAATATCTCCCATCAACCACCACCCTCTGTCTTCTATCTGCCAGCCAATTTCTAATCCAATTAGCTAAATCACCCTCTATTCCACACATCTGCATTTTCTGTAGAAGTCTTCCATGGGCCACCTTATCAAAAGCCTTACTAAAGTCCATATATACTACATCAACCGCCTTACCCCCATCCACCTCTCTGGTCACTTTCTCAAAAAACTCAATGAGGTTAGTAAGGCATGACCTACCCTTCACAAAACCATGCTGACTATCCCCAATCAATTCATTTCTCTCTAAATAACTATAAATCCTATCCCTAATAATTCTCTCCAATACCTTGCCCACCACAGAAGTAAGACTCACTGGCCTATAATTCCCAGGAAGGTCTCTCTTCCCCTTCTTAAACAATGGGACCACATTCGCCATCCTCCAGTCCTCCGGAACCACACCCGTAACCAACGAGGACCTGAAGACCAGAGCCAGAGGCTCTGCAATCTCCTCTCTTGCCTCCCAGAGAATCCTAGGGTAAATCCCGTCCGGCCCAGGGGACTTATCCAACTTCAAACCCTCGAGAATTTCTAACACATCCTCCCTATCTACTACAATACTCCCCAATTTGCAACCCTGTACCTCAGTGCTCTCCACAGCTACATTTCCAGCACTCTGCGTGAATACCGAAGAGAAATATTTATTCAGTGCCTCACCAATCTCTTCAGGCTCCACGCACAACTTCCCACTGCTGTCTATGACTGGCCCTAATCTTGCCCTAACCAATCTTCTATTCTTAACATATCGAAAGAAAGCTTTAGGATTCTCCTTAATCCTATCAGCCAACATCTTCTCGTGTCCCCTCTTAGCTCTCCTCAATTCACTTTTTACCTCCTTCCTGGCTAATCTATAGCTATCCATTGCACTACCTGAGCCTTCAAGCCTCATCCTGACATAAGCCTCCTTTTTCTTCTTAACCAGCAAATCAACTCTTTTCGTACACCAAGGCTCTCTTACTCGTCCATTTCCTCCCTGCCTGACAGGGACATACTTATCAAGGACTCGCAGCAGCTGCTCCTTGAATAAGCACCACATTCCAGATGTTCCCAGTCCCTGTAGTTCCCTAGTCCAATCTATGCACCCTAATTCTCTCCTGATGGCCTCATAATTACCCTTCCCCCAGCTATAACTACAGCCCCCAGCTTCATGCCTATCCCTGTCCATCACTAAGGTGAACGTAACCGAATTGTGGTCACTATCACCAAAATGTTCACTAACTTCCAAGCCTAACACCTTGGAAATAGTAATAGTTATATTACTATTAATAGTAATAGTTATAGTTATAGTAATAGTAATAGAAATCAGTAATAGTGTTGTCGAGCAGAGGGATCTTGGGGTACCAGTACATAGCTCTTTGAAAGTTGGCACCCAGGTTGATAAAGTTGTTGAGAAGGCGTACAGTGTGTTAGCTTTTATTGGTAGAGGGATTGAATTTAGGAGCCATGAGGTTATGTTACAACTGTACAAAACTCTGGTGCGGCCGCACTTGGAGTATTGTGTACAGTTCTGGTCGCCGCATTATAAGAAAGATGTGGAAGCATTGGAAAGGGTGCAGAGGAGGTTTACCAGGATGTTGCCTGGTATGGTGGGAAGGCCTTATGAGGAAAGGCTGAGGGACCCGAGGTTATTTTCATTAGAGAGAAGAAGGTTATGCGGTGACCATAAGATGATCAAAGGACTGGATAGGGTGGATAGTGAGAGCCTTTTTCCTCGGATGGGGATGACCAACACGAGGGGACATAACTTTAAATTAAGAGGTGGTAGTTACAGGACGGATGTCAGAGGCAGGTTCTTTACACAAAGGGTGGTGAGGGCGTGGAATACCCTGCCTGCAGCAGTTGTGGACTTGCCTACTTTGGGGGCATTCAAATGGTCGGTGGATAGGCATATGGATGATATTGGAATAGTTTAGGTTAGAGGGTCCACTGGCCGGCGCAACATCGAGGGCCGAAGGGCCTGTACTGCACTGTTGTGCTCTCTGTGCTCTCAGAAATAGCCCAGCAGGCCACTCAGTTTAATGACATTAGGGATGGGATAAAAAGAAACATTAGCCTTACCGGTGACACCTTCATCCTATGAAAGGATTTTAAAAACTTGTCTCTGTCCTTTTAAAGTTCTACATTACTCACTATGACCTGCAAGGAGAATAATGTCTCTGTCTGAGCCAGGTTTGATCCCTCCCAGGACTTGATGGCCAATCGGTTGAGAATCAATGTACAAAATTTCTCCCACATGCCAATGGCAGGCAGAAAAATAAACACAGACTTCTAGTCAGTCAAGTTAATGTGGAATGACACCCTTCAAGGTATAATCCTCTCGCAATATGTTAGCAACCTGTTCCAGGAATAACCACATGATAAGAACATAGACACAGGAATGCCCTTGGTGAAGCCATACCTAGAGCATTGTGTGCAGTTTAGTCTCCTTTTCTGAAGGATGTTCTTGCTCTCAAAGGAGTGCAACGAAGGTTTGATTCCATGGGACCAATACGTGAGAAGAGATTGACTAGGTTAGGATTGTTTTTGCTGGAGTTGAGATGAATGAGGAGTGCTCAAATAGAGAGCTATAAAATTCTAACAGGACTAGGCAGGGTAGATGCAGAGAGGATATTCCTGATGGTGGGGGAGTCACAGTCTGAGGATTCAGGGTAGACCATCTAGGACTGAGGTGAGGAGACATTTCTTCACCCAAAGAGTGGTGAGCCTGTAGAATTCATTACCACAGGAAGTAGTTGATGCCAAAACATTAAATGTATTCAAGAGGCAGCTGGATATAGCATTTGGGGCAAATGGGATCAAAGGTTATGGGGGGAAAGCAGGATTAGGCTATTGAGTCAGATGATCAGCCGTGATCATAGTAACTACAGAGCAGGTTCAAAGGGCCAAATGACCTCCTCCTGCTCCCATCTTCTATGTTTCTATGTTTCTAATACGTCTGCATTGTGTACTACTAGTTGTATAAAGAGAAACAACAACAATCCTCCACACAGTTCACAATGTTTCCAAGTTTTGCAGAATCAGAAAATTTTGAAATTGTATCCTATATACCAAGATTTGGGTTATATCATATCAGGAAGAGCAAAGGTCCCAAACTGACCCCGAGAGTACTCCACTATAAACAGTCACTGGGTAGTATAGAACTTGAGCCTTGTTGAATCGTTGTTAACCTTGCCACATTCTTCATGTCAATATCTCTGTCAATTCAGAATCTGATGTGGAGTTGCCGGCTTTGGACTTGGGTAAGCATAGTAAGTAGTCTTACAACACCAGGTTAAAGTCCAACAGATTTATTTGGTAGCATGTGCTTTCAGGTCATCGCTTCATCAGGTGAGTGCAGGATTTGTATCACAAACAGGGCATATGCAGACACAAACTCAGTCACAAGATAATGATTGGAATGTGAGTCTTAACAGGTAATCAACTCTTTGCAGTTGCAGACCTTTTAACCTGTTTAACCTGTGTTTAACCCTCTCTCCCCAATCACACTGTCTTGTACCTGTAAAGACTTGATTACCTATTAAGACTTGCATTCCAACCATAATCTTATAATTGAGTTTGTGTCTTTTTATGCCCCGTTTGTGAAACAAATCCTGCACTCACCTGATGAAAGGAGTAGTGCTCCAAAAGGTCGTGCTACCAAATAAATCATATAAATTCAGAATCTGTCAGAGCAGAGATGAATCAATTGAAAACTAATAGGCAGGCCACATGGACGGAGGTCTGACTCAGGTTGGACACCTGGCCTCATCCACACCACCTCTACTGGAAATTCTAGCACATAGATTTGCAAAGATAAATCAATTGTAGCCAATCTCATTGCATAAAGTCAATATCACCAGAACAGTTAATTCTACAACACTGTAGCCCACCATCCTCCATGAAGAATATCTCATTGGACTGTTGATTCTGAACTCTGGGACTTGTGAACCAACATTTTTCCCTGTGGTGTCTGGATTATAAAATCTTATTTTCTCCATCTCTCTTTTTACTAGCACACTGTATAATTCTTCAGCCAATATGTTTGATTGTTATTTATTTGTGTCACAAGAAATGGTTAGGGACCAGGCAAAGTGGACAAAGTTTGAAATTCCACTTCCGAAATAAAACCCAAGATTCCACAATTTTAAACATAAAATAAACTTTATTGTAAAACAAAAATCAGCAAACTAAGTTAGGCATACATCAGTGAATCAATTGGCGAGAATACGCTACAATTTCCAGTAGAGACAACTTACAATTTCTATCTTGTACCCCAACATGATGTAAATATGAACTAACAGGAAAATTATGGCTAAACACATTCCACAGCATATTAATGACAGATGCAAGCAAGAAAAGTCCCAGGCATTTCTTAGAAGCCCACTTAGTGACAAACAGAAGTACAAATTCTTATGAAAACTATCTTTTCATAAAAGGTGGGTGGGGGGGGGGGGGGGGGGGGGGGGGGGGGGGGGGGGGGGGGGGGGGAAGGGGGAAGGTGGGTGGGGGGGGAAGGTGGAGGAGGGGAGGAAAACAGTTCAGATCAGTGTTGCGGAAGAGTTTCTTCACACAAAGGGTGGTGAATCTTTGGAATTCTCTGCCTGATGAGGTGGTGGGTGCTTCCTCACTGAATGTATTCAAGTCAAGAGTAGATAGGTTTTTGATTGATAAGGGAATTAAGGGTTACGGGGAGAAAGCAGGAAAGTGGTATTGAACAACTACAGATCAGCCATGATCTTATTGAATGGCGGGGCAGGCTCAAGGGGCTGGATGGCCTATTCCTGCTTCTATTTCTTATGTTCTTATAATTGGGTCTCTCCAAATTTCAGTCTCTCCTCTGAACTCAGCTATGTATGGCTTTTCTAGGCCCTAACTCTCTCTCCGGCATGGAACCAGCAACCTTCTGCTGCCTTATCATCTCTCCAGAACCCTGAATGCTAACTGCACTAAAACAGCTGAAAACTACACAAGGCTCAAACCGCAACTCTCAGCTATACAGAACTGAACTCTCAGGTTTCCCTGAGTCTTAACTGCCTGTAACCTGCTAACACTCGTGCCTTTTCAGCATTAGACCAGAGAACATTCTTAACCTCCACTAGCTTCAGGATAACAGAGTCCAACGGTGTTGATATCGAGGGCAGTCACTCTCACTTCTCCTTTGGAATTCAGTCTTTAGTCCATGTTTGGACCAGAAGCTGAATGACCCTGAACCTTTGGAAATCAGCCGATTTCTTGTACAGAGCGTCATGTTTACATCCTGATTACCTACTTTCTTAGAATGAGCAAGCCAATAAATTATTTTTCAAATGAATTGTGACTAGATTTGTTGTGGACTGAGAAGCGTCGATAGATATTATTTATATGAACTTCCAAAAAGTATTTAATAATGTCCCTGCTAAGGAACTGTGAACTAAAATTTGAGCCCATAAAATTTGAAGACAACTTATGAATATGATCAGGAAATTAGTAAAGTGGAAGGCGAGAGGGAGTAGAAATAAAAAGCAGCTTTGCTAATTGATAGGATGTGGCTAGTGATGTTCCGCAATAATGGTTTTGGGACACAACTATTCACTACTTATTAATAACTTGTATTATGGGATAGGAAACCATATATTCAAAAATGTGAACGACACAAAGATAAGCATCATTGTACCCAGTGTAGATAGAAACATGAAATTACAAAGCAATATTCATCATTTAAATCAATTGGCAAAACTGTGTAAATTGATTTCAGTAATGGCAAATGTGAGGTCAACCACATTGGACCTAAAAGGATAAAGCCAAATGGTGAAAAACCAGAAATAATGGGAGGGCTTAAGAAGTTTGCAAGCGCTGGCACACAGAAAAGGTAGGCAAATATAATGTCATGAACATCCCAAAGTTCTGTTTATTATCTCATCTCTTAGAAAGCACAACAGTGTCCCTAATAAACATGCAGTGAAAATTCATTATGGAGCTTTGTCATATCTTGTTAATAGCAACAGGGGTAGATCATTCCTAAATATTGATGATCTTGGTTTAATCAACGTACTTAAAAATTTACAAAACAATATTGCAGTGTTTTCAGAATGAGCAGAATTAGAGATCTTCAATGTTATGAAGAGAATTCTAAAGGTTGTGGTCATAGTTGTAAGTTAGCCACTAATATGGAAGACCCAGACAAAATTCAAACCAATAACTGGTAAAATTTGCACCACACATTTGACAGGCAATGGACATCTCCAACAAGAGAATATTCAACTATCTCCCCTTGACATTCAATGGAATTATCAACATTCTGGGGGTTTACCATTGACAAGAATTTAACTAGACCAAACATATAAGTACTGCGATCAGAGGCTAGGAATTCTGCAGGGATTAATTCACCTAACTCCCAAAACCTATCCACTATCTCCAAGGCACAAGTTAGGGGTGTGATGGAATACTCTCCACTACCTTGGATGAGCACAACATCATCTGAACAAAGCAGCCCACTTGATTGGCATCCTATCCATCACCTTCAACATCCATTCCCTCCACAACTGATGCACAGTGGCAAACTCAAAGCTCCTTCCTGAAACCCATGACGTTGACCATTTAGAAGGATAAGGGCAGCTGATACGTGGGAACACTACCTGCAAATTCCCCTCCAAGCCACACACCATCCTGACACAGAATGATATTGTCATTCCTTCACTCTCACTGGATCAAAATCCTGGAACTTCCTCCCTAACAGCACTGTGGGTTTACCTACACCACATGGTCTTCAGCAGTTCAAGGCAGCAGCTCATCACCACCTTCGCAAGGACAATTAGGGATGGCAATAAATATTGACCTAGCCAGCAACACCCATATCCCATGAATATATTTTTAAATCCAATAAGGATCTGAGCAGAAATTTCTTCATCCAGAGTGATGAGAATGTGAGACTCACTACCACAAAAGGTTGCTGAAGCAAATAGTATTAGATGGATTTTAGGAGAAACTAGTGAAGCTTAAGTGAGAAAATTACAGAAGGCATACTGATAGGGTTAAAATTGAATGAAAGGAGGCTCCTGCAGAGCATAAACACCAGAACAGGCCAAATATTTCTCTTCTGTAAATTTTATATAAAATCAAATAAAATGAATTACTTTGTGTGCGTAAATGTGATTATCACACACAGCTAGATCCTGAAAACAGTAAATCAGACTTGTATTTTGGCAGGGATTTAGCGTTCAGGACAACTCTTCAAAACAAGGGCAATGGCGTGGTGATAACCCTAGCTTAACAACATAGAAATATGTGGGCAGTACAGTGGTTAGCACTGCTGCCTCACAGCGCCAGGAACTTGGGTCAGTGTATGCGGAGTCTGCACATTCTCCCTAGGTCTGTGTGGGTTTTTTTCCAGGTGCACCAGTTTCCTTCCACAGTCCAAAAGATGTGCTGGTTATGTGCACTGACGATACTAAATTGTCCCTCAAGTGTATCCCAACAGGTGCTGAAGTGTGGCAACATAGAACACAGAAAAACCACAGCACAAACAGGCCTTTTGGTCCACAAATTGCACTGACACACGTCCCTACTTACTAGGCTTACCTATAACCCTCTATTTTATTAAGTTCTACGTACTTATCCAAAAGTCTGTTAAAACCGTATCGAATCCGCCTTCACCATCACTGCCAGCAGCCAATTCCATGCATCCACCATCCTCTGAGCAAAAAACTTACCCCTGACATCTCCTCTGTACTTACTCCCCAGCACCCTAAACTTGTGTGCCCTTATGGCAGCTATTTCAGCCCTGAGAATCCACTCCATCAATACCTCTCAACATCTTATACACTTTCACAGTAACTTCATTTCAGTGTTAATATAAGCCTACTTGTGATACTGATAAATAAACTTTAAACATAGAAACTAGAAGTAAAAGTAATAATCTGTTTTCCTATTATTGCTACTCAAGTGGATAACCTCACATCTATCCACATTATTCTGCAACTGTCATGCACATGTCCACACATTCAGTCTGTCCAAATCACATTGAAACATTTCTGCATCCTCCTCACAACTCATCCTCTCACCCAACTTTGTATCATCTGCAGAGTTACATAATACATTCAGTTCCCTCTTCCAAATCATTAACATGTAACATGAACAGTTGGGGTCCTCACACAGATCCTTGCAGAACACTACTAGTCACTGCCTACAAATCAGAAAAAGACCTATTTATGCCAACTTTTTACTTCCTATCTGCTAACTAGCTCCAAGAAAGAACAGCTAAATCCTTAAATACAAATCCAAATGCAGTACTTGACATGAAACGTTAGTGTGCTGGGGAGGAAGAAATAAAAAGACTATTTAACAAAGAGATCCCAGTTCAGAAATTATTCCAAGTACAGAAAAAAATCCCACAATTACTCACCATGACCATAACCAACATATTCCTGTCATTTTGACTACATGGTCTGGTTTGCCTTAATCTTTCCTTAAGCAGGTTATTTAACAGATGGTTTAGCAGATAGTTTGGTGGAAGGTTTAGTAGATTGTTTAGCAGATAGTATAGTCACTAGTTTAGCGGATGACTTGGTGGATGATTTAGCAGATGATTTAGTCAGTATTTTGGTGGATGGTTTAGAGGGTGGTTTAGTGTATGGTTTAACGGATGGTCTAGTCGCTAGTTTGTCAGATAGTTTTATGGATGGTTTAGTCTGTAATTAGTGGATGATTTAGTACCTGGTTTAGTCGGTGGTTTAGCAAATGGTTTAGCGGCTGGTTTAGTCAGCTGTTTGTTGGATGGTTTAACAGCTGTTTTAGTCGATGGTTTAGCAAATGACTTAGCAGCTGGTTTAGTCAGTAGTTTAGCGGATGGATTAGTGAATGGTTTAGCGAATAGTTTAGTAGGAACATTAACGGATGGTTTAGCAGATAGCTTAATCGGTAGTTTAAAAGATAATTTAACAGGTAGTTTAGTCGATAGTTTAGCCGATGGTTTAGTCAAACAGACACTTTTGCACTCAGACATTCAGTAAGCAGTTGGCATTGCCCAGAGTCTGGGATCTCACTCACGTTATAAAGCGCGGGGGGGGGCCCACTTCCAGCTGAGGGTGTCCACCGGCTCAGAGGGGACCCGTCCTGCCCGGTACCGCTGCTGCCCCCGGGGAGGTCTGCCCTCTCCCACCGCCGCCGCTCTGACTGGAAAAGCCGCCGGGCCCTAGAAGCAATAGAGGGAAGCGGGAGCGCGCACGGCCGCGGGCACTCGCACCACCTTCCAGCGCACGCGCACCACTCTCCAGCTCGCGCAGAGCGAACGTTAGATTCGCACGAGGCTTAGATTCAAATGGAACAAGATTCTCACGGAGTGACCCTCGGAGCGAGGCCCTCACGGAGTGACCCTCGGAGCGAGGCCCTCACGGAGTGACCCTCGGAGCGAGGCCCTCACGGAGTGACCCTCGGAGCGAGGCCCTCACGGAGTGGACCCTCGTCGGAGCGAGGCCCTCACGGAGTGACCCTCGGAGCGAGGCCCTCACGGAGTGACTCTAGGCAAGATCCTCACGGAGTGACCCTCGTAGCGAGGCCCTCACGGAGTGACTCTAGGCAAGATCCTCACGGAGTGACCCTCGGAGTGAGACCCTTAAGGAGTGACCCTCGGAGCGAGACCTTCAGAGCGAGATCCTCAGAGCGAGATCCTCAAAGCGGGTCCCTCATGGAGTGACCCTCAGAGCGAGACTCTCGGAATGAGACCCTCATGGACTGACCCTCAGAGCGAGACCCTCACCTCAGGGGAGACCCTCAGAGCAACACCCTTGGGATGAATGCCTCACCTCAGGGGCGACTCTCAAATCCTCAGAGTGAGTTCCTCATGGTATGACACTCAAACCTCCTGAGTGTGAGCCTTAAGGAACAGTCCTCTGAGCGAATCCCAAATGGAGAGTCCTTCAACACCCTCTGATGGAGTCCCTCAGGGTGAGATCTTCAGAATGGGTTTAGGGGAAGACACTCAGAGTCTCCCTCAAACGCTCAGAGAGTGACCCTCAAGGTCATACTGAGGGTACCTGAACCCCTCAGAGAGAGAGAGAGAAACACCCTTACTGAGAGTCCCCCATAACCTTCGAGAGAGATACTGACATCCTGAGAATGTCCCTCAGGGTGAGACCCTCAAGCCTGCAAACTGAGTCCCCCCAGAGAGAGACCTTCAAACTGTCAGAGTGTCCCTAAAGCCTCAGAGAGACATCCTCATGAGAGTCAGCTACTACCTCCGAAAGAAAGAATCCCTCAATGTCTCAGAAGGAAAGTGCTTGAGAGTTTTCCTTAAACCCTTAGACAGAGTCCCTCAGGGAAAGACCCTAAAACCTTCAGAGAGGCATCCTTAAATTCTCAGAGCAGAGAGACCCTCAGAAAAGACTGTCAGGTAGAGACCTGAATCCCTCAAATGAGAGAACCCAGTACCTCAGAAAGAATCCTTCAAAACTTGGGAGACCGTCAAACTCTCAGAGAGAATGCTTCAGAGAGTCCTCTGACGGAGAGACCTTCAAATTCACTTTTAGAGACTGCTTGGTAGGATGGTGGAGACAGGATGTCTCACATACTTTAAAAAGTACCTGGATGAGTACTTGGTACACTATAACATTCATAGCTATGGGCTAAGTACTGCAAGTGGGATTAGGTGGGCAGTCAGGGCTTTCATGCATCGGTGTAGATTTGATGGTCGAAGTGCCTCTTCTGCACTGTAGTATTTTGTGACCCTCAATAGAGTGGATAATGACATCTCTTATCATCCATTCTGACAAGTGGATTTTTGAACTTTAGGATCCATAACTAAATGTCATCAAAATAGCAACTGAATGGCCTTATCGAGCCTCCGAGTCAATGGAGCAAAATTAAAAATCAAAACAATCACCACAATCCCTCTCAAGGCCAAATATTCTGAAGATTAAACCCTGAAACATGGATCTGCCAACTGAATATTGAAGATCTCTCATTGGCCAAATGTGACTACCTGGAAAAAAGACTGAGAACAAAAAAACATTGTATCCTTACTTTACAAGAAACATGTTGCTAATATTGAGCAAGCGCAACATTACAAGATCTATGGACCCTCAAACCCTCAGTGAGAGACTCTCAAACTCCTATTCATAGACCCCAACCTAACAGAAACAAATGCTTGTCAGTGACCCCAGTCTTTCAATGATAATGACCTAAGTCAGAGTCCCTCATACTCTCAGAGATCCCTGTCAGAGAGCCTCGAATCGTTAGTGCAAACTCTCTGATCCTCAGTAAGTGACTGTCAGACTCTTAGTGGGAAATTCTCAGTGAACGTCCCCACATTTCACAGTGACAGTCCTTCAGATTCACGCTCAGAGGGCCTCAGGATTAATCTTCAGTGACAGAATCTCAGATT
Organism: Sphyrna mokarran; assembly: GCA_024679065.1. Taxonomy (NCBI): domain Eukaryota; kingdom Metazoa; phylum Chordata; class Chondrichthyes; order Carcharhiniformes; family Carcharhinidae; genus Sphyrna; species Sphyrna mokarran. The sequence goes on from JAGIQG010000006.1 coordinate 6,277,378, forward strand.
ATTAATTATTGAGACAAGTATTTTATTCCAAATAAATTAATTAATTGTTATTTCTTCCAGTTTCCGTGGTGAGATTTGAATTAATGTTTCCAGAGTATTAATCAGCCTCTGCATTACTAACTCAGTTATGTTACAAATATGCACTAAATATGCACCATTTACAAACCCACAATAAAAACGGTTAATGAGAAACTCTCAAAAACCATCAGTGAGAAACCTTCATAGACAAATCATCATATGGACTTTATATAGACTGTATAAATTAAATTGGCAAAACATGTCTAGAGGATGAGTTGGTAGGATTCTTTCTCAGTCACTTTCTCGAACCACACCCAAGGAACAAACTAGAGATAAATCAAACAGAAAGTGCTGAAAATTCTCAGCAGTTCTGACAGAATCTGTGAAGCGAGAAATAGGGTTAATGTTTTGAGTTAAATATGACATAGAATCATAGAGGTTTACAGCATGGAAACAAGTCCTTTAGCCCAACTTGTCCGTGCCACTCCTTTTTTAACCCCTAAGCTAGTCCCAATTGCCCACGTTTAGCCCATATCCCTCTTTACCCACCTTACCATGCAACTGTCTACACATTTTATAAAGGACAAAATTTTACCCACCCCTGTCAGCTTGTTCCAGACACTCACCACGCACTGTGTGAAAAAATTGCCACTCTGTCCCCTTTTGTATCTCCCCACTCTCACCTTAAATCTATGCCCCCTAGTTTTAGACTCACTTTACTTTGGGAAAAGATAGAACATAGAACACTACAGCACAAACAGGCCCTTCGGCCCACAAGTTGTGCCGAACACATCAAAACCTACCCAGCCATAGACCTATCTATAACCCCCAATCCCATTGGATCCCATATACTCATCCAGAAGTCTTTTAAAAGACCCCAGCGAGTTCGCCTCGACCACCACCGACGGCAGCCGATTCCATTCACTCACCACCCTCTGAGTGAAAAACTTTCCCCTAGCATCCCCTCTGTACTTGCTTCCCTGCACCTTAAATCTGTGCCCTCTCGTCGCGACCATTTCAGCCCTGGGAAATAGTCTCTGAGAGTCCACCCTATCTATTCCTCTCAACATCTTGTAAACCTCTCTCAGGTCGCCTTTCAACCTTCGTTTCTCCAGGGAGAACAGTCCCAGCTCCCTCAACCTGTCTTCATAAGGCATGCCTCCCAATCCAGGCAACATCCTTGTAAATCTCCTCTGCACCCTTTCAATAGCTTCCACGTCCTTCCTATAGTGAGGCGACCAGAACTGCGCACAGTACTCCAAGTGTGGTCTGACAAGGGTCCTATAAAGCTGCAGCATTACCTCCTGACTCCTGAACTCAATCCCTCGATGAATGAAGGCCAGTACACCATAAGCTTTCTTAACCACATCCTCCACCTGGGAGGCCGATTTGAGAGTCTTATGGACCCGGACCCCAAGATCCCTCTGCTCTTCCACACAGCTAAGACTCCTACCTTTGATAGTGTACTCATTCATCCCGTTGGATCTGCCAAAATGGACCACAACACATTTATCCGCGTTGAAGTCCATCTGCCACTTCTCCGCCAGTCTTGCATCCTGTCGATGTCATGCTGCAACTTCTGACATCCCTCCAGACCATCCACAACACCACCGACCTTCGTGTCATCGGCGAAATTACTCACCCATCCCTCCACTTCCTCATCCAGGTCATTTATGAAAATGACAAACAGCCAGGGTCCTAGAACAGATCCCTGGGGCCCTCCACTGGTGACCGACCTCCATGCAGAAAAAGAGCCATCCACAACCACCCTCTGCCTTCTGCAGGCAAGCCAGTTCTGGATCCACAAAGCCAAAGCCCCTTGGATCCCATGGCCTCTCACCTTCTCAAGAAGTCTTGCATGTGGGACCTTGTCAAATGCCTTGCTGAAGTCCATGTACACCACGTCCACTGCTCTTCCTCGTCAATGTGTTCAGTCACATTTTCGAAGAACTCAATTAAGCTCGTAAGGCACGACCTGCCTTTTACAAAACCATGCTGACTATTTCTAATCAACCTAAACTTCTCCAAATGCTCGTAAATCTTGTCCATCAGAAGCCTCTCCATCAGCTTACCAACCACTGAGGTCAGACTCACCGGTCGGTAATTTCCAGGACTATCCCTGTTCCCTTTCTTGAAAATAGGGACCACATCCGCAATCCTCCAATCCTCCAGAACCTCTCCCGTCTCCATCGACGACGCAAAGATCATCACCAGGGGCTCTGCAATGACATCCTTCACCTCCCACAATAACCTGGGGTACATCCCATCTGGTCCCGAAGACTTGTCTATCTTGATAGCATTTAAAAGTTCTAATACATCCGCTTCCTTAATATCTACATATTGACTATTTAGCTGATCTATGCCCCTCATTATTTTGTAGACCTCTATAAGGTCACCATTAAGCATCCTATGCTCCAGAGAAAAAAGTCCCAGTCTATCCAACTTCTTATGACTCAAACCTTCAGAACTAGGCATAAAGCTATTTATTGATTGATATGCAATAATAAAAGATGCTCTGGGGAAAGGTGATGGAAGAGTGCCAATCAAACAGGGTGCTTTGTCCTGGATGATGTTGAGCTTCTTGAGTGTTGTTGAAGCTGCACTCATCCAGCTAAGTAGAGATTATTACATCGCACTCACGACTTATGCCTTGTAGATGATAGACAGGCTTTGGAGAGTCAGAAGGTGAGTTACTCTCCACAGAATTTCTAGCCATCAAACTGCTCTTGTAGCCACAGTGTTGAAATGGCTATTCATTTCTGCTTCTGGTCATTGGTGACCCCATTGATATTGATAGTGGGAAGTCGGTAATGCCATTAAATGTTAAGGGTAAATGATTAGATTCAGTCTTTCTGAAAATAGTTATTGGCACTTGTAGGGCATGGATGTTATTTGGCATTTATCAGCCCAAGCTTGGGAACTCTCCAGTTCTTGTCATGGAAAGACTCAGTAGTTGAGGACACTCCCTTGAGAAATATTCACACCATTGTTCTAGGACTGAGATGATTGACTTTCAATAATAACAACCTTAATCCTTTCTGCCAGCTATGGCTCCAAAGTAGAGAGTTTTCTTACTGATTCCCATTGACCAGTTTGATGCTATATTCGATCTAATGCAACATTGATGCCAAGGACACACACTCTCAACTCACTTTTGGAATTCAGCACTTTGGTCAATGTTCAGACCAAAACTAGGAGCCTTGCCAAACATAACCCAAACTTGGATAAAGGAACCAAAGATATGGTAGCTAAGTTTGCTGATGACATCAAAATAATAGGAAAGTAAGTTGTGAAGGGGACATGAGGCTACAATCGAGGTCAGATAGGTTTAAGTGAGTAGGCAAAAGAATGGACTCAAATATGAGAAAATATGAAAGTGTCCATTTTGGCAGGAAAAATAAAAAATTTAAATGATTAGAGAGTGCAAAACTCTGAGATCAGTGGGATATGGCTATCTGAGTATATAGATCACAACAGGCTAGTATGCAGTTACTGCAAGTAATTAAGAAATCTGTGGAACATTATCATTTATTACAAGAGGAATTGAACACAAAAGTACAAAGGGTATACTTCAGGTATGCAGGGCATTGGTGAGAGCATATATTTTTAAAAATTCATTCATGGAACTTGGATGTTGCGAGCTAGTTCAGCATTTATTGCCCATGCCTAATTGCCCTTGAACTTAATAGCTTCTTTAGAGGACAGTTAAGAGTCAACCACATTGCTGTGGCTCTGGAATCACATGTCAACCATACCATGTAAGGATGACAAATACCCTTCCCTAAAGGATATTGGTAAACCAGGTGAGCTTTTATGACAATCAACAATAGTTTCAATTTTTAATTTCAAATTACTGAATACAAACTTCAATATCTGCCGTGATAGGATTCAAATGTAGGTCCCAAAGCGTTTCTCTGGGTCTCTGAATTATTAGTTAAATGATAATGCTGCTATGCCTTGTTTCCCCTTTATTGCATTGTGTACACTGTTGATCTCTTTATTTAAAGATGGATATAAATGCTTTGGAGCAGTTCAGAGAAGGTTTACTAAACTAATATCTGGAATGGATGGGTTTTTTTGATAAGGAAAATTTGACAAGAAATCCCACAACATCAAGTTAATGTCCAACAGGTTTACTTGGCAGTACAAGCTTTTGTAGCACTGCCCCTTTATTAGATGAGTGGGAGTTGTGTTCATAAACAGGGCACAAACTCAATTTAGAAGCTAATGGTTGAAATGCTAGTCTTTACAGGTAATCAAGTCTTAAAGGTACAGACAATGTGAGTGAAGAGAGGATTAAGCACAAGTTAAAGATGTGTGTATTGTCTCCAGCCAGGACAGTTAATGAGATTTTATAAGCATGGGCAAGTCATGGAGCTTACAGATAGTGTGACATGAACCCAAGATCTCATTTGAGACCGTCTTCATGTGTGCAGGACTTGGTCGTCAGTTTCCGGTGTGATTCTGCATTGCCATGTGTATGAAGGCCATCTTGGAGAATACTTATCTGAAGAGGCTGAATGCCATGACTGCTGAAGTGTTCCCTGACTGGAAGGGAACACTCCTGCCTGGTGATTGTTGAGCAGTGTTCATTCATCTGTTGTCATTCATCTTCACCTCAAGAAAAATTTGGACAGACTAGGTTTGTATGCAGTGGAGTTTAGAAGAGTAAGAGGCAACTTGATTGAAACATATAAGATCCTTAGGGGTATTGAAATGTGGAAAGGATCTTTCCCCTTGCGAGAGATCTAGTACTAGGGGCCACTGTTTAAAATGGCATCCATTTAGGACAGGGATGAGGAGAAATCTTATCTCTCAAAAGGTCTTTGGAGCTCACTTTTTCGAAAGACAGTGGAAGCAGAGTCCTTGAATATTTTTAAGACAGGGGTGGATAGATTGTTGATAAGCGAAGTGGGGAGGGTGAAAGGTTATCAGGAGTAGGTGGGAATATGGAATAGAGGTTAAAATCAGATCAACCAGGATCTTATTGAATGGTGGAGCAACCTTGAATGGATGAATGGCCTTCTCTTGCTCCTAATTTATATGTACGTATGTTTGCCTGTCACTTGTGTGATTCAAATGTTACTTTTGTCTGTCTCCACCCCTATCTCAGCTCGTTGGCCACTGAAATCCTCAGTGTGGTCTTCTTACCACCTCACGACTATTCCCAAGTTTCCCTTCACAACTTGCAAAATCTCTAAACTTGAGCTCGGGCAAAACAATAAGCCCATATCCTAATTTGTACAAGTCCCCATATTTTATCAGTTCACTCAACCATTGATGGGTGGTGCGAGCTGGTAAAATTGCACAAGAGCCAAGAAATCAAGATCATGCCCAATTTCTCAGATCTCCTGATTTTATGAAAGTTGGATTTCAGGCGAGGACAGCCTCTCGAGTTTCTATGTGTATAATGAGCCTGGCACTCAAACGTCTGGACTCACTCACCTTTATGGCCTCGCCAGGAGAGGTCCTCTTTCGCATGGAAAACACCTGCTCCCTACAAATGGGAAACAGTCCTCTTGGTCTCATCAGTGGAACCAGAAGCCATTGAGGTGACTCAGGGAGGCAAATTAAGGCCAGCCTCTGCCTGCAACAGCTGGGAATGGTCTAGACCATTTTTTCAGCAATTAAGTGCATACGATTGAGCGTGAAAACTCGCCCGAAACAGATCAGGAACTCTCCCACTTTCACACTAGCTGGACATTTAGGCTGATAACCGATCTTCCCAGAACAGAAATCTCCATTGGCCTCGGGTGGAATTTTATGATATCATTCCAAGCAAGATCGTAAAATCCTACCTACTGAATCAATGTGGTAAAATACTCTTCTAGGAGCTGGGGAGTCATAGGACTTTACGTTGGTCTCTACTGCTACATCTGGCAGCTTGTTCCAGACACTCAACACTCTGTGTGAAAAATTGCCTCTCTCACCTTAAACTTATGCCCTTTAGTTTTAGACTCTTCTACCTTTGGGAAAAGATATTGACTATTTAATTGATCTACGTCCCTTATTATTTTATAGATCTCTGTAAGCTCACCCCCCAGCCTTCTAGGTTCCAGAGAAAAAAGTCCCAGTCTATCCAGCCTCTCCAAACCATCAAGTCCCGGTAGCATCCTAATAAATCTTTTCTGCACTCTTTCTAGTTTAATAATATCCTTTCTATGATAGGGTGACCAGAACTATACACAGTATTCCAAGTGTGGCCTTCATTAATGTCAACAAGACATCCCAACTCCTGTATTCAATGGTTTATTTGGTAGCATGAGCTTTCGGAGTGCTGCTCCTTTATCAGTTAAATGCACTCATCTGATGAAGGAGCAGCATCTGAAACCTTGTGCTACCAAATAAACCTGTTGGACTTTAACCTGGTGTCATCTGCAAACTTAATAACCATGCTACTAAATTCGCATCCAAATTATTAAAATAAATGGGAGGGGCCAAGCCCAATTGGAATTTGAAAACAAGAATGAGAACTATAAAGTTGAGGTGTTGATGGACCAACATTTATCACTGAATGTCTTCGTGATGTTGCAGAGGTGTTGTCAGAATTTCATCTAGGGATTACCAAGGTTCTGAAATATGAGTTTTAGTATCAGACTGTACTGTCTCCATTTGTTGGCTCTGTACGAGCAAGTTGTTTTCCCCTTAATTCTGGAAGTGATCAGAGTTGGAGGATAAAGTTCTTGTGTAATCACTGGAAATGCCACCTGTAATCCAGAACCCCACCTGCACTGATTTGGAGACCCTTAAATGGAATGATGATTTTCCCCTTACATCAGACCAAAAATTGGTATCATTTTGTGTGTGTCCTGAAGCAAGGAGGATGCTGTGTAATTTCAAGATGTCTGATACTTAGAGAAAGGCTTTGATTAAAAAGCATTTCCTCTACAACATTGCCTTCCTTTTTAAGTTAGTTTACTGCAGCGAAGTGAGTCCTTGCAAAGACTCTATGGACACATGTTTCCCGAAATTGAAACTCAACCCTCGCACACTCTCACTGTTCCAGTTATTATTCACATTCCTTCCAATATTTTTAACCTTTTGATTTATTACTTGATATCCCGTAAGTACAATATAAAAAAATGATCCAGCCTTCACCAAGCATGACTGCTGCAGCACTTAATGGACTGTTGAGTGGAAATTCCCAGTCTGATGCCAGCAGACTGATTTACAAAACAATGCTGTGGCCATTAACTCTGACTGTGAGAGTATCTGTGGTTTCATGTGGGTGGCTCATTAAGAAACACAGAATTGAGGCACAGTTACGTTGGGATCTGAACACTCACAGGCTTCAGCATGGAACAAATTTAAAATCACAATTAGATATATAAAATGTAAATGAGAAGGGGGTGCTGGTTAGCTTAGATGGCAAGCGATGACTCAAAATAAAGACAACAGCGAGAATTTGATTCCCATTCCAGCTGAGGTAGACTTGAAACCTGTCTTCTCACCCTGAGAATGGAAAGCAATAGCAAACCACCACTGACAAAAACTGCCAAGGAAAACAGCAGAGGTAAAGCAACAGCAAGGAACAAGCCAAGGAAATACCTTTGGGTGAGGGAGGCCCTCATACCCAAGACAAACTATATATTAAAAAAATCATCCTTGGTCCCCTGTTATTTCTCATCTGCATGCTGGCTGCCCCTCAGTGACATTATCTGAAAATCTGGCATTAACTTTCACATCACAAAACAATACAATGCAACGCAGGACGACACAATGGCTAGTATTGTTACCTCACAGTACCTCGGACCCAGGTTCAATTCCAGCCTTGGGTGACTGTGTGGAATCTGCATGTTCTCCCATGTCTGTGTGGGTTTCCTCCGGGTGCTCAGGTTTTCTCCCACACTCCAAATGTATGCAGATTAGGTTGATTGGCCAGGCTGAATTGCCCCTTAGTGTCAGGAAGATTAGCAGGGTAAATATGTGGATTACAGCAATCGGACCTGGACAGGATTGTTATCAGTTCAGGCTTGATGAGGTAAACGGGCTCTTTATGATTCTAATTCAATTTAACTTGCCATGGTCAATAGGATTAGTGGGCTATGCTGGTTTTCCACCAATAGGGAGCACTGGTTGCCATGAGAATTCAGTAAAGATTTACAACACCAATTTTAAATCCAACCAATTTATTTGATAGTAAATCTGCGAGCTTTCGACACTATGTTGTGCCTTCGTCAGGCAAATGCAGTGTTCTGATCTGCAGAGGCACTCATACCCACACAGACAGTTACAGATTGCTGATTAGAATGCGAATCCTTACATCTAACCTGCTATTCAAGTGTTAAAGTGGCTAACAATGTGTGTGAAGGGAATCCTGAGCATTGGTTAGAGAATTGTGTATTTTCTCCAGACGGCACAGTAAGTGAGGTTTTTTGCTAACCCAGGCAAGTTACGGGGGTTACAGATAGTGTGTCATGAAGCCAAGATCCCTATTAAGACCGTCCTCATGTGTGCGGAACTTGGCTATCAGTCTCTGCTCAGCAACTCTGCGCTGTCGTGTGTCACGAAGGCCCCCTCGAAGAACATTTACTGGCAGGTCAGAGGCCGAATGCCCATGACTGCTGAAGTGTTCGCCCACAGGAAGGGAACTGTTTTGCCTAGTGATTGTTGAGCGATGCTCATTCATCCGCTGTTGTAGTGTCTGCATGGTCTCCCCAATATACCATGCTTCGGGACATCCTTTCTTGCAACTTATTAGGTAGACAACGTTGGCCGAGTTGCAAGAGTATGTACCGTGCACCTGGTGAATGGTATCCTCACGTTTGATGATGTCGTCCATGTCTATGATCCGGCATGTCTTGCAGAGGTTGCTGTGGCAGGGTTGTGTGGTATTATGGTCACTGTTCTCCTGAAGGTTGGGTAGTTTGCTGCGAACAATGATCTGTTTGAGGTTGTGCGGTTGTCTGAAAGCAAGAAGTGGGGGGGTGGGGATGGCCCTAGCGAGATGTTCATCGTCATCAATGACATGTTGAAGACTCCGGAAAAGATGTCGTAGCTTCTCCGCTCCGGGGAAGTACTGGACAACAAAGGGTACTCTGTCCACCTTGTCCCGTGTTCGTCTTCTGAGGAGGTCAGTGCGGTTTATCGCTGTGGCACGTTGGAACTGTCGATTGATGAACATCTCGCTAGGGCCATCCCCACCCCCCCACTTCTTGCTTTCAGACAACCGCACAACCTTAAACAGATCATTGTTCGCAGCAAACTACCCAACCTTCAGGAGAACGGTGACCACAATACCACACAACCCTGCCACAGCAACCTCTGCAAGACATGCCAGATCATAGACATGGACGACATCGTCAAACGTGAGGATACCATTCACCAGGTACACGGTACATACTCTTGCAACTCGGCCAACGTTGTCTACCTAATACGTTGCAAGAAAGGATGTCACGAAGCATGGTACATTGGGGAGACCATGCAGACACTACGACAGTGGATGAATGAGCATCGCTCAACAATCACCAGGCAAAACAGTTCCCTTCCTGTGGGCGAACACTTCAGCAGTCATGGGCATTCGGCCTCCGACCTGCGGGTAAATGTTCTTCAAGGGGGCCTTCGTGACACACGACAACGCAGAGTTGCTGAGCAGAGACTGATAGCCAAGTTCCGCACACATGAGGACGGTCTTAACAGGGATCTTGGCTTCATGTCACACTATCTGTAACCCCGTAACTTGCCTGGATTAGCAAAAAACCTCACTTACTGTGCTGTCTGGAGAAAATACACAATTCTCTAACCAATGCTCAGGATTCCCTTCACACACATTGTTAGCCACTTTAACACTTGAATAGCAGGTTAGATGTAAGGATTCGCATTCTAATCAGCAATCTGTAACTGTCAGTGTGGATATGAGTGCCTCTGCAGATCAGAACACTGCATTTGCCTGACGAAGGCACAACATAGTGTCAAAAGCTCGTGGATTTACTATCAAATAAATTGGTTGGATTTAAAATTGGTGTTGTAAATCTTTACTGAGTTTACCCCAGTCCAACGCCGGCATCTCTACATCATGCCATGAGAATTATCATGGAATGACAAACCTGGAGGATAAGATCATATCGACCTCTCTGATGGTCTGGGCTCTGCTGATCGATGCTTTTCAACATTTAATAATGTCATCAAGTTTAATGGCTAAGACAGTAAACCCAGCACAAATACTGGAGTAGACCTAATTAGCCAGTTTATACGTCCTTCAGTTTAACACTTTCAACCAACTAGACCTCACTGGATACCAGCCTATGCGGTCAAGGAGGGGTACAGATATGAGGCAAGTCTGCATCTCCTAAAAGCATGCCAAGACTATGCAGCAAAGAAAGAAAGGCTTGAAAACTGGAATGTGAGGACTATGTGCCCAGCCATGAACAATGACACATATTCCAAAGCAAATGTACCCAAGATTGGCTGTGAGCCATACAAACTTGGTGTTGATATTATCACTCTACAAGAGCACAGATTAGAAAACACAGGCTCTATTTGAGAGGCTAATTACACATTCAACTGGCATGGAAAAAGCACTGATGAGTGCCAAGCATGGTGTGTGCAGTGAGCAATTGGCTGACGGAGTCAATTGTATCACCCAGAGCAGTCTTGGAACACCTCATCACTTATGAGTTACTATCTGATACAGGTGCTGTCAACATCATATGCACCTACACCAGCATCTCGGATAAAGTGCATTTCTTCCACTTCTTGGGTGATATCCGAAGAAACATTACTAATGACAAGAGTCTATTTGCCCTGAGTGATTTCAATGCAACTGTCTGGCCATCTGTCACTGTCTGGCCCATGTGCCTTGTTCCTGACAAAGTGGGCAAGATTAATGAACTTTGTGCCCTAAATGAACTATGTGACATTAATGCCATATTTCAGAGTAGACATTGTCACAAGGTGTCATGGCAGGATCTGAGACCCAGTTATCATAGGAGGGTACAATCTACCCAGTGTTCTCCGCATCCACACTTACCATAGTGCAGATTGTGATGCAGCAAAGTGAAGGTTCACCCCCGAAACAAGACAGCCACCATGATGAACGTACCTTGCGCAAGCAATGATGCCAAATGCCAACACTTCATACTGTAACCAGAATGAGCACTACCTACCAAAGGTTTAGCAGGAAACACTGATGCTGATATTGATGAAGCTTGGAAGTCACAATGCTCAATCGTCTATGAAGCAGCCAAAGCACCGTTTGATAAATGACTAGTTTGAGGATGTTGGACTAGAGTTAAGAGAGAAATCAGGAGGGCAAAAAGGGGACACAAGATTACTTTGGCAGCTAAGGCAAAGGAGAATCCAAAGAGCTTCTACAAATACATATAGGGCGAAAAAGTAGTTAGAGAGAAAGTAGGGCCTCTTAAGAATGAACAAGGTCGTCTATGTGCAAATCTACAAGTAGATTGGTGAGGTCCTAAATGAATATTTCTCATCAGTATTTACTGTTGAGAAAGGCATGGGTGTTAGGAAACTTGGGGAATACTGTGTACAGTTCTGCTCACCTATTTTAGAAAGGATATTATTAGACTAGAAAGAGTGCAGAAAAGATTTATTAGCGTGCTACTGGGGCTTGATGGTTTGAGTGATAAGGAGAGGCTGGATAGACTGGGACTTATTTTCCTGGAGAGTAGGAGGCTCAGGGGTGATCTTATAGAGGTCTATAAAGTAATGAGGGGCATAAATAAGGTAGATAGTCAACATCTTTTCCTGAACATAGGGATATCTAAAACTAGAGGGCATAAGTCTAAGGTGAGAAGGGAGAGATGCATAACATACACAACAATCCAGACACTATACACCCAAAGTTACATGTGATAGTTGATGAATACTGGATCAACTGACGTAAAGTAATCCAAACTCCTCGTGAGCTTTGTGTGAAGGGATCAGGAGGGTGTATGGTCCAACCACAACCAAAGTTGTCACTCTGAAATAGGCAGATAGTGAAGAGATCAATGACAAAAGTGAAGAGATTTTCCCAGGCTAAACATTATGGGCTGTACTCTTCTGAAATGGACATCTCACAATCTTTGATTGGCAATTTTCCACAGCTTCCTATCACAGATGTGTTAAATGAAGAACCTTCATCACCTGAACTTGAGAAGGCCATCGACCACACAATAGAAGGACATCTGACCAGAATTGAATTTCTAGCGAACTACTCCAATATGGAGAATCCCATCTATTATCAACCCTTCACAACTCTCTGTTGAAAGGTAGACTCTGTTTCACAGGAAATATGAGATGCAAAAATCATCACATTACAAAAGACAAAGATGACAGAAGAGACTGCAACAACAAAGGGATGTTTCCTTAAAATTATGGCAAAGATCTTAGCCAGTGCCAAACGTAACAGACTCCATCATACTTACAGCAAGTGTATCCGGAAGCATATGATGGTGGATATATTGAGAATTCCTCCAAGCCCTGGCTACAAGTCAAATATGAAACAGCATTAATGGTCTGTTATTTGTCACACACCCAAAAATTTCTGCATGATGAGGTAGCCAGGGCCAGGTGATAAGTAGGATGCCCGAAGTTCCACTTTACAGATGCTTCTAAGTGGACATGAAGGCCCTAAACATCGACTCTTGAACCTGGGATTCAATAGCTGATGACAGAGGACAATGGCAACACCTCTTATGAGTGACTCACATCACCACAATAATAAGTGGCAACAGAATCTGAAAGAACAACTTGCAGTGACATTTCACATGTGACATTTATAGTAAAACCTGCCTTTCAACAATAGGGCTATTTACCTGTCAGAAAGGTGGTGCCATGTGAAAACTTGTAATATATGCAATAAACTTGTTTTCCACATGTCCATCTGTACTAAATGGTGAATTTTTCTCCCTTTGTTCACCCCAATGGTTCATTAACCTGCCTATAAAGTTACAATATCGTGTCTCCAGCAAATGTGTGCCACAGAAGTTTCATGAACTTGAAGTTGAGGATAGGAATGTGAGATCTGGGCCAATGTTTTGATAGATCTATCACTCGTTGAACTATGCAAGTTATCTCAATCTCAATTTAATTACATGTGCTTACAATGCTTTGCTTTGTGGCTCTGGTGACAGAGTTTATATCCTGGTCTGTCTCCAATAAGCACTTGAAGTGAAAATAATCTATGTCTGTCTGCAGTGATAATATTTTTATTACTGGCTTTTTATATAAATATCTTGCTGGCCTGTAGTTCATGTAGAAGAGGAAGGAGTTTAATATGTTGTCCAAACCTTATACTTTATTGAAATCCTATGGATTGTTAGAGGGAGGAAAAACAGAGAGATCAAGGGATTCCACAGTTTGGAGGTCTTAGGATAGAGATAAGAAAGAAGGAAAATGATATGAAGTTTCAATGCAGTGAGGGAGAAGGGTGTCGGACTAGATAGTTGCAACTTATACAGAACTGGTTAGTAATGTTCAGAGGTACTGAGGTTAATCACTGAGCAGACAAAAGAGATTGTGATAGAGAAAAGCTTCCTCCACAGTTTGCAGTTGACATCTTACTCTTCTTAAAGCAGCCATTGTTTACCAATCCTGGAATGGCATCAAATGGCATGATCACAATGATGGCAGTGTGTCATACCACTCACTGTGTACTTTTGTCCCTCCTTGAGTTGAATTGTTTTTGCTTATACCAGTTTATCTGGTTCATTCTTTGCATTTCTAGCTGCAGCTTGCTGTCCCACTTCCTGCCTGACAGTGACAGCCTTTCACCAGATTTTATTCTATCTCTTCTCGTTAAAACTAGCAACACAGCCTCAGTGGGAATTGAATTCTAATCAGCAATCTGTAAACTGTCTGTGCTGATGTGTGTGCTTTTGGAGACCAGAACACCTCATTCGCCTGACAAAGGCACAAACGCCGAAAACTAGCAGATTTACTATCAAATAAATCGGTTGGAATTAAAATTGGTGTTGTCAGACCTCTTACTTAATGGGAATTGACAGTGTTTAGTATAATTCAGGAAATATAACGATCAACCAGTCTATGACCCACCTTGAGCACTGTGTCCACTTGATAATTATTTTTATTCTTTTTGTGTGATGTGGGTGTCACTAGCCAGGTCAGGCCCATCCTTAATTGCCCATGAGAAGATGACGGTGAGTTGCCTTCTTGAGCTGCTGCAGTCTACATGGTATAAGTACATCCAAAGTGCTGTTAGGGAGAGAGTTCTAAGATTTTGACCCAGCGACAGTGAAGGTGTGATATATTCCAAAGTCAGCTTGGTGAGTGACTTGGAGGAGTATGTACAGGGGGGCGATGTTTCCATGCCAGAGTGTTACCATTTCGCCCATCCCACAATCAGGGTGGGCAAGCCTCAGGTGGAGTATTACGAGCTTCAGGCGGGTGAGGCGGTAAAATTCTGGCACGTCTTTTCTGCCCTTGTCCTTGCTGGGAGGTGCTCTTGAAGGATTCTGGAGTGCCCCAGGGATCTGTTCTAGGACCCTTGCTGTTTGTCATTTTCATAAATGACCTGGATGAGGAAGTGGAGGGATGGGTGAGTAAGTTCGCCGATGACACAAAGGTCGGTGATGTTGTGGATGGTCTGGAGGGATGTCAAAAGTTGCAGCAGGACATCGACAGGATGCAAGACTGGGCGGAGAAGTGGCAGATGGACTTCAACGCAGATAAATGTGTTGTGGTCCATTTTGGCAGATCCAACAGAATGAATGAATACACTATCAAAGGTAGGAGTCTTAGCTGTGTGGAAGAGCAGAGGGATCTTGGGGTCCGGGTCCATAAGACTCTCAAATCGGCCTCCCAGGTGGAGGATGTGGTTAAGAAAGATTACGGTGTACTGGCCTTCATTCATCGAGGGATTGAGTTCAGGAGTCAGGAGGTAATGCTGCAGCTTTATAGGACCCTTGTCAGACCACACTTGTAGTACTGTGCGCAGTTCTGGTCGCCTCACTATAGGAAGGACGTGGAAGCTATTGAAAGGGTGCAGAGGAGATTTACAAGGATATTGCCTGGATTGGGAGGCATGCCTTATGAAGACAGGTTGAGGGAGCTGGGACTGTTCTCACTGGAGAGACGAAGGTTGAGAGGCGACCTGATAGAGGTTTACAAGATGTTGAGAGGAATAGATAGGGTGGACTCTCAGAGACTATTTCCCAGGCTGAAATGGTCACGACGAGAGGGCACAGATTTAAGGTGCAGGGAAGCAAGTACAGAGGGGATGCTAGGGGAAAGTTTTTCACTCAGAGGGTGGTGAGTGAATGGAATCAGCTGCCGTCGGTGGTGGTCGAGATGAACTCGCTGGGGTCTTTTAAAAGACTTCTGGATGAGTATATGGGATCCAACGGGATTGGGGGTTATAGATAGGTCTATGGCTGGGTAGGTTTTGATGTGTTGAGCACAACTTGTGGGCCGAAGGGCCTGTTTGTGCTGTAGTGTTCTATGTAACTATCTATGAGTCTTGATGAATTGCTGCAGTCTATCTTGTAGATGGTACACACTGCTGCCCCTGATGGTGGAGAGATGAAATATAGAAACTAGAAGCAGGAGGAGGCCATTCGGCCATTCAAGCCTGCTCTGCCATTCATTTTGATCATTCAATTCAACATTTTGATCCCACCTTCCAAAGTGGGCTCCAAAGCAAAGGTCAATTAACTGAAGGGGAACCAGAGAATGGGAACAGTAAAACTCAGAGAAACAGCAATCCAAGTGGGATTGCTTATCAAAAATGATCTGGTGGACTGAAGTGCACTTATTTCAATGCAAGAAGTGTAACAGATAAGGCAGATGAACTTAGAGTTTGAATTAGTACCAGGAACTATGATGCTTTGCCATTATAGAGGACTTGGTTATGGAAAGTTCAGGATTGGCAGCTTAACATTCCAGGATACAGATGTTTCAGGCGGGATAGAGGGGGATGTAAAAGGGGTGGGGGTGTTGCACTACTGGTTAAAAAATATATCACAGCTGTACTGGGGGAGGTCACCTTGGAGGGCTCGTACAGCAAAGCAATATGGATAAAGCTCAGGAATAGGAAGGGTGTAGTCACAATGTTGGGGGTTTTCTATAGGCCACCCAACTGCCAGCGGGAGATAGAAGAACAGATACATAAACAGATTTTGGCAAGGTGTAAAACTAAATGAGGGTTGTTGTTGTGGGAGATTTTAACTTTCCCTATATTGACTAGGACTCACTTAATACATGGATGGGGCAGAGATTGTAAACAGCATCCAGCAGGGCTTCCTGAAACAGTCTGTAGATAGTCCAACCAGGGAAAGGGCCATACTGGATCTCGTATTGGGGAATGAGCCTGGCCAGTGGTCGATGTTTCAGTTGGGGAGCAGTTCAGGAACAGTGGCCACAATTCAGTAAGCTTTAAGGTACTGATGGATCAAGATAAGTGTTGTCTTCAAGTGAAGGTGCTAAATTGGGGGAAGGCTAATTACAACAATATTAGGCAGGAACTGAAGAATGTAGATTGGGGGCAGATGTTTGAGAGCGAATCAACATCTGGCAAGTGGGAGGCTTTCAAGTATACGTTGATAGGGATTCAGAACCGGCACATTCCTGTAAGGATGAAAGGTAAGTACGGCAAGTTTTGGGAACCTTGGATGAGGAGAGATATTGTGAGCCTAGTCAAAGAGGAAAAGGAAGCATTCATCAAAGCTAGGAGGCTGGGAACACATGAAGCAAGTGTGGAATATTAGGAAAGTCGAAAGAAACTTAAGCAAGGAGTAAGAAGGGCTAAAAGAGGTCAGTACTGGGACATTTGCTGTTTGTGATATATAAGTGATTTGGAGGAAAATGAAACTAGATTGATTAGTAAGTTTGTGAACGACACAAATGTTGGTGGATTTGCGAATAGAGATGAGGACCATCAGAGGTTACAGCAGGATATAGATCAGTTGGAGACTTGGGCAGAGAGATGCAGATGGAGTTTAATCTGGATAAATGTAAGGTAATGCATTTTGGATGGTCTAATGCAGATAGGAAATATACAGTAAATGATAGAAGTATTTACCATTCTAAGCATACTGATAGACAAAGGGATCTGGGTGTACAGATACATCTCCAATGCAGGTGGAAAAGGTGGTCAAGAAGGCATACATCATGCTTGCCTTCATCGGCCGGGTCATTGAGTTTAAAAATTGGCAAGTCATGTTGTAACTTTATAGAACCTTTGTTGGGCTGCACTTGGAATATAGTGTTCAATTCCGGTCGCCACACTACTGGGAGGATGTGGAGGCTTTGGAGAGGATGCAGAAAAAATTTTCCAGGATGTTGCCTGGTATGGAGAGCATTAGCTATGAGGAGAAGTTGAGAGACTTGGTTTGTTCTCAATAGAATGATGGGGGTTGAGAAGTGGCCTGATAGAAGTCTACAAGATTATGAGAGGCATGGACAGAGTGGATAGTCAGAAGCTTTTTCCCAGGGTGGAAGAGTCAATTACTAGGGGGCACAGGTTTAAGGTGCGAGGGGCAAGGTTTAAAGGAGATGTATGCGGCAAATTTTTTTACACAGTACATGTTTGAAATCCATTGCCGTGGGAGATAATGGAAGTGGATACCGTAGTGACTTTTAAGGGATTTTTTGACAAATACATGAAAAGGATGGGAATAGAGGGATATGGTCCCTGGAAGAGTATGGGTTTTAATTAAATCAGGCAGCAAGGTCGGTGTAGGCTTGGAGAGCCTTTGTTCTTTGTTCTTCTCCCCATATCCCTTGATCCCTTTAGCTCCCCAGAGCTAAAATCACAAAATGTTTTGACCTCAACTATTTTCACATTTTCACCACTCTCTGGGTGAAGAAATATCTCCTCATTCTTGTCTTCAAATTATGACTACTAGTTCTAGATTCCTGCACCTATTTAAATAGGTGGATGGTGGGCTGATCAAGACGATTGCTTTGTTCTGGATTGTGTAAAGCTTCTTGAATCTAGTTGAAGCTGCTGTTGTCCAGACAAATGGAGAATATTCCGTCACACTGCTGACTTGTACCTTTAGATTGCGGACAGGCTTTCTTGTAAACCACAATATTTATGTGGCTAGTTCAGTTCAGTCTCTGTCAATGGTTAGCCTCAGGATGTTGATAGTGGGGAATTCAGCAATGATAATTCCATTGAATGCCAAGGAAATTTTTTTTCTTGTTGCAGTTGATCATTTCCTGACACTTGTTGCGGCACAAACGTTACTCAACACTTATTATTCCCAAACCTGGATATTGTCCAAGTCTTGCTCCATGGACTGCTTCAATATTTGAGAAGTTGCGAATGGTGTGCAATTATCAACAAATATCCAGTTTTCTGACCTTAAGATGATGGGAAGCTCAGGCCTGCCTTGAGCATTGTGTCCTGTTCTGGTCAGATTCAATGCTTTTATTTTCAGTCAATTATATTTCATTAAAGTTGGCACTTTAGAGTTTGTAATCATTTAAAAATTAAAGGATAATTAAGAATAGTAAACTAGTTCAAGGCAAGATATGCTTGTCAAGATTCTTTAGAAAAAACCTGAGTTTTAGCATATGATGGAATGTCGTAGTATGAATAAAAAATGGTTATGTTCCAGTTGACGGAATTAGGATCATGGGAGTTGCTTGGATTGGATACGGGCTGGAAGTGATGATGTATCCTAGAGATCAAACTCAAACAGGATCAAAGACAGATATAGGCCAGAAACAATCGAAAGGCTGCTGGAACATGAAATTTAACCTGGTTAAGTGTGAGGGAATATATTTAGCGAGACAAAGCATGGAATGAGAATATATAGTAAAGAATATATAGTAAAGAATATAAAGAATATATAGTAACCTGGTTAAGTGTGAGGAAATATATTTAGTGAGACAAGCATGGAATGAGAATATATAGTAAAGAAAAAGAATGAAGAATGTTTTTGAACAAAGAGATCTAAAACACGAGTAAAATTGGTCTTCATTTGTGTCACAAAACAACTCATAACTTCATCCACAAAGTGGAGGAGGTTAAAACAGAGATTAGGATTTGTGGTCTTTGATAAACTTTACCCTTTCTAGCTTTGTAAATTCCTTCAGCTCTACAACCCATCCTTCCAGCATCCAACTCTCTTCCTTTGCTCTATCAGAAACAATTGTATCTTCAATAGCCTAGGCCCTATTATCACATCGACATTACTTGGTAAAGCTAAAGCCCAGACACACCTGCTTTCTTTGTAGGCAAGAGTTTATTGGCTCAGTCCACAGTAAACACTACTTCAACCCAGCCCAGTGTCACTCTTTTAAAACCAATCAATACATTTTTATACAGAAGGTGGTGAATGTCTGGAATGTACTGTCCAGGGAAATGGTGGGAGCAGATATGATAGCGGAATTTAAGAGGCATCTAGATGAATAGGATGGGAATGGGAGGATACGGACTGTGTAAGAACACACGGTTTAGGTTAGGCAGGCATCACTATCAGTGCAGGCTTGGAGGGGCTGAAGGGCCTGTACTTGTGCCGTACTGTTCTTTGTTGTAAAGGAATTAAGATGGAAAACATCCCTTTGGAGGGACACTTTAACAAAAGGATAAAGACTGAAAAGAAACTTAACAAACTAAGTCAAAATGCCATTCTGGGGCTACGAATGAACTCCATACTCTGAGGTGTCTTACAACCAGCCCCAGGCAACATTGTTGATCTGGGTGAGACCCTTTAATTTGTCACTGACTGCCTTGGATTCCCTCCAAAATTATTACAAACTGGGTGAGGAGGAACAATTGGCTCCATATCTTTAGTCACGTTATCTTCTGCCAGTAACAATAAAGGTTTAATCTAACAAAGTTCCTTTCTCTTGAGAAATCCTTTTCAGACCCAATAAATAGGTTTAAAAATGGAGCCAATTTAACTGGGCTTTCTTGAGTTAAGTAAGACCTGTTTTATTAATGAATAAAAGGTAATGAGAAATGATAAAATACATGCATCTACATCCATACTATTTGAGTTCAATAGTAAATAAATACAAATGAAAGTTAAATGGAACAGTCTTTATGTTACGAGGAGTAGATAATGGCACATTGTGTTCCGCTGCAGGTTGATTCCAATAGTTGACTTCTGCTGACAAATAGTTGATTCTCCAAGGTTTAGATATTCTGTAGTTCGGTCGAGAGACTTCAGTTCTTTTTCTCGTTGCAATCATTCTGTTGGCTGATCAACTTTCACAGTCAGAGAGAGAGTTTTAGAGATTTCTGCAAAAAGCTGGCTATTACTGCTGGGATCCTGCCTTGATTTCTGTATGCTTTTCAGTGTGGCAAACTTCGCGCATGTACACACACACACACACACACACACACACACACACACACACACACACACACACACAAGACAGCATTCTCAGCTAGGTGTTAACTCCTGTCTTTGTGTATTTGAACTGGAGTCCACTAGTCTGCCAAGGCAATTATATCCAGGATCTTTGAGATGAGTTAGCCAATATGAACCTTTACTGGAGATGGTAGATAGTGGTAGATAGTGAAGAGGGGTGTTATAGTTTACAGAGTGACTTGGACAAGTTGCAGAGCTGGGCCGAGAGGTGGCAAATGGAGTTTAATGTGGAAAAGTGTGAGGTAATGCACTTTGGCAGGAACAATAAATGTGTAGAGTATAGGGCTAATGGTAGGGCTCTTAATAGTGTTGAGGAACAGAAGGATCTTGGTGTATGTGTCAATAGATCCCTGAAAGTAGGCAGTCAAGTGGATAAAGTTGTTAAGAAGGCATATGGAGTCTTAGCTTTTATTGGTAGGGGGATTGAATTTAGGAGCCGCAGCATCATGTTGCAACTGTACAAAACTCTAGTGCGGCCGCACTTGGAGTATTGTGTGCAGTTCTGGTCCCCACATTATAAGAAAGATGTGGAGGCATTGGAGAGGGTACAGAGGAGGTTTACCAGGATGTGCCTGGTATGGAGGGCAGGTCCTATGAAGAGAGGTTGAAGGATTTGAGGTTGTTTTCGTTAGAAAGGAGGCGGCTAAGAGGGGATCTTATTGAAGCATATAAGATGATTAGAGGTTTAGATAGGGTGGACAGTGATAGCCTTTTTCCTAGGATGGAGAAAGCTAGCACGAGGGGACACAGCTTTAAATTAAGGGGTATGAGTTATAGGACGGATATCAGAGGTAGGTTCTTTACTCAAAGAGTGATTAGGGAGTGGAATGCCCTGCCTGCAGCTGTTGTAGATGCGCCAAGTTTGGTGGCGTTTAAGAGGTTAATTGATAAGTATATGGAAGAGAAGGGAATGGTTTAGTTTGGAGGGGCATTGCTTTTTATTTTGGTCGGCACAACATCAAAGGCCAAAGGGCCTGTTCTGTGCTGTAATGTTCTATGTTCTATGTTCTATGGTGAATTCTTTTGATGATTTTGGAATTGCTTTGCCTGGAACCACAGGGAGGAGTTCCATTGTTCATCAGATAAACACACTACATTTCTGTCAATGTCTTTCCATACATACACTGTGTGTCCTTTAAAAATATAAAACTCATGTCTTAAAGTGAAATATTTATGTATATAATTCCAGTGTGTTTTCTTCATCATCACAACAAGTGCCCATCAGTCACAGAAGGCCTCGAGGGTACAGCAGACACCACATGCTCCCAGGGACACCAAACTACGAACACAGCCATGGAAGAGGTGGAGATATTGGGGTTGGATGGCCATCTCAGCTCAACCACCCAAACCCTCCAAACCCAGTGTCCCAGCTATCCCCACTAATACTGTTCAGCACAAAACAAACTACCCATCAGCTGTTCAACCAAATAATTACCATTAAAGCCTAATAACGTAATTAAGAAGGTATTGATAGACCCCACACTCTCAGATTCCTTCTAAACCTCTTCACTTCTCCATCATTTTTATAAATGATCTGGATGAGGGTATTGAAGGATGGATCAGTAAATTTGCGGATGACACCAAAGTCGGTGGAGTGGTAGATAGTGAAGAGGGGTGTTCTAGTTTGCAGAGAGACTTGGACAAGTTGCAGAGCTGGGCCGAGAGGTGGCAAATGGAGTTTAATGTGGAAAAGTGTGAGGTAATGCACTTTGGCAGGAATAATAAATGTGTAGAGTATAGGGCTAATGGTAGGATTCTTAATAGTGTTGATGAACAGAGGGATCTTGTGTATTGTGCATAGATCCCTGAAAGTAGGCATCAAGTCGATAAGGTTGTTAAGAAGGCATACGGAGTCTTAGCTTTTATTGGTAGGGGGATTGAATTTCGGAGCCGCAACGTCATGTTGCAACTGTACAAAACTCTAGTGCGGCCGCACTTGGAGTATTGTGTACAGTTCTGGTCCCCACATTATAAGAAAGATGTGGAGGCATTGGAGAGGGTACAGAGGAGGTTTACCAGGATGTTGCCTGGTATGGAGGGCAGGTCTTATGAAGAGAGGCTGAGGGATTTGAGGTTGTTTTCGTTAGAAAGAAGGCGGCTAAGAGGAGACCTTATTGAAACGTATAAGATGATTAGAGGTTTAGATAGGGTGGACAGTGATAGCCTTTTTCCTAGGATAGAGAAAGCTAGCACGAGGGGACACAGCTTTAAATTAAGGGGTGGTGGTTTTAGGACAGATGTCACAGGTAGGTTCTTTACCCAGAGGGTGGTAAGGGTATGGACGCCTTGCCTGCGTCAGTTGTAGATGTGCCAAGTTTGGTGGCGTTTAAGAGGTTAGTAGATAAGTTTATGGATGAAAAGGGAATGGTTTAGGTTAGAGGGTCATTGCTTTTTCCTAATTGGTCGGCGCAACATCGAGGGCCGAAGGGCCTGTTCTGCGCTGTAATGTTCTATGTTCTATGTTCTATCCCTCTGTTAAAACCACCTTAAAGTTCAGGCCTTTAGTAACCTCTTAAACAGTTTTTTCATCCAGTGACATAGTGATTAGCACTGTTGCCTCACAGCGAGAACCAGGGATCCAGCTTCTATTCCAGCCTTGAATCACTGCCTGTGCGGAGTCTGCACATTCCCCCGTGTCTGCATGGGTTTTCTGCGGGTGTGCTCCAGATTCCTCTCACAGTCCAAAGGTGTGCAGGCTAGTTGAATTGGCCATGATAGATTGCTCCTTAGTGTCCAAAGATTAGGTTAGGTGAATTGATCATGGTAAATGCATAGAGTTACAGGGATGGGGTGAGCCTTGGTTTGGGTAAGATGCTGTTTCAGAGAGGCAGTGCAGATTCAAGGGGCCAAATGGCCTCTTTGTTCTCTGCAAGGAGTCTGTGGCTCTGTGGTTCCACTATCGGTTTACTTGTTTCTCAGTGAAATGTCTTGGGATGTTTGTACATAATACATGAGTTATATAAATGCAATTGGTTGTTGTATCTTAAAACTAATAGGATTATGGTCACAAGTCCCAAAGTGATCCCTCACTAACACTTCTGTTACCTGCCCTTCCTTATTTCCCAAGAGGAGATCAAGTTTTGCCCCCTCTCTAGTCAGGCCATCCACATACTGAATGAGAACTTCATCCTGAACAGACTCAACAATTTCTCTCCGTCCAACTCTCTAATACTGTCCCAGTCAATTTTGGGAGAGTTAAAATAGATAGCAGATGGAGTTTAATCCAGACAGATGTGAGGTAATGCATTTTGGAAGGTCTAATATAGATAGGAAATATACAGTAAATGGCAAAACCTTAAGAGTATTGACAGGCAGAGAAATCTGGGTGTACAGGTACACAGGTCACTGAAAGTGTCAATGCAGATGGAGGAGGTAGTTATGAAGGTATACGGCATGCTTGCCTTCATTGGCCAGGACACTGAATTTAAAATTTGGGAAGCTGCTGCAGCTTTACGGAACCGTAGGTAGACTGCACTTGGAATATAGTGTTCAATTCTGGTCTCCACACCACCATCCTATTTTTCTTGGAGCTATCTGTAATCTCAAGAACAAACAAAGAGCAAAGAAAATTACAGCACAGGAACAGGTCCTTCGGCCCCTCCAAGCCTGCACCGACCATGCTGCCCAACTGATTTAAAACCCCCTACCCTTCCAGGGCACCATATCCTTCTATTCCCATCCCATTCATGGATTTGTCAAAACGCCCCTTAAAAATCACCACCATACCCGCTTCCACTTCCTCCCCCGGCAACAAGTTCCAGGCACCCACCACCTTCTGTGTAAAATATCCTACATCTCCTGCAAACTTTGTCCCTCGCACCTTAAACCTGTGCCCCCTAGTAATTGACTCTTCCACCCCGGGAAAAAGCTTCTGACTATCCACTCTGTCCATGCCCCTCATAATCTTGTAGACTTCTATCAGGTCGCCCTCAACCTCCATCATTTCAGTGACAACAAACCAAGTTTCTCCAACCTCTCCTCATAGCTAATGCCCTCCATATAAGGCAACATCCTGGTAAATCTTTTCTGTACCCTCTCCAAAGCCTCCACATCCTTCTGGTAGTTTGGAGACCAGAATTGAACACTATATTCCGAGTGCAGTCTAACTAAGCTTCTATAAAGCTGTAGCAACTTCCCAAATTTTAAATCAGTGCCCCGGCCGATGAAGGTAAGCACGCTCTATACCTTCATAACTACCTCCTCCATCTGCATTGCCACTTTCAGTGACCTGTGTACCTGTACACCCAGATTTCTCTGTCTGTCAATACTCTTAAGGTTCTGCCATTTACTGTATGTTTTCTATTTGTATTAGACCTTCCAAAATGCATTACCTCACATCTGTCTGGATTAAATTCCATCTGCTATCTCTCCATCCAAGTCTCCAACTGATTTATATCCTGTTCTACCCTCTGATGGTCCTCATCGCTATCCACAAATCCCGCAACCTTTGAGTCATCTGCAAACATACTATTCAATCCAGTTACATTTTCCTCCAAATTATTTATATATATTACAAACAGCAAAGGCCCCAGCACTGATTCCTGAGGAACACCACTTGTCACAGCCCTCCATTCAGAAACACACCCTTACACTGCTACCCTCTGTCTTCTTTGACCGAGCCAGTTTTGTACCCATCTTACCAGCTCACCTCTGATCCCATGTGACTTCACCTTCTGCTATGAGGGACCTTGTCAAAGGTCTTACTGAAGTCCATGTAGACAACATCCACTGCCCTACCCACATCAATCATCTTCATCACTTCCTTGAAAAACTTGATCAAGTTTGCGAGACACAACCTCCCCTTCACAAAACCATGTTGCCTCTCACTAATACATCCACTTATTTCCAAGTGGTAATAAATCCTGTCTCGAAGAATCCTCTCCAATAATTTCCCTACCATTGATGTAAGGTTCACAAGCCTGTATTACCTGGATTATTCTTGCTACCCTTCTTAAACAAATGAACCCCCACATTGGCTATTCTCCAATCCTCTGGGACTTCTGTCTCACATTGTCTGTACCTTTACATTCTCTCCACTCACATTGTCTGTACCTTTAAGACTTGATTACCTGTAAAGACTCACTTTCCAACCATTATTTTGTAAATTGAGTTTGTGTTTTTATATGCCCTGTTTGTGAATAGAACTCCCACTTACTTGATGAAGGGGCAGCGCTTCGAAAACTAGTGGCTTTTACTACCAAATAAATCTGTTGGACTTTAACTTGGTATTGTGAGACTTCTTACTGTGTTTACCTCTCTTGTAGCCAGTGAGGATACAAAGATTTCTCTCAAGGTCCCAGCAATTTCCTCCCTTGTTTCCCTAAGTATTCTGGGGACTTGTCTACCTTAATGTTTCTCAAGAACCCCAATACCTTCTCCTTTTTGATATCAACATGACTCAAACTATCAACACATCCTTTCCGAGACTCATCATCCACCAAGTCCTCTATGGTGAATACTGACGCAAAGTACTCATTTAATATCTCACCCATTTCCACGCGTAGATTCCCTCCCCCATCCTTGAGTGAGCCAACTCTCTCCCTGGCTACCCTTTTGCTCTTTATATATGCATAAAAGCCTTGGGATGTTCCTTAATTCTGCTGATCAATGCTTTTTCATGACCCCTTTTCACCCTCCTTATTCCTTGCTTAAGTTTTCTTTATACTTTCCTTGTATTCCACACTTGTTTACGTGTTCCCAGTCTCCTTAGATATTTGCTCCTCAGTTTCCCACAGATTATTTGGGGCCCTGTAGTACAACCCTATCAAAGTGATTTCCCCCTTCTTATTTCTCAGTTCTTCCCATATGAACTCAGTGGGTGAACCTTCGGATATATCCCCTTCTCAGTACGGCCGTGAGGTTTTCCCTAAGCAAAAGTGCAATTCTCTCTGCTCTCTTACCTCCTGTTCTAACTTTCCTACAGCATCTGTATCTTGGAACATTGAGTTGCCGGTTCTGTCTCTCCCTTAGCCGTGTCTCAGTAATTTCTATAATATTGAGAAAATAAGCTTCAGTTGGATTGCTTGAGGATTACAAGCTAAAAAAAGGGCTTAGGAGAGTTAGGAGGAGGCATGAGTAGTTCTTGGCGGGTCAGATAAAGAAAAGCCCCAAGGCTTTTTACTCTTCTGTGACAAATAAAAGAATGACAAGATGAGGTTAGGGCAGGTCAAGGATAATAGTGGGAACTTGTGCATGGAGTCAGAAGAGATAGAAGAGGTGATGAATAAATACTTTTCTTCAGTGTTTATCATGTTTTTGAGAATAAGAGTGTGATACAGTCTGATAGAATTGAGGAGGTAGATGTTCTGAGGGAAGTTGTATTCACAATTTTGAAAAACCTGAGGATCAATAAGTCCTTGGGCCAGATGGGATATATCCTAAGACTCTTTGGGAGGCAAGGGATGAGATTGCAGAGCCTTTGATCTTTGGGTCCTCATATCCATGGGGATTGTGCCAGAGGACTGGAGAGTGGCGAATGTTGTTCCTCTCTTCAAGAAAGGAAATAGGAATGACCCTGGTAATCATAGGCCAGTTAGTCTTACTTTGATGGTTGGTAAGTTAATGGAAAAGGTCCTGAGGGACGGGATTTATGACCATTTGGAAAATGCAGCTTAATTCGGAAGACTCAGCACAGTTTCATGAGGGGTAAGTTTTGCCTCACAATTTTGATTGATTTCTTTGAGGAGGTAACTATGTGTGTAGATGAAGGTAGAGCAGTTGATGTCGTACACATGGATTTTAATAAAGCATTTGATAAGGTTCCCCAGGCTAGGCTCATTAAGAAAGGAAGGACGTGTGGGGTAGAGGGAAATTTGGCCGATTAGATAAGTAACTGTCTGTCTCATGGAAGACAGAAGGTGGTGGAGGAAGGAAAATTTTCGGACTGGAGGCCAGTTCCCAGCGGGTGTACGACAGGGGTCAGTGCTGGGTCCTCTGCTATTTGTGATTTTTATCAATGACTTGGAAAAGGGGGCTAAAAGGTGGGTTAGTAAATTTGCTGATGACACCAAGAGTAGTGGATGAGGTGGAGGACTGTTGTAGGCTGCAAAGAGACATTATAGGATGCAGAGCTAGGCCAAAAAAGTGCAGATGGAGTTTAACCCTGAAAAGTGCGAGGTGATTCATTTCGGTAGGACAAATTTGAATGTGGATTACAGGGTCAATGGCAGGGTTCTGAGGAATGTGGAGGAACAGAGAGATCTTGGGGTTCATATCCACAGATTTCTGAAAGTTGCCACTCAAGTGGATAGAGCCATGAAGAAAGCATATAAAGCATGTAGTGTGTTTGCATTTATCAACGGGGGTTTGAGTTTAAGGGCCATGGGATTAAGCTGCAACTAAGGACCTTGGTGAGACCACATTTGGAATATTGTGTGCAATGGAGAGAGTGCAGAGGTGATTTACCAGGATGTTGTCTGGTTTGGAGGGTAGGTCTTATGTGGAAAGGTTGAGGGAGCTGGGGCTTTTCTCTTTGGAGCGGAGGAGAATGAGAGGTGACTTAATAGAGGTTTATAAGATGATGGGATGAATAGATAGAGTGGACATGCAAAGACTATTTCCTTGTGTGGAAGTAGCTGTTACTAGAGGACATAACAAAAAGGTACATGGTGGGAGATATAGGAGGGATGTCTGAGGTAGATGCTTTACTGAGAGAGTGGCTGGGGTGTGGAATAGACTGCCTGCTGTGATAGTGGAGTTGGACACTTTAGGAACATTCAAGCGATTACTGGATAGGCATATGGAACACACCAGAATGATAGGGAGTGGGATAGCTTGATCTTGGTTTTGGATAAAGCTCGGCACAACATCAAGGGCCAAAGGGCCTGTACCATTCTATGCTGTAACTCAGTTCCACATACCCATCTATGCCCAGAGTTCATCTGCCTTGTCCATCAGGCCTCTTGCAATGAAAGAGATACAGTTTAATCTGGACTTTCCTTGGTCTCTGTCTTGCTTTTGCCTGATCTGTCTGGTACTAGGATTACTGACACTGCTTTTATTATGAAATGTGCTCTCTTTAATTTCTGTGCTGTCCTCATCTGAGTACTGAGGGAGTGCCACACTGTCAGAGGGTCAGTGCTGAGGGAGTGCCGCACTGTCAGAGGGTCAGTGCTGAGGGAGTGCCGCACTGTCAGAGGGTCAGTGCTGAGGGAGTGCCGCACTGTCAGAGGGTCAGTGCTGAGGGAGTGCCGCATTGTCAGAGGGTCAGTGCTGAGGGAGTGCCGCACTGTCAGAGGGTCAGTGCTGAGGGAGTGCCGCACTGTCAGAGGGTCAGTGCTGAGGGAGTGCCGCACAGTCAGAGGGTCAGTGCTGAGGGAGTGCCGCACTGTCAGAGGGT
This sequence comes from Sphyrna mokarran, assembly GCA_024679065.1. Taxonomy (NCBI): domain Eukaryota; kingdom Metazoa; phylum Chordata; class Chondrichthyes; order Carcharhiniformes; family Carcharhinidae; genus Sphyrna; species Sphyrna mokarran. The sequence continues at coordinate 6,306,022 of JAGIQG010000006.1, forward strand.
CAGTGCTGAGGGAGTGCCGCACTGTCAGAGGGTCAGTGCTGAGGGAGTGCCGCACTGTCAGAGGGTCAGTGCTGAGGGAGTACCGCACTGTCAGAGGGTCAGTGCTGAGGGAGTGCCGCACTATCAGAGGGTCAGTGCTGAGGGAATGCCGCACTGTCAGAGGGTCAGTGCTGAGGGAGTGCTGCACTGTCAGAGGGTCAGTGCTGAGGGAGTACCGCACTGTCAGAGGGTCAGTGCTGAGGGAGTACCGCACTGTCAGAAGTGCCGCTTTCCAGATGAGATATTCACCTTTATTGCAGAGGGGCACAAAGAGTTCCCCATACCATCCTGGCTGGCTATTTATTGCTGAACCAACAATCAGGAATATACCTGGTTTGGAGGGTAGGTCTTATGAGGAAAGGTTGAGGGAACATAGAACATAGAACATTACAGCACAGAACAGGCTCTTCGGCCCTCGATGTTGCGCTGACCAATTAAGAAAAAGCAATGACCCTCTAACCTAAGCCATTCCCTTTTCATCCATAAAACCTATCCATGGACCACTTAAATGCCCCCAAACTTGGCGCATCTACAACTGCAGCAGGCAGGGCATTCCACTCCCTAACCACCCTCTGGGTAAAGAACCTACCTTTGATATCCGTCCTATAACTACCACCCCTTAATTTAAAGCTATGTCCCCTCGTGCTAGCTTTCTCCATCCTAGGAAAAAGGCTATCACTGTCCACCCTATCTAAACCTCTAATCGTCTTATATGTTTCAATAAGGTCTCCTCTTAGCCGCCTTCTTTCTAACGAAAACAACCTCAAATCCCTCAGCTGGGGAGCTGGGGCTTTTCTCTTTAGAGCGGAGGAGGATGAGAGGCAACTTAATAGAAGTTTATAAGATGATGAGAGGAATAGATAGAGTGGACGCAAGGAAATTATTTCCTCAGGTGGATGTAGCTGTTACTAGGGGGTATAACTATAAGGTTCATGGTAGGAAATTTCGGAGGGATATCTAAGGTAGATTCTTCACTCAGAGAGTGGTTGGGGTGTGGAATAGACTGCCTGCTGTGAAAGGGGAGGTCGGATTCTTTATGTAGTTGAAGTATCCGACCTCTAGGGAGCGCGGGCCAAGGAGTGAACAAGTTGCTGCAGTGAGGTTTGGGAAGACTGGGAGGACCGAGGCGCTCTGGGAGGTGCGTAAAGTGTGGGAGGACCGGGGCGCTCTGGGAGGACCCGGAGCTGTGGGAGGTGTATGAAGTCTGGGAGGACTGCGGCGCTCTGGGAGGTGTATGAAGTCTGGGAGGACTGGGGCGCTCTGGGAGGACCTGAGGTGTTTGCGCCTTGGCGCCAGCCGCCGGAAGTGCCTGTGCGCCGTTTGCTGGGATTGTTGCGCACTTCCGATTGTTTTGTTTTGATCCGGATGCGGCCGACGGCGCCCCCCCTAGCTAAGAGCGCGAGCCACTTCCGCCGGAAGTGGAGGCGCTGAACGGTAACGGACGATGGAGGGCGGCAAACCCGCCGCTTTCGACCGGGCGCCGGGAGCGGGTCGCGGCCGAGGTCGGGGATTTGGTGTTGCCCCCACCCCGCAGGCCCCGGGCGCCGGCGGCCGCGCCCAGGGACACGGGGATGGAGCGCAGGAGAACGGGTTGTGCGCCGGCCCGGGGCCGGGGCCTGGGCCTGGTCTGGGGCTGGCGGCCGGAGCTGCCGGCACCGCCAACGGGGCGGCCATCGTGCAGGGCAACGGGGTCCATGTGAAGAGCGGCATCCAGCAGCAGGAACCGCTGAGACAGCCCCGGAGCAGCCCGCCCGCTGCCGAGTACTCAGGTAAAGGCCTATAGATGTACGTACAGCCAGGTAACGTATAGAATCTATAGGATGAGGCAGGTATATTTCTATAGAATCTGTAAGGAGTTCTTCAAATCCAGGAAATATATAAAATCTCCAGAGACTATAAAATAAATGACCGTGGATGCTGGAATCTTGAACAACAGAAAATGCTGTAAAATCTCAGGGCAGACAGCATCTGTGGGGAGAGAATAAAATTGAGTCAGGGTTGACCATTAGAACTAATTATAAGGTGCATTGATATCTGGCTAATGTATAGAATCTGCAGAGATTCCATATTGTTCAGGTGCATTTATATTCATGGAAATTAGAATCTTGAGATATTATAAGGGATTTAGGTATGTTAATATTTGAGAAATACACACATGCTGTAAGAGTTTTAGTTGTAATAATATCCAGGTGATGGTTAGAATTAAGAATATTAATATCTGGAGAATCTAATCAGGTAAACTCATATCTGGGGATGTTTTAAGGGCTCAAGCCCATTGAATGTTATGGGGGGGCGATAACCTAATGATTATTAGAATCATAGAATCCTTACAATGCTGAATTCATTTGGCTCATTGAGCCTGCATCGGCAACAATCCTACCAAGGCACTATTTGCATAGTCCCATGTATTTATCCTGGTAATCTCCCTGACAGTAAGGGGTAACTTCCCATGACCAATCCACCGAACCTACATATTTTTGGACTGTGGGAGGAAACAGAAGCACCCAGAGGAAACTCATGCAGAGACAGGGATAACGTGCAAATTCCACACAGTGACCCGGTGTCAGAATTGAACCTAGTTCTGTCACTGTAAAGCAGCAGTGCTAGCTACTGTTCCGCCCATGGATATTGTTGGACAGTTAATCCAAAAACTCAGCTAATGTTCTGGGGACCCCAGTTCAAATCTCGCCATAGCAGATGGTGGAATTGTGAATTTTTTAAAATCTGGAGTTATGAATCTACTCATGATAATGAAACCGTTGTCAATTGTCAGAAAAACCCATCTAGTTCACTAATGTTCCTTAGGGAAGGAAATTTGCTGTCCTTTACTGGTCTGGCCTACATGTGCCTCCAGAGCCACAACAATGTGGTTAACCCTTAATTGATCTTGGCAATTAGGGATTGGGCAATAAATGCTGGCCACCAAGTGACACCCATGTCTTATAAAGTATTTCAAAATTTTCCAACTTGTCCATGTCATCAAGTATGTTACTAGCTTCTCTGTTTATTTGCTATGTTGGTGCTCTGTATATTCAAATACAGGCTGTTAATATATATTAAAAAGAGTAGTCCTGATGCCAGTTGTGGGGGCACATCATTGCATACATCGATCCAGTCTGAAGAACAATCCATCACCAGGGTGTGTTCCTCTCTGTTTCTTAGCTAATTTAAATCCACACTGCTACTATTGCTAATTCAGAGCATTCTAATTTTTCTGACAACTGTGATGTTGTATTTTGTCAAACATCTTTCCAAAATCTACACACACGTCAGTATACTCCCCATCCACTCTTTTATTGCTTCGATAAATAATTCAATTAAGTTTACCTTTAATAAATGCATGTTTGTTGTCATATATTAACCAGTGTTTTTCTGCATCGTTGTCTCAAAAGTTCTCCCATTACTGACATTAAGGTGACTATATTACCCTGGGTTTATTATTAAATATTCAGCTGCGTGATGAAATATCTGCAGGTAATTTATTCCAATAAGCCACTCATTGTTGAATATTTGGGTAAATTAATGTCAGTGTGCGCCAGCATATACAATAGTGTTATATAGTTCAAACATCTTATCAACTGTCACTGAAATAATATTTCATGAATGAATCTCAAATGCACTTTGCAGTTTATACATTTGTTGTTCAAATAATTTTCCTTAAAACACTTTTTAAACTTGACCGTAATAAAGAACATCCCAAGTGCTTTGCATCTGGTGAAGCATCATTTGAATTTGTTCACAGTGAGCCTCACAGACAGCAGCACTTGGGGAAGAACATAAGAAATAGGAGCAGGAGTAGGCCATCTAGCCCTGGAGCCTGCCCCGCCATTCAATAAGATCATGACTGATCTGAAGTGGATCAGATCCATTTTCCCGCTTTCTCCCCATGACCCTTAATTCCCTTGTTTCTAAGAAACTTTCTCACATCGGGCCATGGGAACTTTTTCCATCCATCTCAGAGGGCAGTGTGGGCTTTGGTTTAATGGCCCCTGAAATATAGTGAGAATGTCAGCCTAGATTTTGTGCTCTGGATTAGGGAACCCCTGGTCTTCTGAGCTAGAAGGAAAAGTGGTACTCATTGAACCACGGCTGGCACCATTAGCTGCGGTTACAGAAGAGCAATTGCAGACTGGAAGACATTTGGACTGGGGAATATGTCTATTCAGTCCTATGTTTGCATTACATTAACTGCTGGGACCACATTTACAGTTTATATGTAAATTTGTCATACAATGTTAACTGCACAATCCTGCCACTGGGAACTCTTCTGGATGCAGTTGCGTAGGAACAGTCGTTATTTGCAGTTTTCATTATAAATGTGAAAAAAAACTCAGAATGGAACAAAGTGACAGGAATTACTTGGACCCAAAGCTCTTTACCTGTTATACAGCACTCAATTGCACTTCACTTTGTCATATCTAACATCAATGTCAATGTTTGAAATAAGATCTCCTGTGTAAAAGTTTGATAGTATTAATGTGACATGGACATGTGCTAATTGTTTGTAGTAAACAAGTTTCTCCTAAAACCTTTTGGCTAAAATATTTGCCTTGCCGTTTTTGCTCATTATTGAAATTTCTAATGTCCAAAATAAAATATATTTCACAACGTGAATACATTTACACATTCTCTTGTGTCTTTTAATGCTTTAATTGAATTGTTTATTTCGAGGTCTCAAAAGCCTTGGTTTAGCTGTTGCTTGTTTCGTCCTCTGTTACATAGAACTTTTTATATCTATCTGAGAGCTTGCATGAGATCCCACCCTGTAGTCAGTGCACTCACTGGACTTTAATAGTGGCTGTGAAAAAGAATTAGGTGATTGATTTCTCAAGGCTTTCTTGAATTATGTAACCTCTTTAGATTTTAGGAGAGCTGAATGAAGACTTGGTCAAAGAGTTGGGTTTTAAGGAAGGCCTAAAAAAAAGAGTTGAATGGGTGAGAGAGAATTCCAGAGCTTGACCTAGAAGCTGAAGGCTCAAATGATAATGGGACATAGTGGGAAAAATTGCACAAGAATCCATATCTGGGTAATATGGACTGTTTGGGAGATTTAGTGCAGTTATAAAAATGTGACATTTAAGTTGGAAGCTTTGAAGTAGATGTGTGTCAGTGAGGATAATGGATGGGATATAGTGTGAGATAGAATGCAGGCAGAAGAGGTTTACAGAGTGGCAGAAGGTCCCAAGAACATTAGAGTAACTGAATCTAGAAAGTTTCCATGGAAAATACATTGTTTGATAAAGTGCCACACAACCGGCTTGTCAGCAAGTTAAAACCCATAGAATAAAAGGGACAGTGGCAGCAGGGATACAGTGTTGGCTGAGTGACAGGAAATTGAGTTGTGGTGAATGGCTGTTTTTCAAATTGGAAGAAGGGATCTGTATGAGGAACATTACTTTTCTTGATGTATATCAATGACTTAGATTTAAGTTGTGCAGCGCACAATTTCAAAACTCGCAGATAGCAAAATTTGTCAGCATTGTGGAATAGAGATCAATTTAAAAAATACACGATGGCAGAATGGATGGGCACTCGGCAAATGTAATTCAGTGCAGAGAAATGTGAAGTGAAACATTTTGGTAGGAAGAATGAGGAAACATTCTCTAAAGAGAATGCAGGAACAGAGGGACTGTGCACAATTCATTGAAGGTGACAAGGCTGCTTGAGAAAGTGGTTCTTCCATCTTACTAAGTAGAGTTACAGATTACAAAAGCCAGAAAGTTACAGTGAGCTTTAAAGAAACTAGTTTGAAATCAACTAGAATATTGGACCTAATTCTGAGCACTAAACCTTAGAAGGATTGCAGTGAAGAATTACCAGAATTATTCCAGGGATGAGAAACTTCTGAAAGCAGGGGAGATGTGTGAAATTCGGGCAGGTATCTTCAAAGGCATTTTGAGAGCCTTCATAGAGATGTTCGAGATCGCTTGGGGCTTGGACAGAGAGAATAGAGAGAACTTGTTCCTGTTAGTGGTACGATGAATAATCAGTATCTATTTTAAAATTGATCCAAGAATAAGGGAGACAGAATTTTTTTTAAAGGCAGCTAGTGGTTAGGATTGGGAATGGACTGCTTTTGCATCTGGAGGATGCAGATTCGATTAGGAAAAGGATTTTACAGGGCTGTGGAGAGAAGAGAGAGACGAGCTGAGTTACCCTTGCAGAGAGTCAGAATTAACACCATGGCCTGAATAGCCTCTTCTGATCTGTAAGGATTCTATGATTCCACACTAAAGTGGAGGTCCGTGATATTACACCTGTGCTCTTTCTGCTCGGGTCATAATCACAACTGAGTCAACTAGCATACTACAGTTATGCAAAATCTATTTCAACTTGAAGCAATTGCTATGAGAACAGTTCATGTTATGGTATGGAACAGTGGTGCGATTTCTTCATTCTTCCCACTGTTTAGCAGAAGAATGGAATGTCAGATAAGCAGTCTGACTACACTGAATAGAGGAGCACAGGGAGATTATGAGGTGGAACTGGGTAGCATACAAATACCTGTCAGTAATGACAGGTAACAGTGGAATGTAGAGCAAGAGGAGTAGTAGAAGAGATGTTTCCCTAGGATGTTGGGGAAGAGATGGGAGGATCATTGCGGTGTGACCTTGGGAGCTAACGATGTTTAGGTTATTTTTTGTTCATGACAGCTTTCTCAGTGGTGAGCTGGCAAACTGACTTGTGGTGCACTGAAAGAGTAAATTTGCAAACTGTATGCTCCTGGAGCAGATAATGTTGAGTAAGGGGCAATCCAAAGTAGAACTTCTAAATAGGAAAAAGGCCAAGTTCAATGTGATGAGAGAGAGCAAAGTAAAATTGAGCCACAGCAAAACCTGATGAAAAATGCGTGTTCCTTGAGGAGTGTGTATGTCAGGTAAGCTCAGTATATTCCCACAAGAGGAAAAGGTAAGAAAATCAAAGCCAGGATTCCTTGGATAACAAGGGGGATAGAGAATATAATGAAAAAAAGTGTTAGGTGAAATAGTAAAGTGAAAACTTGGTAAAATGCAGTAAGTTGAATGTGGGGGAAGCTGAAGAGGAAAGTAAAATTGGCAAAACGAGAATTTAAGAATAGAATGATGCCATACAAAGAAACCTGAAATTCTTCCACGGGTGTGTAAATGGGGTTCATTTGGGACAAAGAGGGGCAGGGCAAGGCTGGACTGCTTTATGTTTATCAAATGTTTACTGAGGAAAAGATCCTGACAAGCTATTGATCAAGATGAAAAAGATGGGTGAGATAATGAATGGGGTGATGATTGGGGCAGAATGTACTAAAAAAGACTAACCTTCTCTATAGAGTGAAGATGGTGAATGTTGGCTGATAGCACAATCAGTGACACCTTTCATCACTTTGTTCAAGAGAAGGCTGATGGGATGGTGATTGGATGGGATTTGTCCTGCTTTTTTAGAGTAATTTTCTAATTATTAGGTGGATGCCAGTGTTGCAGTTATACCGGAACAGCTTGGCTTGCGGAGCACAGGTAGTCGGCATTATTGCTTGAATTGTTGTCCATAGCCTTTGTAGTACCCATTCTCTTCAGTCACTTGTTCGTGTCGTGTGAAGTGAATCAAATTGGCTCAAGATTGGCACCCTGGATACTTAGGATCTCTGGAGGAGGCCAAGATGGATCAACCACTCAGCACTTCTGGCTGAAAATTGTACAAGTGTTTCAGCCTTGTCTTTTGCACTGATATGCTGGCCTCCCCCATCTTTGAGGATGGGATAATTGTGAAACCACATCCTGCTGTTGTTGTTTGTCCACAACCATTCACGACTGGTTATGGCAGGACTGCAGGGCTTAGATCTGAGTCCAGTCTAACAGCCATGCCCTTCTTGGCTCAACCATCTTGACCAGTAGTGATACTGAGCCACTCTTTGGTGATAGATGTTGAAATCCCCAGAAGGTACTGCAGAGTACCTTCTGTCCTCTTGCCACCCTCTAGGTGGTGCTGAGCATGGAGGAATGCTGCTTCATCAGTGGAGGGAGGTGGTAATCAGCAGATGTCCTTGTTTGTTTTGACCTGTTGCCATAATATGCCATGTTGAGCATTCTCGGGGCATCTCCTTTCCAGCTGTATACCACTTTGCTGCCATCTCATCTGGCCCTGTCTCACCGACAGGAAAGCTCCTACCCAGGAATGCTGGTATTGATGTCTGGCACAACGGTTATAAGGTCTGATTCTGAGACTGTGATTGTGTTTGATTGATTAATCAAGGAGAGGCAGTGGCATAGTGGTATCATCACTGGGCAAGTAATCCAGAGATGCAGGCTAATGTCCTGGAGGCTTGGTTTCAAATCCCATCAAGGCAGATGGTGGAAGACAAATTTAAAAATCTGGAATTAAAAGTCTAATGATAATCATGAAATAGTTGTTGTAAGAACCTATGTGATTCACTTCTGTCTTTTAGGAAAGGAAATCTGTTGTCCTTATTGGGTCTGGCCGACGTGATTCCTGAACAATGTGGTTAAATTTTAATTAATCTCAGGAATGAGCAATAAATGCTGATCCAAGCATTGTTGCCCACATCCCTGAACAAATAAAATAAAAAATCTTTCAGATGTTCTGAAGAAAGGTCATTGACCTGGAAAGTTTGTTCTGTTTCTCCTCCACTTGACTTGCTGAGCATTTGCACCTTTTTTTATTATTACAATGTTATTGCTTCTCCCTTTGATGAATTTCTGCAAAGCTCCATTGGGATGTCAGTGATTACTGAGTTGAGTTTAAGGAGGTCCTGAGTTGGAAACCAGGCACCTTCCCAATAGATGAAGAAGGATTGCCACTAAATGTTAAATGCAGCTCCCTTCATCCCACCTCAACCACTAAAGTAACACATCGGACTACAATGGCAGAGATGATGACAGCTTAATTCAACATCAGAAGATGTATGGTTCAGGGCCTTCGAGAGGAACATGCAAGAAGCAAAGAAGTTCTGAGCGAAATAGATTTAAATGAGGAGCTGAAGGAAATCAGCATTAGAGAAATGGTTTTGGGGAAATTGATGGGATTGAAGGTGGATAAATCTCCAGGTCCTGATAATCTTCTCAGGTGCTTAAAAAAATGGCCCTGGAAATAGTAAATCTTGATGGTTATTTTCCAAAATTCTTTGGACTTGGAATAGTTCCTACAGATTGAAGGATAGTAAATAAAGCCTGCTATTCAAAAAAGGAGTTAGAGAGAAAACAGAACTATAAACCAGTGAGCATAACGTCAGTATTGGGAAAGTTGCTGGAATCTATTATCAAAGATTCCATAACTCAGCATTTGGAAGGCATTGATATAATCAAAGTCAGCACAGATTTACAAAAGGGAATTTGTGCTTTCTATTAGAATTGAAATCTATTGGAATTTTTTGAGAATGTACCTAGCAGAGTTGACAGAGGTAAACCAGTGAATGTGATTTATTTAGATTTTCAGAAGTTTGACAGGGCCTCACATAACAGACGACAATGTAAAGTTAAAGTACATGGTAATATCTTGAGATGGATAGAAAGCTGATTAGCAAATAGGAAACGAGTTGGCATTAACATGTTTTTTTCTGATTGGCAGGCAGTGACTAGTAGGATTCCGCAGGGATCTGTGCTGGGATCCCAACTGTTCATGTTATATATTAATGATTTGCAAGAGGGAACTGAATGCATTATCTCCACATTTGCAGATGATTCAAAGTTGGTGGGAGGATGCAGAGATACTTAAACATGATTTGGATAGGCTGTCTGTATGGGCATCTGCATGGCAAATGCAATATAACATGGATAAATGTGAAGTTGCTGACTTTAGTAGCAATAAAAGGAAGACAGATTATTACTTGAATAGGTATAAATTGAGAGGTGGATACTTGGAGTCCTCATTAATCAGCTGGTGAAAGTAAGCACGCAGGTACAGCAGGCTGTGCCTGCAAATGGCAAGTTGGCCTTCATAGCAAGAGCATTTGAGTTATAGAGGTGTTTTGCTACAATTGTGTATGGTGTTGGTTTTGATTTTATTATTGTTGCACGTATTATCTTACAATGAAAAGTATTTTTCTTGCGCACTATACAGACAAAGCACACCATTTGTAGAAGGAAAGAGTGCAGAATGTAGTATTACAGTCATAGCTAGGGTGTAGAGAAAGATCAGCTTAATGCAAGGTAAGTCCATTCAAAAATCTGACAGCAGCAGAAAAAAAGTTGTTCTTGAATCATTTGGTACACTTCCTCAGATTTTTGTATCTTTGTCCTGAAGAAAGAAGGTAGAGGAGAGAATGCCCAGGATGTGTGTCATTCTTAATCATGCTGCCTGCTTTGCCGAGGCAGTGGAAAGTGTAGACAGTCAGTGGATGAGAGATTGGTTTGCATGATAGATTGGGTTACGTTCACGACCTTTTGTAGTTTCTTGCAGTCTTGGGCAGAGCAGGAGCCATATCAAGCTGTGATACAACGAGTAAGAGTGCTTTCTATGACATCTGTAAAAATTGGCATGGGGGGACCAGGGCAGGTTATTGGGGTGCTGGTTACCTAAAACTTGAATCTTTTGACCATTTCCTCTTCATCCCCATTGATGTACACAGGGCAATACCTCTGCTACGCTTCCTGAAGTCAATGACTTTGGTTGGTATTGAGGAGAGATTATTGTTGTTGCACTAGTTCACCTCTGACATATCTGTGGGTGAACAGGAACTAGTGTTCCTGTTTGTAACTATCCCTGGCTTTGTAAGCTTTGTAACTATCCCCGGAATTCTATGGTGCACAGGCAGTCAGCTCACAGGTCCCCTGTATGCTGTACCTGCCATATAAGTGCTTGATGGGAACAGTATAGAGGGAGCTTTACTCAATATCTAGTGCTGTGCTGTACCTGTCCTAGGAACATTTCATGGGGAGCAGTGTAGAGAGATCTTTATTCTGTATCTAACCCTGTGCTGTACCTGTCCTGCAGGAGTTTGATGGGGATAGTGAAGAGGGAGCTTTACATCTAACCCCGTGCTGTACCTGTGCTGGGAGTGCTTAATGGGAACAGTGTGGAGGGAGGTTTACTCTGTATCTAGTCCCGTGCTGTCCTGGGAGTGTTTGGTGGGGGATAGTATAGAGTGAGCTTTACTTTAAATCTAACCCCGTACTGTACCTGTCTTGTGGGAATTTCATGAGGACAGTGCAGAAGGAGCTTAATCTGTATCAAGTAAGAGCATAACGTAAGAAATAGAAGCAGGAGTAGGCCATCTCGCCCTTCGAGTCTGCCCTGCCATTCAATAAGATCTGATAGTGGTTCAGTTCCACTTTCCCGCCTGCTCCCCAAAACCCTTAATTCCCTTATCTATCAGAAATCTATCTACCCATGACTTAAACACAGTCAACGAGGTAGCCTCCACCATTTCAATGGGCAGAGAATTCCAGAGATTCACCACCTCTGAGAGAAGAAGTTCCTCCTCAACTCTCTTCTAAACTGCACCCTGCCCCGACCTATTTTGAGGCTGTGCCCTCCAGTCCTGGTTTCCTTTCTAAGTGGAAAGAATCTCTCTACCTCTATCCTACCTATCATGATCTTGTAAGTGTCTGTAAGATCCCTCCTCAGTTTTCTAAACTCCGAGTACAGGCCCAGTTTATTTAATCTCTCCTCATAAGCTAACCCCCTCATCTCCGGTGTCAGCCTGGTGAACCTTCTCTGCACTCCCTCCAAGGCCAATATATCCTTTCTCAAATAAGGAGACTAAAACTGCACACAGTACTCCAGTTGTGGCCTCACCAGTGCCTTGTACAGTTGCAGCAAGACCTCCTGCTTTTATATCCATCTCCCTTGCGATAAAGGCCAACACTCTATTCACCTGCTGCATCTGCAGACTGAATTTTTGTGATTTGTGCACAAAGACCCCGAGGTGTCTCTGCATCATCGCATGCTGTAACTTCTCATCATTTAAATAATATTCCACCCTACTATTATTTCTTCCAAAGTGGATAACCTCACATTTGCTAAGTTATACTCTTATCTGCCAGGTCCTCGCCCACTCACTCAGCCTATCCAGATCTCTCTGCAGACTTTCCGCATCCTTCATGCAATTCGCTGCTCCACTCATCTTCGTATCATCAGCAAATTTTGTTACCCTACACTCAGCCCCTCCTCCAGACCGTCTGTGGATATGGTAAACAGTTGAGGCCCCAGCACCGATTCCTGTTGCATGCCGCTAGTCACCAACTGCCACCAGAAAAGCACCTAACCCCGTGCTGTACTTGTACTGGGAATGCATGATGGAAACAGTGTGGAGGAAGGTTTACTCTGTATCTAGCCCCATGCTGTATCTGTCCTGGGAGTGTTTGATGGGGACGGTGTATGAATCTGTGTTAAATTATGTCCAGCCTGATGGTCCATTGTGAAATAAGTTCTGAAATTTATACAGCATGTACCTCTGTGCTTTAACTGTCTTGGGAGAGTTTGATGGGGACAGTGTAGAGGGAACTTTATTCTATATCTAACCCCATGCTGTACCTACCTTGAGTGTGTTTGACAGGGAACAGTGTACAAAGAACAAAGGAAATTACATCACAGGAACAGGCCCTCCGGCCCTTCAAGCCTGCACTGATCATGCTGCCCGACTGAAGTAAAACCCCCCTACTGTTCTGGGGACCATATCCCTCTATTCCCATCCTACTCATGTATTTGTCAAGGCATCCCTTAGAAGTCACTATCATACCCACTTCCACTACCTCCCCACGCAATGAGTTCCAGGCACCCACTACTCTGTAAAAAAGAAAAAAACTGGCTCATACATCTCTTTTAAACCTTGCCCCTTGCACCTTAAATCCTGTCTTGAAGAATCCTCTCTAATAATTTACCTAACACTGATGTAAGGCTCACTGTCCTTAATTACCTGCATTATTCTTGCTACCCTTCTTAACAAAGGAACAACGTTGACTATTCTCCAACCTTCTGGGATCTCTTTTGTAGCCAGTGAGGATACAAAGATTTCTCTCAAGGCCCCAACGATTTCTTTCCTTGAGTAGAGGGAGCTTTATCTAACCCCGTGCTGTACTTGTCCTACAAGAGTTTGATGGACGTGATGTGGAGATGCCGGTGTTGGAATGGACTTTAACCTAGTGTTGTGAGACTTCTTACAGTCTTTGAGAAATAGTGTAGAGGGAACTTTACTCTGTATCTAGTCCTGTGCTATACCTGTGTTCTTTGTGTGGAAGTGGGAAATTTGGTGTATGCTTATTAGGGGTGCCAGAGCTGGCAGGAAGAGTAGAAAAATATTCAAGAGGATTTTTTTCCTTTTGTAATTTTCCAGATAGCAGCAGCCGAGGGCAAACGGCTTTGGGACCTCATGACCAATATCTGTCACACAGCACAAACACTGCCATGGTTAAACCACAGAGGTTTGAAGTATTCACCATCCAATCGAAACTATCAGCCAGTGCACCAGAGTTCTACCCGCCAGGCTTTATGGCAACATCATCGGTGAGTATGCAGGTAGGATATAGTTTAGTAGTGTGTTTTTCTGATAAAAGCACAGCAAAAATTAAATATTATTCTGATGTTTCTAATCATTCCTGGTTGCTGTTTGGCTGGCATGAAGCTTAAATTCACCAAGTCGCGTGTTGTGGCCAGCCAACGTGTTCTTCTTGATTCAACCAACAGAGTCATAAGATCATGTAGCACAGCTGGAAGTTAATTTGGCTCATTGTACTGTTCTTGCTCACTTTTCCTATTCATCGGGTTTGTTTTATTGATACGTCAAAAGTGAAGGACTTGCCCAGGCCTTGGTCCTCTTGTCAGCTTGATTTGGTATTATTGTCATGTATTGACACGCAGTGAAAAATATTATTTCTTGTGCTATACAGACAAAGCATGCTGTTCATAGAGAAGGAAACGAGAATGCAGAATGTAGTGTCAGTTATAGCTAGGGCGTTGAGAAAGATCAACTTAATGCAAGGTAGGTCCATTCAAAAGTCTGACAGCAGCAAGAAGGAAGCGTAATCTCAGACTTTTGTATCTTTCCCCAACAGAAAAGGGTAGAAGATAGAATGTTTGGGGTTCATGAGGTCCTTGATTATGTTGGCTGCTTTGCTGAGGCAGCAGGAAGTGTAGACAGAGTCAATGGATGGAAGACTGGTTTGCATGATGGAATAGGCCACATTCATGACCTTCTGTAGTTCCTTGCGGTCTTGGGCAGAGTAGGAGCCATACCAAGCCGTGATACATTTATGCCCTTCACTCTGTAAGCCCTGGATGAACCTGTATCTGGGGTCACCATTGCAGATATTAGAGCAGCTTTCTCGAGGGTCACCCCACAGAAATTGACTGGCCCGGATGGGGTACCTGGATGAGCACTCAGATCCTGTGTGGATCAGCTGGCAGAGGTATTCGCAGACATCTTCAGCCTCTCTTTCCAACAATCTAAGGTCCCTGTCTGCTTCAGGAAGATGACCATCATCCTGGTACTTAAGAAAAACCAAGCAGCATGCCTTAATGACTATCAGCTTGTGGCTCTGACATCCATCATTAGGAAATATTTCGAAAGGCTGGTCATGGCACAAATCAGTTGTGATTCATCTGTCATCTATGTTGAATTATGTTCAGTCCGATTATCCATTGTGAAATAAGTTCTGAAATTTATACTGCATCTACCTTTGTGCTGTACCTGTCCTAGAAGTGTTTTATGGGGGACAGTGTAGAGGGAGCTTTACTCTGTATCTAAACCCATGCTGTATCTGTCCTAGGAGTGTTTGATGGGGACAGTGCCACGGGAGCTTTATCCCATACCTAACCCCGTGCTGTACCTGTCCTGGGAGTGTTTGATGCGGATGAGGCGCTCCTGAATCTGCTGTCAACTGATGAAGGGGCAATGCTGCAAAAGCGCATGCTACCAAATAAACCTGTTGGATTTTAACCTGGTGTTGTGAAACTAGTTACTGTGTTTACACGTAGGAGAACCTTCACAGCCATGACTAAAGGAAATCTAAACAGAAGGAATCTCTATAGTCTTATGCGTCTAACCTTTCCCTCAGTCTGCCTTGTCTGATATGTACTCTCTGCCCTGGATTTCTCAACAGAAAGCACCAGATGAGGGACTTGTGGATTTTGATATACCCTCTGACCTCACACTTGCTGATTATCTCCACGATTTTCTGAGTCTCCTGACTTCTCACCCTGGTAGCTTCGAGCTGGAGATTGTGCAGTTTACGGAGATGATGAACAGCTGGGTCAACACTGATGAAGCTCTGCAGGAAGTGGTGGAAATAATCTACCAGCAGGTGAGATATTTGTTTGGGGGGGGAATTGGGGGATAGGGGAAAAAGATACATTTGTGGACTATTGTGAGTGTTACAGTGTGTACACGTGTCAATTCTCTCTGCATAAGTGGCATTACAAGACTATATTTGTGAAGTTTCTAGGGTTTTTGCCCTCTGGGAAGACTGTTGTATTGGAGCCCAATCATCACAGTCTCAGGGTAGAACTGCAGGGATTCCTTAGAGCAGCATGTTCACCCTAGCTATCATCAGCGGCTTTATCAGTAACTTACTGAATATCCTGTAAGGTCAGCAGTGATACTTCCAGTGTCCAGCTCAGTTCACAACTCTTCCCTTGTCAATACTCCAAGATAAGTAACAAATTACTGTTGGTCCAGATACAGTTCCTACCACTTATGCCATCCATGCAACCATTTACATTGAGTGAATAGTTCTAACCGTTTGGCATTATAATCGTAATCGTAGAGTCATCGAATGCTATTACATTGAAAAGGCCCATTCAGCAGAACATGCTGTTTGAAAGAGCAATTAAAACAAAGTATCACAAGGCAGGAGGAGGTGGTGCAGATGATGTAACCAGTCCTACCCATCAGCTCTTTCTGAGATTAAATTACCTTCACTCCAGCTGCTTTTGTCTTGTGAATCCCACTTTCTGTCTAATTCATTGCACAAAAGCAGGTCATTCAACCCAACACTTCGTTTTTCTCTAACAACCTTTAATGTAACCCTGTCAGCATTGCTGAATCCTTCTGCCTCTTTGTTAATCTAGCTTTCCCTTAAATTAACTTATGTTATTCGCTTCAACTTCTCCCTTTTCTGACCAGACTCGGGGTAAAGACATGCCTTTCTTCTTCTTTCATGGGATATGGATGTTGCTTGCTAGGCTAACCTGCTTTCACAGGATATGTGGTTGTTGCTGGCTAAGCCAACCTTTGCTATCCATCACTAATTGACCTTGAGAAGGTAATGGTAGGCTGCCTTCTTGAACCAAGTTTGTCTAGTGCAGAAGCAGTTCCTTACGGAGGGACTGCAAGGATTTTGAACCAGTAACAGTGAAGAAACGCAATGTAATTTGCAAGTCACGGTGATGTATTCCATCACGTTCCTAACTTGAGCCTTGCAGATGGTGGACAGAATTCAACAAGTTGAGAGGTGAATTACTCGCCACAAAATATTTCCTGTCTTCCACCCTTTTCGTAGACATTCCCTTTTACCTTCCTATCTTTCCCGGCCTCTGTACTTGTTTAAATCCTTACATCTTTTCCCTTTTCCCAGTTGTATACAAGTAGGAGGCCTTTTGGTCCATCAGGTCTGCACTGACTCTGATACAGCATCTCATGCATATCCATTCCTCTGCACTATCCCATAATCCCACGCATTTATCCTAACCTGCACATCTTTATGAACTGTGGGGAAGAAACCAGCGCACCTGAAGGAAACTCACGCAAACGTGGGGAGAATGTGCATACTTCACACAGTCAACTGAGGCCAAAATCAGGGATCCTGTGAGACAGCAGTACTATAAACTGTGCTACCCAGATGACAAGTCACAGACTTGAAACAGTGGCACAGTGGTTAGCACGTCACAACTCCAGGAACACAGGTTCATAAGAGTGCATTGACCATTTTAAATTCTCCCTCACTGTGCCTGAACAGGCACCCCAGTGGTGACTAGGGGATTTTCACAGTAATTTCATTGCAGTGTTAATGTAAGCCTACTTTGTGATACTAATAAATAAACTTTGAACATTAGCTGTTTCCCCCTTCACATGCTGACTAGCTGTTTCCTGAATTTTCTTGTCTTGTACTGAATGTATCTACATCAATCACAGTCCCCATATTTTCCATGGATGCCTCTTCTGTGAGGAAGCTCGTTCAGTCCATCTTGTTTTCCATCCTTTAGGCAACCACAGTGGCCAACTTCACATATACAGGTGCTCGATTGTGTAATTACCTGTCCCAGAACCTAACTATCAACCCCAAAAGCAGCAACTTCCGGCAGCTGTTGCTACAAAGGTAGGTACTGCATTATGCATTCACCTTGAAGTTAATTTGTCATCTGTGTTACGTCCGACATTCTGTTCTCTTTTGCTTTCGGAGTCTGTTACATTTCTCATGCAACAGAGCAGGGAACTTTGAAGAAATTTGTACAAGACGGTGAGTTAGTGTGCAGCTGGAAAAAGATCTGCATTTATATGCTCTTCAGGACATCTCAATTTGGACACAAGTTTCTGTAAGCAGCAATGTGATAACTAGATTTTTAAAAATATGTTGAAGCTGGGGTAAATATGAGGTGTAGATGCTGGTGTTGGACTGGTGAGCACAGTAAATAGTCTCAGCAACAGATTAAAATCCAACAGGTTTATTTGATAGCACGAGCTTTTGGAGCACTGTCCTTGTTGTGAGACTATTTAACAGGGCCTCGGTTTAATGACTAATCTGAAAGCTGGATCTCCAGCAGTGCAGCACTCCTTCAGTCCTGTGCTGAAGTGTCGGGAGACATTATGTGCTCAAGTCTCTGGAGTGGGGCTTGAACCCACAACTTTCTGATCCTGAGGTGAATGTGCTGCCTACTGACCTGCAGCTGCTACTATGGGTTTGACACTCTAGCTTCAAAAAGCAGGCAGCTAACTTGCATCTATGAATGCTACTGCTCTGTCCTTTTCCCTCAGGTGTCAGACGGAATATGTGAAGAGAGACGAAGCAGTGAAAGGAGATGAGAAAACCAGGAAGAAGTTCCACTCATTTGTGCTGTTCTTGGGCGAGCTATACCTCAACCTGGAGGTGAGGAGTCAAGAACAGCGTACTTAATTGTTTTAAATGGAATTTTTCCCCACTCTCATTTGTCATTTGTTCAATTCTTGTGAAAAACTGACTGAAAAGTAATTCACAGTAAAAAAGATCATTGTTCCATTCACTTCTAGTCTAACTTGGAGCAGAAATCACAAACCACTTGTGTCAACAAATTCAGCCGCACCAATTTTCTTTTCGGTGCGATTGAGAGATTTGTATGAACCTTTTTCTTTGAGGTCCAGTGAACTATTGTGATTTTTTTCTGGCCCTAGAAAAGTCAGTCTGGCATTTAGATACTTTCCTCAGCACGACCTAAAAAGGGGCCAGAGCCACTCCAAGTGCACGAGAAGTGCAAGACCACTAGCTCATGGTCAGTGGAGTCGTTAAGAAAGACCCTTTCTTCTGTGAGGTGTTTCAAAACTTCTCCCAGCCAGTGGATCATTTTTGAAGAGTAGTCAATGATGCTTTGTAGGAAACTGGCAGCCAATTTTTATAGCAAGATCTCTTCAATACTGTAAGTGGTTAGTTAGCCTATTTTCATGGCGGTGTTGGCTGGAGGAGTTCACTTCATATAGTGACGAGGTCAACAATCTTTCAGTTTCACGTTAGCGATTTAGTCTTAACTTTCAAAAGGGAATTGGATGTATTATTGAAGGACAAGGCTTGCAGGGCTGTGGAGAAAAACCAAGGGTGAATGCGACCAATTGGGTAGCTCCTTCAGAAAGCTAGTACAGACGTGGCCAAATGGCCTCTCCCATGCTCTATGATTCTTCATGTTTGTAGTCTGAACTGTAAAACCATCAAACCCTTTGTATAGAACGTGCAAATTCCACATACAGTCACCTAAGATCAGAATTGAACCCAGGTTCCTGGCACTATGAGGCAGCATGGCCAATCGACCTAATCTGCACATCTTTGGTACTTAACAACAATGCAGTGCACAAGTCTCTCAGGTGGGCCTTGAACCCACAACCTTTTGGCTCTGCGACGTAAATGCTATTCGGAACTAAACCAACAAGTGCTGAGATCCAACTGTTTTTTTAGCCATCTGGATGTGAGACTGTACATTAATTTTGGTTGTGTGACACAACTATATAAGGAGCATGGAATGAAATAAAGTGCTGGGAAAACTCAGCAAGCCTGGCAGCATCTGTGGAGAGAGAAGACTGTTCACCTTTCAAATCTAATATAACCCTCCTTTGGAATCATATGACTTAGTCATAGAAGTTTACATGGAAACAGGCCCTCCAGCTCAACTTGTCCATACAGCCCTTTTTTTTTTAAACACTTAGGCTAGTCCCAATTGCCCACTTTGGCCTGTATCCCTCTATACCCCAGCTTACCCTTGTAACTGTCTAAATGCTTTTTAAAAGACACAGTTGTACCCGCCTCCACTATTATCTCTGGCAGCTTGTTCCAGACACCACCCTGTGTGTGAAAACATTGTCCCTCTGGATCCTTTTGTATCTCTCCCCTCTCACCATAAACCTATGCCCTCCAGTTTTAGACTCCCCTCTTTTTTTGGGGAAAAGATGTTGGCTATGTGGCTGATCTATGCCCATCATTATTTTATAGATCTCTATAAGATTGCTCCTCCGTCTCCTACGCTCCATTGAAAAGAGTCCCAGTCTATCCAACCTGTCTTTATAACTCGAACCATCAAGCCCCAGCAGCATCCTAGTAAATCTTTTCTGTGCTCTTTCTAGTTTAATAATACCCTTTGTATAATAGGGTGACTGGAACTGAAAACAATATTCCAATGTGGCCTTACCAATTTGCAGTTGAAACATTCACTTTCTTTCTGTCTCTATGAATATTGTCAGTTTGAGTATTTTCCCAGCATTTTTGGCTTTTATTTAAGATTTCAAACATTCACAATATTTTGCTTTGGTATTAGAAGCAAATTTGATTGCAACAGAACCAATTAATTTATTACTTAAAGGGATTTTTGAAGGTATAATTTTATTTCTGCTATGGGTTGACAGGTTAAGGGTCCAAATGGAGCACCGACGCGCGCTGAGATTTTGCAGACAGGACTTCGTGAATTACTGAATTCACTGTTCTCTCAACCCGTGGATGATAACCTCATCTGTGCTGTCAAATTACTGAAGGTAAGGATTGAGCCATGCTTTTAATTTTCCTATTTTGTCTTGTGCGTTTCCTGTCTTCCTTCCTGCCTCGTTTACACCATT
The DNA here is from genome assembly GCA_024679065.1 of Sphyrna mokarran. Taxonomy (NCBI): domain Eukaryota; kingdom Metazoa; phylum Chordata; class Chondrichthyes; order Carcharhiniformes; family Carcharhinidae; genus Sphyrna; species Sphyrna mokarran. Next base: position 6,326,270 of record JAGIQG010000006.1, read on the forward strand.
CTCCTCATGTGCTTTCTATGGAGAATGAAGGCTGCTCTAACTGCATTCAGTAATGTGTGGATATGACGTATGAATAGGCAGTATGATCAATGCATCCAAAACTTTATGCTTTTAGTTATCAGGCTTGCTGTCTCTCGAACATGCATACTCTCTCTCTAATCTTTCTTCTTCCTTTGTAGCTGACGGGTTCAGTGTTAGAAGATGCCTGGAAGGGGCAAGGGAAGTCAGACATGGCTGAAATAATTCAGCGGATTGAAAATGTTCTTCTAGATTCTACCTGTAGCAGGTGAGTATTTGTGCGGTGATGAAGCACGTCTGTAATCTAAAGCATTGCTTTAACAGAGTGTTGAAGGTATCCTTGTGTATCAATAAATTAACAGGATACTGTAGTTGAGATTGTTCTGAAAGTTTCTGCCTGAAAAGCTACATGGCTGAATTAGCTTGGTGTATGCTTCTTGGCATGTTTCCCCCTTTAGTCTACATTTTCTTCCCAGTAAAACAAGGGAAAGAACATACTCGTGAGAACAGAGAACTGGGGACTGGCCAACACTCAGCGGAAGATTCTACCCTCACAGAGCGGGAACGACTTTATTTGAAATATCCAGAGTAAATCATAGAATCCATACAGTGCAGAAAGAGGCCATTTGGCCCATTAGTCTGCACTAACCACAATCACATTCAGGCCTATTCTCATAACCTCACATTTACCCTGCTAATTCTCTGACACTAGGATTGATTTAGTATGGCCAGTCAACCTAACCCACACATCTTTGGACTGAGGGAGGAAACTGCAGCATCTGAAGGAAACCCATGCAGACATGGGGAGAACATGCAAACTCCACACAGTGACCCGAGGCCAAAATTGAACCTGGGTCCCTGTTACTATGAGGCAGCAGTGCTAACCGCTGTGTTGCCCACTCACTAATTACACAGTGTCTCCGTGATTCATCTCCAGTTTTACAAATCTATGTCTGCACTTGTGTAATATCTTATATTTCAATTGAATCAAGTGCAGATGTTTAGGATATCTAAGAGGATTTCTGTCTCTAAGAACCGGTAAAGTCGTTAAATGAACCTTGACCACTCATTGTTTTTTGATCTTAATTATTCTCAGGGATGTAAAGCAGATGTTGCTAAAATTGGTCCAGCTACAGTCAAGTAACTGGGGTCGTGTTCACACAGCAGCAACATATAATGAAGCTACACCTGAAAATGATCCCAACTATTATATGGTAAGATTATTTATTAAACACGTGTGTGCACACTTGCATTTGTGCATGCAGCACAAACCAATTTCTAGATCAGTTTCATAACCTGAGGTCATCTCAAAGTGCTCTGCAGCCAATAAAGTACTTCTGAAATTTAGTCACTGTTGTAATTTAGGAAATTTGACGTACACTTTGTACGCAGGAAGCTCCCTCAGACGCAAAGCTCTAATGACTAGACAATCCTTTAGTGATATTGATAAAATAATTAATATTGGCCAAGATGGTGGGGAGATTTCTTCTGCTGTTCAGAGTAATGCTACGGGACCTTTACATCCTGAGGTGGAAATTGGGACCTCGGTTCAGCATATCACCTGACAAATGAAGCCTCTGACAGTGTAGCACACACCCAGTGCTGTTTCTGAAATGGAATTGAACCTTCAACTTCCAAATCTGAGTCAAGAGTGGTTCCTAATGAGCCATGTTGATGTGGTACATTAAAGTATCCACAGCAATTGACTCCTGTTCTTGGATTGAAAGCAGTAAGCGTCTTAGAGATGTTCATGGCACAGAAGGTGACTGTTGGCCCATGGAGTCCAAGTTGGTTCCCTGTGGAGCATTTCAGTCAGTTCCACTCCCCGATCCAATCTCTAATGATCTGCAAGTTTATTTCCTTTAAATTCCCACCCAATTTCTATTTGAAATCATTGTTTTTACCACTTATATAGACAGTTCCAGGTCATCACCACTCACTGCATAAAAAAAAAATTCTTCCTCACTTCCACCCCCGTACATCTGTCACCCAATACTTTCAATGTCCCCCAGTCCAAATGCCATTAGATAACTGGAAGATTTTCCATCTTATCTAAGCTGCTTTTAGCCTCAGTTGAGTGGGCAGCATTCTCACCTCTGAATCAGGTGACATTTGGTTGAAGCACCTTTCCATAGACTTGAGCACATAATCTAGGCTGTCAGTCCAGTGAGGATTGTTGAAGGTACTAGTTTTCGGATAATTTATTAAACAGTTATAATGTGCATCTCTGTCAATCTCCCCATTATTTAATTTTTGCTCCAAAGAAAACTCCAATCTTTTCAATCTAACTTTGTAAATAAAAACCCACATCCCTGCAACCATTCAAAGTACTTCACATCTTTCCAAGAGTGTGGGGAACTGGACTGGATTCAAGTCTTTACTTGGGGCTTAACCAAAGATTCAACATAACTTCCTACTTCTGTACTCAATGCTTCCATTTATGAAGCTCAAAGCCCCAAATGCTTTGCTAACCACTCTCTTAATATGTTGTCACTTTTAAAGGTCAATACACATACACCTCCAGAACCCTCTGTTCTTGCACACTTTTTAAAATTCTGATACTAAGTCTATATTGCTTTTCCCCATCCCTTCTGCATCACTTCACTCCTCTATTATATCCCATCTGCAATCTGTTGACCCATTCTATTAACCTATCTTTCCCTCATTCCATTAACTCTTAATCTCACATTTACTAGTCCTTGTACAATCATGTCTGCCTTTCCTAAACAGGTAATTTACATCATCCTGACTATTTGCCACTCCTCCCAGTTTGGTAAAGTTTTGAAATTTTACTGTATTCCAAGATCCAAGTTATTTACACACATCAGACAGGCAGTGATCCTAACACTGATCCTTGGGAAACACCACTGTCACCCATCCGCCTATCTGAAAAACAAACTTTTAGCACAACTTGCTGCTTTCTGTCACTCAATCAATATTTTTTCCAGTTGTTCTCAAGCTGTCCTATTGCATAAGCTTCTGTTTTGTTCACCAGTTTTTATGTTCTACTTTGTCAGATGCTTCCTTGAAATCCATATAGGCAACATCATTGCATTCCCTTCAGCAACTTTCTCTCAATTACATTAGTCAAGCATGCTTTGCCATGTCAGTCTTATTCATTAACTCAAACCTCTCCACACGCCTGTTAGTATTTTTCCCTGGTTATGGTTTCTAAAATCCTACTGATAAACTAACTGACTTATAGTTACTGAGACTACTCTTGTCTGTCTTGACACATTTGCTGTTCTCGAATCCTCAGGCAACTTGTCGATATCTAGCAAAACTTGGAAAGTTAAGGCAATCCCTTCCCAGAAGTTCCATATCAGATTGTTCTTGCTCTTTTCCATTGCTAATGTAAGCCTTATGATATCAAGATCACTCTCATCCAAATGTTCGTTCACAGACACTTGGTCCACTTTACCCACCTCATTTCCAGCACCAGATCTAGCAGTCTTATTTCAGTGTGCTGGTGCCCATTTCCATACCAATTTAGTTTAACCCCTCCCTAACAACACTAATGAATCTCAATGCAAGGACAGTGGTCCCAATGCAATCTAGTGCTGTTTTGCTGACATCATTAAGCCCCAGTTGAGCAAAGCTGCAGGTTTGAGACTGGAATACTGGTACTCAGTGAGTTACCTATTCAGGCTGGGAGAATCTGTGGAAGTTTGCTTGGGCTTAATGATAGCTTGAGGAAACAAGGTGTCTGTCTTAGTCTAAGATGTGGCATATAATAAATGGGTAAAACAAAAACCCAGTGGGATAAATAGCTTTCTCTCATCTTTCCAAATATTTCATTTGAGCTCATGTCACTGTTAGTGCATAGAAAGAAAGAACAGTATAAAGAATGAGACAGTGGACAGTCTGCTCTAGGTCTCTGTTGGGACTTCAATTCATGAGTTTTGTCATATTGGGTAGGCTCCTTTACTTGATCTCCCACTTGAGCGTCACATTGATTAGCACTGCTGTCTCACAGCTCCAGGGACCTGGGTTCGATTCCCAGCTTGGCTCGCTGTCTGTTACGAATTTGTATGTTCGCCCGTGTCTGTATGGGTTTCCTTCCACAGTCCAAAAGATGTGCTTGTTAGATGCATTGACCATACTAATTTCTCCATCAGTGTTCCCAAACAGGTGCCAGAGTGTGGGGATGAGAAGATTTTCACAGTAGCTTCATTGCAGTGTTGATGCAAGCCTACTTGTGACACTAATAAATTAAAGAAATAAGTGGAGTAGGCTATATTTTGCTTGGAGATTTCATTTCCTTTGGGAAATTCTCCTTGGATCATGCTCGATGCCTTCATGGGGCTTGTGTATCTGTTCTTCAAATTAGAATACTCTGCAGTTGTCTTCGGGCATTAACTTGCAGGAATGTAATGGTATGTGGTACCACAGTGCAAGAGATCACCAAGAGGTGCACCAAGAATTATAAGTTTGTGCACAAAATACTTTGGTCATAAATGGTGGGTTATTGAGACAGGAAAGATTTCCTAACCTGCAAACTTCAAAGTAAGAGTTGCAGCACTAACTTTGTAAACCCTAGCAAGGTAGTGTTACTCAGTGGGTAAATATATCACCTTTTCACTGATAGATGGATGGAAGTTTCCTCTCACTGCGTCTTGGTGTGTGTTAGGACAGTATTAATAGTCCACTTTCTTGACTTGTAATGTTTCGAGCTCAATGGGGTGGTTACTATTGAGTGTATCTTCTATTGGCTGCATTCCTCCAATATAAAAGTGTAAACTTAGACAGCGTAGCTACCGAGACTTGTCCCATTGTATGCAAAAGTTTTAAATGCAAACATAGCTAATATTGTACTGGTTGAGGAGTTGCTTGACTACATGTGTATTAATAACTAAACACTATCTCTGTAAAGCATTTGCCCCAATCTAAAGGTTAACCGCAAGAAGCAGAGCAAAGTATTCAATGAAAATGATACCACTAAATTAACCTGCTGAAATAATTAATGTTGAATTCGTGTGAATCATGTGTACTACAGGAGTAATGTGTAACATTTTACTATGTTTTAATTTTCAGAATGAGCCTGTATTTTATTCAGCAGAGGGTATCCCTCTCACTCCAGCAGACCCAGGTTAGTCCTTCAGGGTCAGAATGAGTCTGTTATTTTTCACGTACGGACCTCTTCCCTCTTCTTTACATGACACAGTGGAATGGAACTTAAGCAGGGATTTCCCTATTTCCTGGGCCAGATTAGATAATCCAGCTGGGTATCAGATAGCTGTTGCTGTATTTTACTGGGTCCTCCAGGGTTCTTGATTTGCATAGAAGTTGTGACAGCAATTCGAATCAATGAAACAAATTAATGGATAAATTAATATCAGACCTTTCCTCTGGTAGTGGAAACCTAAATAAGGGAAGATAATCCTGCTAGTTAAGAGCCAATCTAGAAAAGCCGTCTTCTGCAAAGAATTCTGAAAATATATGCAATTATTGAGCAAGTGAGAAGGGAGCTTGATAGTTTCCAGGGATGCTAAGGCACCAAGGACACTTGTAAAAAGACAAGGAATTAGGACTTAACTGTGTGCCTGTACCCACCTAAACTCCATATCCTTTCATATTCTTCACTGACAAAAACCTGTGGATCTTTGATTTAAAGTTATCAATTGGTCTAGCATTTACTGTTTTTTTTTTGCAGGAGTGTGTTCCACACTCTACTATTATTTATGTGAAGAATCATTTCCTAACCCCTCTAGCCTGGCTTTGATTTTATGGTTATGCCCTCTTTTACTCTCCACCAGTGAAGAAATGTTTGTCTTTATCATCAGCATTTCCAGCACCATGCCTAAAGGCTGATTCTTTCTGGTTATTTGCTAAATTGCAGCAAAATGCTATGGGTAGGGTGAAGAGACAGATCCAAGTCTACTTCAGCCAGAATGGGAATTGAACCTCACGAAGTAGGCACTAATCTGACCCATACACTAACCATCTAACTAACTGGCTCCTCCATCTTTTTAATTTCTTTCTCTTTATGTTATGTACTTTGGTTGACAAATTGTACAGGTTTTGATTAGTTGAACAACTAGTTCGTGTTGTTGGGTGATTTGATGGAGAATTCTTATAACCCACCTCTTCCGTTCTGTTCTTTGCATTGTTTATGCCTCAATGCTGTTGTGTATTCATGTTAATTCTAATGTTTCTTCACCAGCAGCTTTGCATTGAAACAGGAACATGTGACATAATGTCATGGTGCAAATGGGCAGTTTATCTTAGCAGCCTGGAGTGTTAACTTTTTTCGATAAAGCTCTTCATTTGTAACCTCTTAAGGTCTGCAGCCTATCTTTTAAAACTACCACATAGAAAACTGGTGCTGAGGTGGATGGACCACGCTTGCAGCCACTCCGAAAGGAGAAAGAGTGGAAAAAGTCCGATATATTGTAGACACCCGATGGAGGAAAAATAATTGAAATCGGGTAAAAAGGACTCTGGTCGCAGCCAAAGAGGAACTGTTATAGAATGTACTGGCTATTGCTGGTATAGCAAACCGATATAGCATCATTCCTTTACTGAACAGACTGCCCGTCAAAAGGGAGATGGACACTGAAGTTTCTGGTATCAACAAAACTATCAAAAATAGCTTTTGAAGTATCGCCTTGAAACCCTCGATAGTATTAAAAACCTGCACTGGATAAGTGGTTCCATTGAGGGACTGAATTGATGTAACCATGTAGTTGAATGGACAGTCTATAGATTTGTCCTTGCATATTGTTAAAGAAAACTATCTAGTACTGATGGGAAGAATCTGGCTAGAAAAGATCAAGATGATACTCACGACAGTTTCTGAAGCAGGTCTACCAAAGATCGTGAAGAAACAGGCCATTATCTTCAATGGTGAGCTGGAAAGCACGAAGGATGCCTTAGATAAATTAAGGATGAATATCAGGCAAGATGCTTAAAGACTAGATTAGTGCCATGTGCAATCAGACCTATGGTAACAGTAGAATGAGGGTGGCTGGTCAGAAAGGGAGTCCTCGAACCCATTAATGTGAATAATTGGGCCACGCTGATTGTATCTGTGATGAAGAAAGATTTTGAAGTCACTATCAATCCTATATCAGAAATGATCAAGTACTGTTGGAAGTCGTGACATGATGCTTTGTGGCAAGACATCGGGTGCAAACCCTGAGTTAAAGCCATGTTCAACCCAAAGACTTGAACTATCCGTACGGGCATGATGTCTCCCCTGTGGAATGAGAATCATCGTGATAAAGGAAACATGTATTAAGATAACTGCTCAAAAGCCAGTGTGGCATGGTAAGGATGAAGGAGATAGCCGTAGCTATTTTTGATGGCTGGGGCTAAATACCAGAATCAGAGAGAAGATGGAATGTGTTCATCTTGTGCAATAGTGTGGAACTTGCCACTATTGGCCAGACAAGGCCATGGCAGAGCATACATATGGATTATGCTGGAACGTTCAAAGGGCGTACATTTCTTATTCTGTTCAACGCCCATTCAAAATAGCCTGAAGTTGCCATTATGAAGAGACAGAAGAGAACAGTTGAAAGACTGGGTGAAATCTTCAACAGATTTTATTACCCTGAACAACTCATGAGCAACAATGGGTCATGGCCTATTTCCTAAGAATTCACAAACTATTTAAAGGAGGCCAGGATTCAGCACATCTGGTCTGTTCCATACTATTCTGCTACAAATGGGCTGGTAGAAGGGTTTGTTCAAACAATGAAACATTTGTTGAAGATAATTTAAGAGCAAGGTTCATTGTCTACATGATTGAGCCAATTCCTGATGATGTACAAATAAATAGTGCATGCTCAACAACCCAACTATCTCCTACATTGCTCATAGTTAAACATCAACTACACACTGATTTGCTTAAACCATCCAAAGCATGAAAAATTGTTAAGAAAGGACAGTAAGACCAGATTATACGACAAGAGAACGAGTTGAATCTTTTGTTTTTTTGGATCAGGGTCAGGAAATCATGACAAAGAACTATATCACAAGTGAAAAGTGCGTACGCTAATTTTGATATCATTATACCGTTCAAGCATGAAATCATGTAATATGGAGAAGTCACGTGAATCAACTTGTGCAAACAAGAGCCAATCTGCCAGAAATAGAACTGATAGAGTCCACATCAACTTGTGCTAAGAGAAGAGCTGGACCTTCCTGAGAACCTAACACCATCTAACTGAGGAAGACAGTACCTCTGCTGAGAACACCTCAGAACACTGTTGACTCAACTAAGACAACAACAGATGATATCCAAACTAAAGACACCTGGGTTGCAATAAACACTGAAAAGCAGATGCCTGAGGTTTACCAACAACCACACACAATGACGGCCTCCAAAACCTCTCATCTACTGACTGTTGTTTAACTGTTCATATTGCTAATTTTGATACTGTTATACTGTTATTGTTTAAAGTTTTAGTGTCACAAGTATGTTTACATTAACACTGCAATGAAGTTACTCAAAAATCCTGTTAACATCTGTGAAAATACTGTTGGGGTCCGGAGAGGTTGGGGATGGGGAGGAGAAAAGTGCTAGAAATCTCTGATTTAAAGGAGGAGGGAAGTATATTGATGATATTTCCAATGTTTTCTAAGCAGCAGTTTTGGGGCACTTGAGATCGATCACTGACATCATTGGCCGTTTGTGCGGGCAAACGGGCAGTCTGTCTTTGCAGCCTGCAGTGTTAACATCGTTTCAATAATGCTGTCCATGTTCAACCTTCGAGGCCTGCAGTCTATCTCAAAGCCGCCACAAATGCCTACATCATGAATTATCTGCACCCGTACTTACAAGATAATGGCCTGGGTCAGACTGATGCTGTTGGCCAGTTCCAGTTGTGTTGGCAGCATGGCATGACAGTTGAGTAAGGTAGGAGGGTTAGGAGTTGTCCAGGGTTCTTCATCCTTACCAGTCTGGTGCAGGTGCTCTAGTGTGGAAATTGGGTGATGATAGATATTGGATCATTAGGTTAGCTGTGATACCCAACATACTTATGTGACCAATCCCTGTGCAAGTAAATGTAAGCATGAACCATTCTCCAAGAGAGGAAGGGGAGGATGAGAGAAATTCTCCCAGACAATAAGGTGTTCTTTGCTGTTTTGTTGCTCATTCACAGGACGTGGGAGTTGCTGCCCTGGTCAACACTTACTGCTCATTCCTATTTGCCCCTGAGATGGTGAGTTGCCAACCGAGTAGATCACTTCAGTTGAACCCAATGTTATGGGTGTAGAACTGAACATAGGCCACACAGTGAGGGCATTCTCTGTTCTCTTGAGAGTATTAATGAATTAAATGGGCTTTTACAGCAATTTGCTGGTTTAATTATCATACAGGTTGTTATATTCTTGATTAAACTTATATTCCATTGCTGTTATGGTAGATTTTGAACTCCTGTCTCTAGATCATTGACCCAGGCCTGCCACTGAAAGCAAGCATACAGGCCTAGCAAGCTGTGAAGGAGGCAAATGGTATGTTGCCCCTCATTTAAGAGGATTTGAGTATAGTAGCAAGACTATCTTACTACAGCTGTATAGGGTCTTGATGAGACCACACCTGGAGTATTTTGATATCCTTATCCAAGAAAGGTTATACTTGCTGTGGAAGCAGTGCAGCGAAGGTTCATCAGACTGATTCCTGGGAATTTTCATGTGAGGAGAGATTGGGTTGACTGAACCTTTATTCACTGGAATTGAAAAGAACGAAGGGATGTTACCCTTGGAATTCTGACAGGGCTAGATACGGGATGCAGGGATGTTGCCTCTGGCTGTCTGTGTGTGCTTTTATGTGCATGTTTTAGAACAAAGGGGTCACAATGTCAGAATGCATGGTGGGCCATCTAGGACTGATGAGAAGAAACTACTTCATTTAGGACGATGAAACTAGTGGCAGTCTCTACCGCAGAATGCTGTGGAGGGCAAGCCATTAAATATATTTAAGGGGGACGTACGGGGTATGGGCAAAGAACGAAGTACGATGTTGAGATACAGGATCAGCTATGATCATGTTGAACAGAAGTGATTCACCAAAGATCCTTGGACAGTACCTTCCAAGTTCACAACCACTTCCATCCAGAAGAACAAGGGAACACCACCACCTCCAAGCCACTCACCGTCCTGACTTGGAAATGTATCCTGGTTCCTTTGCAGTTGCTGGATCAAAATCCTGGAACTCCCTCCCTAACGGCATTGTGGGTCAACCTGCAGCACGTAGACTGCAGCGATTCAGGTTCGCAGCTCAGCACCATCTTCTCAAAGGCATCCTGGGATGGGCACTAAATACTGGCCAGCCAACCATACCCATGTCCTATGAATGAATAAAAAACTGGCTCAAAGGACCAAAAGGCTCCCACTGCTACTTTGTGTTTCTTTGCCTTTGGATCCAGTCATAACAATCATAGCATCAAGAATGGGAGGACACGGATTCAAAATAATTGACAAAAGGAATAAAATGATGGGAGGAAAAACATTTTCACCCAGAGAGGTGGTTCAAGTCTGAAGCAAACTTCCTGAGAGGGTGATGGAAACAGGGTTGATTGGGATATTCAAAAGAGAATTGAATTGCTTTCTAAAAATAGAATGTACGAGGTTATGAAGATAAGTCAAGGAAAGTGGGATAGATTGCATGGACTTTCACGGAGCCAGATTGAATCTGTACAGATTCTGTAAAACCTTTCATCCACTCTGCTGCTATATCTCTTGTCCTGTTTAACTTTGACCTCTGTAAATTTGAAGGTATGTGTATGGGAAATAATAGACAGTGACAGTGAGTAAAATTTGCAAGTTAAGCATTGTTTCATAACATTTCTGAAGAGAGCCAAAGGTATTGCAAGGGCGATGCATATCTACTTCTGTAACACCTCAGACGTTAACCGATTATTGCTCCAATTATTAGCAGTATAAGAAGCTTCTTCATCTCTCCTACTCTCATATCTTATTCTAACCCTTCACTTGCCTTTCTTGTCCTTTTGATCTGCATCAACTCTAACTGAAAGGCTGCAAGGAAACTCATGTTCCTGTTTACTGCATGGTTTGATCACTGAATTCAAAGTGTTTGATTAAACCTCTCTCGACTTCTCCCAACCTGATGCTTTAACAGCCTTTAGGAGTGATGAAACATGTTACACTCGAAATTGAGAGGAAGGAAATGGTGGTGTTTGATTCTGTCAATAAATTCTAACTAAAATTCTAATTAAATATGTATCCATGTGAGCTTTTGATAGTTCCAAGCATTGCATTTGACCATTTAATTTAGTGATGATAAGATTCGTTTTGAATGGTGAATTTGAAAGTATATGCACTACGAGCACAGAGTATAAAATCTATTCAGTTTGCTGCTGTTACACGTATGATGTAGAACTTCTTAGACCTATCATCCTGATAGTCAAGTGATTAACTAATCACAGGAATCAGTCTCTATTAGTAAATCAACAACAGGCCCAGACATGAAGTGAGGAAAGCTGCCATTAGTGGTGACGTTTAGGAATTACATCTGAAATTTACCTGCCTCTTTAAAGCACACACCACCACAAGTGTTCTCTCAAATTATTCATGTACTGTACCTGCAGGATGGGAACTTTTCAAATACCCAGCCTGTTAAAACACCTTTGTAGTTATTGCGAAACTATTTATTTAATACAAAGTAGAGAGCACGTATTTCTGAGTTTGCCAATGATAGTTTCTGTTTGGATTTCAGATTACTTGGAAAAGTACCAGGAAATGATTGATCGTGAAGAGCTGTTTCAGGGTTACTCTGATGAAGATGGAGATGCGTAAGTTTGATTTTTTTTTCACCCTCTATCTTCTCTGAGCCTTTGGTAGATTTTTGTGGCATTGTGGCATCAAGGAATACAGAGCAAAAGCTGGGAGATTTGTTTGAGGCAGAGATCAACCCGTGATGTGAGTGGGGCCAAAGCAACATCAAGGGGTTGAATGATTTTAATAATTGTATCAAATTTCTCCAGTAATGGGAGAGATCAGTGCAAAATACAAGGGTGAAACATTGTAACCATCTTCAATCAGAAATGCCAAGTGGATGAGATGCACCTCCGTCTCTTCCAAAGGCCCTCAGCATCACTGATGCCAGTATTCAGCTGCTATCAAGTGGCATTAATTGAGCTGTAATCTACTCATTGACATTCAGTTGAGTTCTGTCAGGGTCACTTATCTGCCAACATTATAACCTTTATACAAATACGGATGAAAGAGCTGAAATGGTGAGGTAAGAGGACTGCCTTTCACATCGAGGTAGCATTTGATCGAGTCTGACATCAAGAAGTCCTAGCAAAATTGAGATCAATGAGAATCAGGGTGAAAACTCTTCACTAATTGGAGTTATACTTGCCACAGTGGTTAATGGTTGGGGTGGTTTGAGGTCAATCATCTCAGCTCCAGGACATCACTTCATGAGTCCTTCAGGGTTGTGTCCTTGGCCCAACCATCTTCAGCTGCTTCATGAATGATCTTTCCTCCATCATATGGTCAGAATTGGGGGTATTCGCAAATGAAAAGACAATGTTCACCATTGATGACTCATCAGATACTGAAGCAGTTCATGTCCAAATGCAGCAAGATCTGGACAATCAGACATGGGCTGATCAGTGGGAAGTGACATGTGTGCCAGGCAATGACCATCTCCAGCAAGAAAGAATCTAACTGTCTCCCTGTGTCATTCAATGCATTGCATCACTGAATTTCCAATGTCCTGGAGGAGTTACCATTTACCAGAAGTTGAACTGAACTGAGATTGCAAGAGCAGGTCAGAGACTGTGAATTCTGAGGCATGTAACTTGCATCTTAACTCGACCAAAGCCTGTTCAACATTTACATGACTCAAATCAGGAGTGTAATGAAATATTCTCAGTTTATCTTGGTGTGTACTGTTCCAACAATATTTGAATAGCTCAACACCGTACCAGGACAAAACAGCCTGCTTAATAGTCCATCAAACATGTTCAGGGTTCACTCCCTCCACCAGCAAGGCATAGCCACAGCAGTCTGCACTATATACAAGGTACACTGCAGAAACTCTCCAAAACTCCTCTAACAGCACCTTCTAAACCTGCAATCTCTACCACCTGGAAGGACAAGTGCAACAGGCGCGTGAGGAACACTACGACCACCTGCAAGTTCTCCTCAAAATTACTTACTTTCCTAGAAAGCAGAATTCTAGCCTAGAAGCTGCTGTTTAAAAACCTCAGAGACAAACTATACTGAACCGAAGAAAGTTTTCTAAACCTAAAGATCATGTGTGCTGGTAACCATGTGCTGGATTTAGCTCATAGAGTTCTATATGGAATCACTGTTTTATGTTGCTATTCCTTCTGTCATTGGATCTAAATCCTGGAATTCTTAAAATAGCATTGTGGGTGTACCTACACCACATAGACTGCCGGAGGTTCAGGAAAGCAGCTCCTTCTAAACAGCAATTGGGGGTGCACAATTAATTATGGCTGAACTATCAACACCCACAACTGGAAATAATATTTTTTAACATTCTGATTCTTATGGAAATTTGATTTAGAATATGGTTCTGTTATGAATATGGTTGTATAAATTTTAATTTTCTTTTGGTGGAGTTAAGCGTGTTAAAGTTACACTTGGCTTTGTGAAATGAATAGATTCGGTAATCTCACTAACTTGCTTTTATCATATTTCATTGTTGAGGAAAGAGTACTCCAAGTTCTAAAATTAGGAGTGTTCAGAATCCCACTGATTTTAGATGTGTGTGTGTGGGGGGGGGGGGGGGGGGGGGGGGGGGGGGCGGTTTGATAGATTATTAAGCAGGCAGCTGTGTTTTGGATGGTGTTGAGCTACTCAAATGTTGGAACAGCGCATAATCCGGATAAGTTGAGAATATTTCGTTACACCCCTGATGTAGACGTTAGACAGGTCTTGGTCGAATCAGGGTGCAATGTCAATTTGGAATGTCAGTTTAGTATAATGTGAGCACAGATATGCAGACCACTGAGGAAAAATCTTGTAACCACTCAAATTAATAAGTAAAACACACTGAAGAAAGACTACAATAATGGCCATGCACCCCAATATTCTAGACTTAACCTTGTTCCATCTACCTATATCCCTGAACTCTGAGAAATGTCCTTTGGCCCAAAACAGTGATTCCGTATAGAACTCTGAGCTAAATCCAGCACATGGCTACCATCACACGTGATCTTTAGGTTTAGGAAATTTTCTTCAGTTCAGTATAGTTTGTCTCTGAGGTTTTCAAACAGCAGCTTTTGGCCTAGAATTCTGCTTTCTAGGAGAGTTCTGCTTTCCATCTGGATGTTGCTGTAATTGTTTTTCCAGCTGCTTCTCTTTTTCCCTCTTTTCTTTGTCTCCTGTCAGTACAGAACTGCCAGCTACTGTTTATCACATTTCCCTTTTAATCTCCTATCCAAACAATTCACTTTAGAAGCTAAGCTTTTAGCGCACGTGAACTCCATTTTGAACTCTTATGCAGTTATAACACTTAAAATTCTACACTTCTATTGTTCCCCCTTACTTAAGTACATATGTATATATCTTGCCCCTCAGCTAATTTGCACATTAAAACCCCTTCAGCCATCAGACTCTATCAATTTCTCTTCCATCCCATTCTTCAAACTTTATTTTATTCTAACTTTGTATCCAATTGTTAAATCTTTATTCAAGCGATTGGTAGGGGACACTCCCAATGTACTTTCCTCTACAAAGAATGATCAACTGCTGGGTTAGTGGCAAAGGACAAGATTTCTTGAAGAAAGACAGGGTGTTTGATTGGATGAGAAGTCGCTCTTTTGCAAAAATGAGACCAAATGGACTAAAAGGCCTTTTTGTCCAAATTTGAATCATAATGATTAACTTCTGTTCAGTATTCCGTGTTTATGAAGCCATGAGGTTCCACAATTTGTATTGTGAACTCCCAAATCATTCCTGGTGCTTGGTTACAGAGGATCATGGTTTGAGACTTGGTTGTTTGGGGAAAGAGGGAATTCTAACTTAATGCTTAATTAAGTAAACAATTTGGAGGATTTGGGGAAGGGGCATGGAAATTGGGAATAGGTAGCTATGGTATTGAACTAGTAAAGCACTGACCAGATGGGATACACGGCCACTATCTGTGCTGAAAGCTGGGGTTAGTGCCATGCAATATATAAATTAATTCTAGTATAAATAAAATTATATTTAGTACAGAACTATGTGACACAATGGATAAACTATAGTTCCCAAAGCAACAGTCTTGTTGTTCCTGATCTGTTGAAGAGATAGAGGGACTTGAAGCCACGAGATTGGGAGTGGAAGAGTAAATCGCTGCTTCTGGCAAGGTAGAGGAAATGAACAGTATTATTAAAAAAAATTGACACCAAGACATTTTTTTAAATTCATTCGTGGGACATGTGTGTCTCTGGCTAGCCAGCATTTATTGCCCATCCCTAGTTGCCCATGAGAAGGTGAAGAGCAAGTGACCACAGGCTTGGTCACAGTGGTGGAGTTTCAGGAGCCTCTTGAAGGAGGGAATTCCGGAGTTTGAGGACAAAGCAACAGATTGCACAGTGACTAATGAAGAAGTGATTAAAATGGGGGATGCTCAAGGCCAGAATTAGAAGAGCACAAATACGTGGAGTTATTGAACTGGGGAAGATTACAGAGATAGGGAGAGACAAGGAACAAATCCAGCTGCTGGCTGCAAATTTCCCGTGTGAAAAAACTTTGCTTGGCCAAATTGCACTTTGGCATAGAATCCCTACAGTACTGAAGATGGCTGTTTGGCCCATTGAGTCTGTACCGATCACAATCCAACCATATCCTACCCCACACGTTTACCCTGCTAATTCCCCTGACACTTGGATCAATTTAGCATGGCCAATCAATTTAACTTGCACATCTTTGGACTGTGGGAGGAAACCAGAGCACCTGGAAGAAACCCATGCAGACACGGGGAGAGCGTGCAAACTCCACAAAGATAG
Source organism: Sphyrna mokarran (assembly GCA_024679065.1). Taxonomy (NCBI): domain Eukaryota; kingdom Metazoa; phylum Chordata; class Chondrichthyes; order Carcharhiniformes; family Carcharhinidae; genus Sphyrna; species Sphyrna mokarran. The sequence continues at coordinate 6,342,229 of JAGIQG010000006.1, forward strand.
TGGTTCGAGATGGGAATTGAACTCAGGTCCCTAGTAGTGAAGCAGCAGTGCCAACATGCTGCCCAACATTCACTGTCAGAAATTATTGCATATCCCTAATTGCCCTCAAAGATGGTGTTGAACTGCCTTCTTGAATTGCTGCAATCCATCTGAACAAAAGAGAACAAAGAAAATTACAGCACAGGAACAGGCCCTCCAGTCCTCCAAGGCTGCACCAACAATGCTGCCCGACTGAACTAAAACCCCCTTACCCTTCCGGGGATCATATCCCTCTATTCCCATCCTATTCATGTATTTGTCAAAACATCCCTTAAATGTCATTATTGTATCTGCTTCCATTACCTCTCCTGTCAGTGAGTTCCAGGCATCCACCACCCTCTGTGGGGAAAAAAAATTGCCTCATACATCTCCTTACATCTGTGCCCCCCTAGTGATTGACTCTCTCACCCTGGGAAAAAGCTTCTGACAATCCACTCTGTCCATGCTCCTCATAATCTTGTAGACTTTACCAGATCACCCCACAACCTCTATCGTTCCCTGAGAACAAACCAAGTTTCTCCAACCTTTCCTCATAGCTAACGCCCACTAAACCAGGCAACCTTCTGATAAATCTTTTCTGTACCTTCTCTCAAGTCTTCACATTCTTCTGGTCGTGTGGCGACTGGAATTGAACAGTGTATTCTGAGTACAGTCTAACTGAGGTTCTATAAAGTTAATGTAGGTATGCCTCAGTGTGATTAAGGAGGGAGGGCTCTTGGAGTTTGACCTAACGACAATGATAGTTCCAAATCAGGGTGATTTGAAAAGATTTCCATTTTGTTTCATTTTATACAGTTATTCATGTCCCCAACATTCTCTCAACAGATATCTGGATGACTCAGAAAACGAAATGGATCCAGAGATGGAGGAAGCGTTTGAAAAGTTTTGCGCCGAAACAGAAAAAAAGAGGAAATAGTGCAGAGGCCAGCAAGAGATTCGTTAGAAATCAAAAAAAGACAAAAAAAATTTGCGTTTTTGAGTGTTTATTTGAAGAAAAAGAACAAAAAAAACTTGAATTTCAAAAGATGTGCAAGTAATTTAAAGACAAGCCGAAGAAACATTTTCATTTTTCTTGTGCCATTGAAAAAGCATTGCAGGAAAAGTTCTGTTGGAGTACGATGGCGAATGCACCGCAAAAAAAAAACCCAAGCAGAATCTGCCGATTAATACGTGCTGTACTTTTAATGAGACTCTTTTGTAATATAGTTTGTTATAGTTTTATTTTTATGTAAAAGTTGCAAGTTCAAAACTAAAATAAAACAAATTCTTTGTAATGGGCTGCATTGCTTCGTGAAGCACACTAAATATTTCTACTTGCCTAACTAATATACGTAACTTGGAGGAAAGAGACTCGGCGAGTTACATATGTTAAGAGGGAAGAGATGCATGCAAGCTGCTTAGGATAGAGAGGTGTACGCATGTACACAAGTGGTAGTTACAAGAGAGACAATGAGAATTTACAGCACATTGTGTGGGATGGAGGGTGGTGGAGAGGGAGAAATGTTTGTGTTCACACAATTGACAAAGGACAAATACATTTGCAATTTGCCTCAAAATAAGTTGCACTTTAATGACCCATGCTACTTTTCTTTTAGGAACTAGTCAGCAATTGAATGTGATATGCTTAAATTTATTTGTATAATGTAATATTTTAGTTGCTCCTTTATGTACTATCTGAAAATCCCTCCGTTCCAAAACCTGCTTATTAGTTACTTCCACCTCGCACTGCCTGACGCCTATTGTTTCCATGACTCTTGCTCCCTATTTACAAAGTGCACCGTTCTTCAGGTGGGAATGGCAGGGAGGGAGGTAAAGACCACTGAAAGGGAGGTGAAAACCATCAAGTCCTTGCCTAACTAATCGTACTGTACCTAACTAGTCAGTTTATCACGTTATTGTGCTGCCAGTATTAATTTGAGAGTTGTTGGGGAGGAAGGAAGTGTGAATATTGGCATGTTGTATATATTATGTGGAATAACAGATTTCTAAGGGAAGCATCCGGTGCAGTGAGGGGTTCAAGGCCACTTTGGGACTGGTAGGTAGGTAGCTCTTAAATCCAGGTTGGTTGCACAGGAATTTTCAATAGCCCCTCTGCGTCAGTCGTGTCTCTGTTTCTCAGGAATTTGTTTATAAAGTGTCTGGCTTCTGTATGTGTGTACTTCCTGTTTTGATTGGAGCAAAACTTGGCTGTAAATAAAGAATAAATGTTTTAATTTAATCTCAAAGTGGACCTTTCAGAGAGGAGAGGTAGTAAGGCTTTTTTTTCTCATGGTTTAAAGTCGGTGGCAATGAACTGATCCCCACTGACTTGCACGTCTTCCCTCCCCCCAGTATAAGATAGCCGTGATTGCAGTCTCCCCACGAATTCCCATTTCCTCTCAGCAAAGAGTCTCTGAACTGCACTATCCACCAGTAACTTCCTGCCTGGGGGAAATCGGTAGTTTCAGTTGAGGCTGAACTGCGTGTAGTCGAAGTTTCTGTAATATCAAAAGCCCAGAGCACAAAACCGCATCTGAACTCGGCAGGAGTTCCAAGCTGGATTGCACCCTCCAGTACGGTAAAAGAGCAGCCTCCAAGCGGCAGTCCCAGCATCTGAGCAGTGCCTTTGTTTTTCAGTCTTTACTTGAATTGTAGATGTTTACACTGTTCCTAAATTGTATATAACAATGCATGAGAAAATCTTGTGGTTTTTTTTCCCCTCCCCCCTTATTGCTGGTAAATAAATTTTGATGTGTTTGTAATCCTTGGCTTGTTTCATGCTATATTGATATTTTAAAACTATATTTAACGCATCACTGTGGCAACACGCCTGCCTCTGAGCCGGAAGACCCAGGTTCGACTCCCACTCGAGGGACTTCGGCACAAGGAGGGTTCATGCGACTTAAAGCAGGCTGTTCATCAGCCTGTGAAATCTGAGCAACACTGCACACCATTCTCGAAAGGAGAAAAGAATATGGGCACAGGAAAACATTGGTTCAGGTGTGGCTGAAAGGAAATGTGGTTCCAATGAATTTAAAATATATTTGCACATCTGTGATATTGATCACAGCACTCAATTACACTTCAACTTTGTCATTGTATGGTGCACAAATACAGTGGAAAGTGAGCTTGCAGGCTCTCAAATAAAAAAGCAACTGCAAAAAGTCATTGTGCAATATATTGGAACTGCTTTATAATGTCCATCACATGGGAATATATCAAAGGACAGAGTTCAGCTGTGTACAGCTCTGGGGGAAGAGCTGTTCCTGAGCTTGGTCTTAACTGGCTCAAATGCATCTGTAGCACCTCCCAGATAAAAGTCTCACAACACCAGGTTAAAATTCGACAGATTTATTTGGTAGTAAACGCCACCAGCTTTCGGAACGCTGTTCCTTCCACTCACCTGACAAAGGAACAGCGTTTCAAAAACTTAGTGGCATTTACTACCAAATAAACCTGTTTGACTTTAACCTGGTGTTGTGAGACTCCTTACTGTGTTTACCCCAATCCAACGCCCACATCGCCACATCACACCTCCCAGATAGCAGAGAGCAAACAGTCTGTGGCTGGGATCTCTTGTAATGCTGGGGGATGGGTGGCACGGTGGTACAGTGGTTAGCACTGCTGCCTCAGCAAGAAGTCTCACAACATCAGATTAAAGTCAAACAGGACTTTGGTTGCACGAGCGTTTGGAGCGCTGCTTTTGTATCAGGTGAGTCCAACACCAACACTTCCACATAGTGGCCTCATAGCACCGAGGACCTAGGTTTAATTGTGAACGTTGGTCACTATCTGTTTGGAGTTTGCACTTTCTCCCCGTATCTGCATGGGCTTCTTCCCACAGTCAAAAGATGTACAGGTTTGGTTGATTGGCCATGGTAAATTAGCTATTAGTTCAGGGGGATTAGCAAGATAAATATATGGGGTGGTGGGGATAGGGCCTGGCTGAGATTGTGGTTCAGTACACAGTTGATGGGCCAAATGGCCTCCTTCTGTACTGTAGGGAGTCTATGCTCTCTGCAGACAGTGTTTGTGATAAATGTACTGGATGGCTGGTCACTTGGTGTCGATGATGTATTAGGCTGTCAAAACTGTCCACTACAAGATCGACACCTAGTGACTCAGCTGCAGAGTTTTCTGTTCAGAAATGGGGTAACTGCCGTACCACACCGTAATGCAGTTTGACAAGATGCTCTCTATTGAGTACTGGTAAATAGAGCTTCTCTCTATTGAGAGAAGCTGCGGGGACAGGTTGGCTCTCTTTAGTCTCCTCAGAATATATAGGTGCTGCTGAGTCTTCACCAGGGAAGAGGAGTTGAGGAACCATGAGAGGTCCCTCTTGATGTAGACACCCAAGAATGAGATAAGTTTCTGTTTTGGGTGGTTGGTCTGGAAAGCATTGGGAACAAGAAGGAGAAGGGGACATGTCAGAAAGGATGTGGCTTTGGTGATAGAGAGAACATGCATAAGCCTGGGATCAAATACCATGCTGATGCCAAAGCAGTTGGTGCCAACCTGAGACAGTGACCAGTGAAGGGGGAATAGAATGTGCTGAGTCACACAGATAGAAGACAAGTCTTCAATTTTCTCAATATTTATCTGGGTCATCGTTTTCAAAAACAGATTTAGAAATGTGTTCTCTTGACAGAGTAGTTATACATGAAATGCATTTCAGAAACCTTGAAATCATTTAAGAAATGATTAAAATGCTAATAAAAAAGGAGACGCACTGTTGAGGCTTTTTGTCTTGCACTCATGAGGACAATTCAAATAATTGCAATTGTAAAGGCAACAACAATTCATATACTACACGTTCCCTTTACAATTGGCAGTCTAATAGCAGCCCTGATGAATGCATAAAATAAAAAGCTTTGATACCATGTCTCTTTTTTCAGGTGGCACAGTAGTTAGCATTGCTGCCTCACAGTGCCAGGGACTAGGGTTCAATTCTGGACTAGGGTTCAATTCTGGCCTCGGGTCACTGTCTGTGTGAAGTCTGCACATTCTTCTCATGTCTGCATGGGTTTCCTCTGGGTGCTCTGGTTTGCTTCCACACTCCAAAGGTTTGCAGATTGAGTTGATTGGCCATATTAAATAGAACCTTAGTGTGAGGGGCACTAGCTAGGATAAACGCATGGGGTTACATGAATAGAACCTGGGTGAGATTGTTGTTGGTGCAGGTTCGATGGGCCAAATGGCCTCCTATTGCACTTTTGGGATGCTATAATTCTATGAAAATTAGATGTAACAGTGGGGAAGGTGTAGGGTGGGGGGGGGCGGGTAGCAGTATGGGATCTGCTCAGATAGATGAATTAAGACAGGCTGAATGGCTTTTCTCAGTTCATAGAAATTGAAGCATGCAGTTGGGGATCACATTGAGTGCAGAGGTTGAGAAAAGCCAGCTCACCACCGTCTTCTCAAGGGTAATTAATGAAGGGCAATAAGTGCTGGTCAGCTAATGTCACCCACATCCCGTGAATGAATAATAAGGACACGGCCATTTGGTTTGGAACCTATGGAATTTGTCCATTTCCATATTCCCCAGAGCTCTGCAAAATTATCCCTTTCAAATATAGCTCCAATTCTCTTTTGAAAATTATATTTGAATCTGCTCCCATTGCCCTTCAAAGGTGCTCTTGATACATGTCCTTTTGCCATTGAACACAAATCTCAGGATGTGTATCCCAGGTAAATTTATTACCAGGGATACAACTTTCATTGTAAGTCCCTAACATTCACATGCAGCAAGATAGAATCATAGAATCTCTACAGTACAGGAGGAGGTCATTCGACCCATTGAGCCTACACCGACAACAATTCCATCCAGCCCACATTCCCACAGCCCCCCAAGTATTTACCCTTCTAATCCCCTTTCACTAAGGGGCAACTTAGCATTGCCAATGCACCTAGCTGCATATCTTTGGATTGTGGGAGGAAACCAGAGCACCTGGAGGAAACCCACGCAGACACGGGGAGAATGTGCAAACTCCATACACAAGATCTGGAATATTTAGGCTTGAACTGAAAAGTGGTAAGTATCATTCATTCCACACAAATGCCAGGCAATGAAAATCTAACCACCTTGCCTTTGACATTCAATGGTATTACTATCACTACATTCATCACCATCAACATCTTGAGAGTTGATCAGAAACTGAACTGGACCAGCCAGATAAATACTGTAACTGTAAGAACAGGTCAAAGGCTAGGAATTATGCAAAGAGTAACTCTTCTGACTCCAACAAGAAGCTCAGCAAGGAAAAATCAGACTGCTTAATTGGCACCCCAGCCACCAATTTAAGTGTTCAATCCCTTCACCATTGCCACCCAGTGAAAGCAGTGTGTACCATCTACAAGATGCACTCTGACAAATTTGATAGCATCTTCCAGATCTGAAACCTCTACCACGTGGAAGAACAAAGGCAACAGATGCATGGGTACACCACTATTTGTAAGTTGCCTTTCAAGCCATACACATAGTCAGTGTGGGGCAGCATAGTGGTGAGCACTGCTGACTCACAACACCAGAGACCTGTGTTCAATTCCAGCCTCGGGAGTGTGGAGTCTGCACGTTCTCCCCATGTCTGTTTGTTTCCTCTGGGTAGTCTGCTTTCCTCCCACTGTCCAAAGATGTGCAGGTTCGGTGGATTGGCCAAACTAAATAGTCCTTAGTATCAGGGGATTAAAGGGTAAATATGTGAGGTTACGGGCATTGGCCTTGTTGGGGTTGTAGTTGGTGCCCACTCTTCTACATTGTAGAGATTCTGTGAAAAACAAATTGCCCTAATGAAGGCGTTGGGTTGTTTTCTTAAATGAGAATCTTGTTCCCATTAGAAGGATGCCAAACTATAGAATTAGAAGAGGTGAAAGGTCTGTAGGAAAAGGCACTGCAATGGGGACTCGCTTGGTTTAGTATCAGACTGCTGATATGTTTCAATGCTTGAATGCCTGCCTTGTGTTTGCACAACCAGAATCCAATGGAGTATCCAAGATGTGGGCTGAGAAGAACACCAGCAGTTTGTGCAATGCCCTTTCTAACTGATATCCTTCTATTTTAGCTGTATAGTTAACTTCTCTTCATTGTTGTTGATTGCAAACTATTCTCAGCTGCCTAGATTTCTTTCAGCTTCACCCGTATCTAATCCAGCTTCATTGACAACATTATTTATAGCAGCTAGTTTATATATTAGAAACTTTTGGATTGGCTTAAATCTCCAACAAAAAATATTCTCCTGTTACTTAGCATTTATTGCCAGTAGTCTGAACTTGGACAGGATAGGATGGGTGGAGGTGTTTGTGTTCCCTCTCGAGTTTCCACGTTTACTTTCTGCAGAAGATAATTAATTGCAACCTTCAAAAAAGTCACTTCTAGAGGGAGTCTTGCTGCAAATTTATTTAAAACATTTTTAGAAACATCAATTTTACAGCCAACATGCAGGGTCAGGCACTCTCAGTTGGTCTGGGGTTAGAAACAAAAGAAATGGAAGGAAGGGTTAGCCAATTGGCCCCTCGAGCCTGCTTTACCATTTAATAAGAACATGACTAGTCTGATATTGCCTTAACTTCACATTCCTGTCTGTTCCCATAACCCTTCGCCAAGGAAAACACCGCAAAATCTCAGCCTTGAACATGATCTAGCCTCCACTCCTCTGTACGGAACAGAATTCCAAAGACTAACGATCCTCTAAGAGAAGAAATTCCTCTTCATTTCTGTCTTAAATGGGAGACCTCCTATTTTTATGCTGTGCCCCAAGTTTAAGAATCCCTCAGGAAGGGATATTCTCTCAGCATCTAGCCTGTCAAGCCCCCTAAGAACCTTATAAGTTTGAATAAGATCATCTTTCATTCTTCTAATCTCCAATGAGTATAGAATCAACTTTTCTTTATAAGAGAACTCCTTCATCCCAGGAATCAGCCTAGTGAACCTTTCTCTGACCTGCTTCCAATGCAAATATGTCTTTTAAGTAGGTGACCAAAACATCATAAAGTACTCTACTTGTGGTTTCACCAATGTCCTGTATGATTTTAATAAAACTTTCCTACTTCTATACTTCATCCCCTTTGCAATAAAGGCCAACATATGTTTTGCCTTCTTAAATACTAAACTGATCCCTACAGCACTCCAACAGTTAGTTTGCCACCCTGAAATTGGTCCATTAATCCTGAATCTCCGTTTCCTGTTAGTTAGACAGTTCTCCATCCGTATAAATATATCATTCTTAACGCCATGAGCTCTTCCCAAGTAACCTTTTATATGGCACTTTATTGAATGGCTTTTGGAAATCCAAATACGCTACATTTACTGGTTTCCTTCATTCATTGTTTTGTTACACCTTTGAAAAATGAATGATTTGATTTGATTTATTATTGTCATGTATATACTAGTATACAGTGAAAAGTATTGGTTCTTGCATGCTATACAAAGCATACAATGCACAGGAAAGGAAAGGAGAGGGTGCAGAATGTAGTGTTACAATTATAGATAGAGTGTAGTAAAGATCAACTTAATATGGAATCATAGACGGTTACAGCATGGAAACAGGCCCTTCAGCCCAACTTGTCCATGCCACCCTTTTTTAACCACTAAGTTAGTCCCGATGTGTTTAGCCCATATCCCTCTATTCCCATATTACCCATGCAACTGTCTAAACGCTTTTTAAAAGTCAAAATTATACCTGCCTCTACTACTGGCAGCTTGTTCCAGACAATCACCACCCTCTGTGTGAGAAAATTGCCCCTCTGGACCCATTTTGTATATTTCCCCTCACACTTTAAACTTATGCCCTCTAGTTTTAGGCTCCCCTACCTTTGGGAAAAGATATTGACTATCTAGCTAATCTATGCACCTCATTATTCTATAGACCTCTATCACATCACTCCTAAGCTTCCTATGCTCCAGTGAAAAACGTCCCAGTCTATCCAGCCTCCCCCATATAATTCAAACTACTATGAGGCGGGTCCATTCAAAAGTCTGATAGCAGCAGGAAAAACCTGTTCTTGAGTCATTTAGTACAACTTCAGACTTTTGTATCTTTTTCCCGACGGAAGAAGATGGAAGAGACAATGTCTGGGGCATGAGGTCCTTAATTATGCTGGCTGCTCTTCCGAAGCGGCAGCAACTGTAGAGAGAGTCAATGGATGGGAGGCTGGTTTGACTGATGAACTGGGCTTTGTTCACGACCCTCTGTGGTTTGTAGTAATGAATTTATAATTTCCCTTTCACAGAACCTTCTTGATTCTGCTTGATTGTATTCTGATTTAATAATAGATTTTAGCGTTTTCCCAATTTCAGATGTTAGGCAAAATGGCCTATAGTTTCCAACTTTGTGTCTGCCCCATTTCTTACATAGAGCATATTAAATTTGCCATTTTCCAATCGCTAGAATCTAAGAGTCCAGGGAAAATTGGAAGATTACCATCAGTACACCTAATATCTCTAAAGCCACTTCTTTTAAGTCCCGAGGATGTAGACTATCAGGTCCAGGAGATTTGTCTGCCTTAAGTCCTTTTAAAATCCCCATTTTTTTTTTCTGTAGTTATATTGATTGCTCAAAGTTCCTCCTTCCTTTTTGCCTCTTGATTTCTCAACACACACAAGAAAAAGGATGGTGTTAGCCTACTCTATCTCAAATGTAGACTTGAGCACGGAATGAGACATGTTAAAATGTTTAAGGAAATCCTTCCACATTGCTGTACATACAAAAATCATGTATGTATCATCCATGCATTGTAAATATTCATGGGGTGGCAGATAGGGCAGAATATCTGCTGTTACGGGCGATTTATTGAAGGGGTAGCATTTGCTGAACAATCCTGAGTGTGTTAATACTGATACCCAATTTAAGATAATCATTCACATTCGTAAGTGACTCATTTACGCTTACTAGACATGACACACAGTCGTACACAAGTCATTCTCTGCAAAGGAAATACATATGTTTAGGCTAGTGCCTTTTTTTGAATTACAATAGAAAGTGCTGGAAAAATTCAGCAGGTCTGGCAGCACCTGTGGAGAGAGAAACAAAGTTAATGTTGTTCTGTATGACTCTTCTTCCCTCAGAGTTTCTGGCTGAGAGGATACAGCAACACAAGAATTCCAATGCAGTTGTTGATTTGTTTAAAATAATTCAGTGCGACAATCTCTTCGGGATTGGATCGGAATCTCCAGGAAGTAATTATCAATATCTAGGATGCTAATGTGTGCTATCCTGCAGAAAAATCATTTGGTCATTATTATTTTTTTTGTCATTTTCTTTGAACATTTCTCTTCATCTGATAGAAAAATATTGAAAATTACAGCGTGTCGGCGTGGAGGGGACTGTGTGGCTAATAGGCATCATCCAATTGGGGAAAAAGCCTTTCTGCTTTCAAACTGGTGTAAGATGGCAGCGCGTCACAAGGGGTGGGTACATTGTCCAGTTAATGGCTGGAGTGGCAGGGGGACAGAGGCAATGACGTGTGTGATGAAATATCCTGGAATATATTTAATCACAGTTAGCAACTGTATTAAGCAGTTACATATATCATAGTATTAACTCTTAATTTTGGAATAGATTCCTATATATAAAGTTATAAGTACACATTGTTGGAACATTCCAAAAGAGTTTCATCACAAGTGAAAATCATTGCACGTTATAATAAAAGCAAAATACTGTGGATGCTGGAATCTGGAGCAAACTCTGACAGCAAATTTGAAACCCAGCTCTGACAAAGGGTCATCCAGATTCGAAATGTTGGCTGAATTCTCTATCCACAGATGCTGCCAGACCTGCTGAGATTTTCCAGCACTTTCTGCCTTAGCACATTGCACTGGATCCTCATCTCTGGAATATTCCAGAGCGGAATATAAGGTGGCACAGTGGTTAGCAATGCTGCCTCACAACTCCAGGGATCTGGGTTCAATTCCTGGCTTGGGTCACTGTCTGTGTGGAATCTGCACGTTCTCCCTGTGTCTGTGTGGGTTTCCTCTGGGTGCTCTCTTTTCCTCCCACTGTCTGAAAGACATGCTGGTTCCAGAGTGTGGTGACTAGGGGATTTTCACAGTGACTTCATTGCAGTGTTAATGTATGCCTAATTGTGATACTAATAAAATAAATCTAAATATATAAAGTTGTAGGCACACATTGTTAGAACATTTCCAAAAGAGTTTCGTCCCAAATGAAAAGCACAGTCAAAACCCATTACACTGAGTCCCTGAAATATTTTCTACACTCCCTGTTTAGATTTAGGATGACTAATGTCGCTAATGGGTAAATGTAACGGGTTTTCTTTCTCTCCTGTTTAATTTACAGAGCAATTAGGCAGTCCGCTCTCGGACAGACCCTCAGGCTGTGTCTGAGGGAGGGTGAAGGTTCCCCCGGAATGGCTGGGGATGGCTGAGGGTTTGGGAAGGGGTTGGGGAAGGGGTTGCCGCACTGTGACCCTCAGGCTGTGTCTGAGGGGAATTCGGGACCAGGCCCCGAACTGTCGCCCCGGCAACCGATCACCAAAGGGGCGGGACCGGCGCACAGCCAATGGCGAGCGATGTTAATCAGGCGTCCCGGGAACGGCGGCCAATGGCGACGCGGCTTCCGGGAGCCGGAGCGGCGGTAAATTTAATTCGGACCCGGGAGGAGAGAACAGCTGATAGTGAGTTAGTGTGTGTGTAATCTGTATATAACGTGTTAGAGTGTGTGTGTAATCTGTATATAACGTGTTAGTGTGTGTGTAATCTGTATATAACGTGTTAGAGTGTGTGTGTGTAATCTGTATATAACGTGTTAGTGTGTGTGTGTAATCTGTATATAACGTGTTAGAGTGTGTGTGTAATCTGTATATAACGTGTTAGAGTGTGTGTGTAATCTGTATATAACGTGTTAGTGTGTGTGTGTAATCTGTATATAACGTGTTAGAGTGTGTGTGTAATCTGTATATAACGTGTTAGAGTGTGTGTGTAATCTGTATATAACGTGTTAGTGTGTGTGTAATCTGTATATAACGTGTTAGTGTGTGTGTGTAATCTGTATATAACGTGTTAGTGTGTGTGTGTAATCTGTATATAACGTGTTAGAGTGTGTGTGTAATCTGTATATAACGTGTTAGAGTGTGTGTGTAATCTGTATATAACGTGTTAGTGTGTGTGTGTAATCTGTATATAACGTGTTAGAGTGTGTGTGTATCTGTATATAACGTGTTAGTGTGTGTGTAATCTGTATATAACTGTTAGTGTGTGTGTAATCTGTATATAACGTGTTAGTGTGTGTGGTGTAATCTGTATATAACTGTTAGTTGTGTGTGTAATCTGTATATAACGTGTAGTGTGTGTGTTCTGTATATAACGTGTTAGTGTGTGTGTTAATCTGTATATAACGTGTTAGTGTGTGTGTAATCTGTATATAACGTGTTAGTGTGTGTGTAATCTGTATATAACGTGTTAGAGTGTGTGTGCGTAATCTGTATATAACGTGTTAGAGTGTGTGTGTAATCTGTATATAACGTGTTAGAGTGTGTGTGTGTAATCTGTATATAACCGTTAGAGTGTGTGTGCGTAATCTGTATATAACGTGTTAGAGTGTGTGTGTGTAATCTGTATATAACCTGTTAGAGTGTGTGTGTGTAATCTGTATATAACGTGTTAGTGTGTGTGTGCGTAATCTGTATATAACGTGTTAGAGTGTGTGTGCGTAATCTGTATATAACGTGTTAGAGTGTGTGTGCGTAATCTGTATATAACGTGTTAGAGTGTGTGCGTAATCTGTATATAACGTGTTAGAGTGTGTGCGTAATCTGTATATAACGTGTTAGAGTGTGTGCGTAATCTGTATATAACGTGTTAGAGTGTACATTGTGTGGAAAGTCTGTTACTGAACAGGAAATGATGGGGAGATGCTGGTGTTGGACTGGTTATAAGACTTCTTACTGAGCAAGAAAAACAGTTAGTTTTCTGGCAGGATGTAGGGCAATATTCCCTCAGTCTTGCACTATCAGAGGTGCTGCCTTTCAAATCAGAGGTTAAAGTCTACCCTTAATGTGAATGTTAAAGATCCTAGAATCCCTGCATTGCAGAAAGAGGCCTTCAGCCTATTGAGTCTACACTGATCACAATCACCCCCTATCACCATAATGCCATGCATTTACCCTAACTAGTTCCCCTTACATTAAGAGGCAATTTAGCATAGCCTGTCAATGTAACCTGTATATCTCAGGACTGTAGGAGGAAACCAAAGCACCTGGAGGATACCCATGCAGACAGTGGGAGAATGTACAGACTTCACATAGTGACGCAAGCCAGGAATCAAACCTGGGTCCATGCTGCTGTGAGGCAACAGTGCTAACCATTATGCCACCCAATTTCCAGACAATTATGCAAAGAAGAACAAGGGACCATTGCAATTAAATTAAATTGTCTGCTCATTACCTGATTGTTGTTTGTGACCTTTTTCTGTACCTTAGGACTGTGCATATACTTCAAACATATCTTATTATTTGTGAAGCTCTTTAAAATGGCTTGAGATTGTGAGAGGTGTTAGAACATAGAACACTACAGCATAAACAGGCCCTTTGGCCCACAAGTTGCACTGATCATATCCCTACCTACCAGGCCTTTCTATATCCCTCAATCGTATTAAATCCCATGTAATCATCTAGAACTCTCTTAAAAGACCCCAACGAGTTCGCCTCCACCACCTCCGACAGCAGCCGATTCCATTCGCTCACCACTCTCTGAGTGGAAAACTTACTCCTGGTATCTCCTCTGTACCTATCCCCAGCATATTACACCTGTGTCATCTTGTAGCGAACATTTCAGCCCTGGGAAATAGCCTCCGAGAATCCACCCGATTTATACCTCTCAACATCTCTAAACCTCTATTAGGTTGCCTCTCATTCTTCATCTCTCCAGGGAGAAAAGACCTAGCTCCCTCAACGTATCCTCATAAGGCATGCCTCCCAATCCAGGCAACATCCTTGTAAATCTCCTCTGCACCCTTTCAATTGCTTCACATCCTTCTTGTAGTGAGGCGACCAGAACTGTGCACAGTATTCCAAGTGGGATCTGACAAGGGTCTTATAAAGTTGCAGCACTACCTCCTGACTCCTAAACTCAATCCCTCAATTAATGAAGGCTAGTACACCATACGCCTTCTTGACCACATCCTCTACCTGTGAGGCTGATTTAAGAGTCCTATGGATCCGGACCCCAAGGTCCTTCTGATCCTCTACACTGCTAAGAGTTCTACCCTTGATATTATGTAGCATTGTAAATGCAAATGATTGTTTTTTTTTTAACAAGTCATGTTAATAAACTTAATTAAAGCTCTTATGAAAGATCATCCAGGCTCAAAACATTGGCTCTATTCTCTCTCCACAGATGCTGTCAGTCCTGCTGAGACTTTCCAGCATTTTCTGCTTTTGTTTTAGATTCTAGCATCTGCAGTATTTTGTCTTTATTTAACTAAGGCAGTGTCGGTTTACTTTTATTTTGGGGTCTGGTTTATAGAGGTATATCTGATCTTGTGTATAATTCTTCAACAGGCTTCCCTCGTTGCTGTGCGTTTGCTGGAATTGGTTGCCATGGCCTTGGTGAGCCTGATGGTTCAGTATGAGAATGATTCAGTGGAAATACAATTTACAGATGGCTCCAGTCTCCAGCTCTCCCCTTGCGGATCAGAATTCTTGTTCGAGAAGGCCCGTGTGCTGTCCATGCACCCCTTACAGGGTTCCTGCCGAGTCCGTCAGCGTACACCGTTTGTCATCAGCACTTACAAGGTGGGAGAGCCCAGTTTGCCGAGTGGACTGCTTGCACAAATGTTTTTAAGATGTTGTGACATAGGAAACATGGCAGCCAGTTTTCACACAGCAAAGACCCACAAACAGTGTTAATGACTAAATAATCTGTTTTAGATTCTGATTGAAGGAATGGACATTGAGGGGAAAATTCTGCATTTTGTCAAATAATGTCTTGGAACCTTTGGTTTCTACCTGAGAGGCCTTCATTTAACATCTCATCTGAAAGGTGGTGGCTCCCATCAGTACTGCACTCGACTGGCTGTCATCCTTCCACCTGTGGAAAATGATGGAAATGCAGCAAATAAATGAATTTTTGATGGTTGTCTGCTTGGTGCTGATGACCGAAGCAGTCAATGCTTGAGAGGTGAGTTCTGCTACAGGTGCCGAATGTGAAGCTACCAAGTGTTGATGACTTGCCAAGTCACTTGGGTATTAATCTGGATTTTGTATTCAATTTTCTGGAATGTCACTTCAGTTTTCTTAGTGAGAGGATGAAGTGATGCCCATTGAATCTCAGCTAACATCCATTAATGTTCCTTCACACTGTTCCTCCAGAAGCCTACATAACTGCCCCTGTGTTTATCCACTCCACATCTCTTTTATTTGTGCTTTCACTGGCAGCAGTTTCATTTAAAGTTGACTAATGTCATAAGTAGGCTAACATTAACACTGCAATGAATTTAGTGAAAATCCCCTAGTTACCACACTCTGGCACCTGTTTGGATACACTGAGGGAGAATTTAGTATAGTCACTGCACTTAACCAGCACATCTTTCGGGCTGTGGGAAGAAGCCGGAGCATCCTGAGGAAACCCAATGGCAGAATGTGCAGACTTCGCACATATAATGACAGACAATTTCACAATTAATAATGTTGCTTGACTTCCAATTTAATAACTTTGCCAAGAAAGATTCAGTAATCAACAGCCAGACTAGGCCAGCTGCAATCACATGAAGTGTGGTGGCATCCAGATAGTACACCAAATGTTGAGTTAAATTATAAAACCCACTACGTCGTTTTGAAAGAGAGCAGGAGAGTTCTGTCTGGTGTCTGTGATAATCTTTAGTTAACATCACAGAAACAGATTATCTGATTATTATCACCTTGCTGTTTTGTGGGAGTTTGCTGCGTACACACCGATAGCTGTGTTTCCTATATTACAGCAGTGCCAATACATCAAAAGAACTTGTTTGGCTGTAAATTGCTTTGGAGCACTTAATGAAAAGCACCATATAAATGCAAGTCTTTTTCTAAGCTGCCTAAGGCGTCTTCTTCCTCATTTCTCCAATTCACAATCTTGTTTTCTTCTTTGATTGCCCATAGGAGCCTTCTGTTTTCTAACATCATCATTCTCTTTCTCCTTCCAAAAGAGAAAATGCTGGAAAATCTCAGCCGGACTGACAGCATCTGTAAGGAGAGAAAAGAACTGAGTCCAGATGATCCTTTGTCAAAGTTAAAAGGTAGAGAAAGTGGGACATTTTATACTGTAGGGTGAGGGAATGAAAGATGAGTCATAGCCACAAAAAAAAGGGAAAGGCTGCTAATGGCAGTCCATCGAAAGAATAAAAGATGTGACTGGCTCATTCCCTCACCCTACGTTATAAATATTTCCTGCTTTCTATGCCTTTTAGCTTTAACAATAGGTCATCTGAACTCAATGTCACTGGTTTCTCTCCTTACAGATGCTGCCAGACGTACTGACATTTCAGCATTTTGTCTTTTGGTTTCAGATTCCAGCATCTGCAGTAATTTGCTTTTCTCTTTCTCCTTGCTCTCCTCTCTCTAATCTTCAGTCAGCTCCTTCAACAAGTTCTCATGCTTAAGGATATGGCCAATCCAACCTTGTGACCTTTTATAACGAGTAACAAAAATTAAGACTATGATTTGTAGAGTTTGTAAGAAACTGTGGGGAAGGGTGTAGAGGAATGGGTCATTCTTTCAGAGTTGGCACAGAGATCATTGACTGAATAGAGACCTGTCAATGCTGTTAGTCTAATGCAGAAACATGAACAATAGAATACCGAGTCCTGTTTCCATCTCTTGGGTAATTGTGTAAGATGTAAGTGTCTTGTTACGTGTGAGCATTCTGTACTGTTTGTATTTCTCCTATAGGAGCAGTTACTGCAAGCTTTGGAGTTCAGGAACCGGTTTGCCTCTAGGCCCTATCTCCCTGCAGATCTGATTGCTGCAGACAAGCTATCGGTGAGTCCTAACTCATAGCATTCCTCATTAACAGCTCTATCCTTCCCACTGTCATCCAATTAGCCACTGCTGAGAAACAACTGTAATCAGCATTCAATAATTTAATGATTGGATTCTGTTTTGCCACATTTCCTCATATCCTTGACTCCCCTATAGTTGAAGAATTTTGTGAATAGTGACGGCATAGAAGGATCAATGCAGTTAGGATTCAAATTAACCATGATCTAATTGAATGGGATCTGACCTGACTTAAGACTGGGTCGCTGATGTGGTTTGGGACAGAATGGCCTCCCTCTAGTAAGCTAGCTGTAAGAGAGCTGAATTAAAATGCACACTGTTAACCTTTTGCTCTGAGGCAGTCAGAATCAACTGTCTGAAGGATTTCCCCGTTGTGTGGCCTTTAGGACAGGTTGGTGTGTGCTTCCCATATCCCTGTTAATGCTGCTCTTCATCCAGTACCACTGATAGTTGCACAGCAAAGTTTCCTTGCTATTGTTATCTATGGGGAACTGAATACCAGCTATCTGCTCTCAAGGAGTAGGGAACTTGGCAAAACATTATGTGGAGAACATCAAGTGTGGCATTCCCAACTACATTGCTGCCTTGGTTTCTTACTTAGAAGACAGATATGTGAGGTTTGTTCAAGACCCAATCCAAAGGCTTTATACACCTGATGGAAGTTTATAACATTATGACAGGTATCGATAGGGTGAACAGGTGGAAGCTTTTTCCCAGGGCAGAAATGACAATTACAAGGGGGCACAAGTTCAAGGTAAAAGGGGGAAAGGTTCAGTGAAGATGTGCGGGGGAAGTTTTTTTTACAAAGAGGTTGGTGGAGGCCTTGGAATGCACTGGCAAGTGAGGTGGTTGAGGCAGACACATTAGCAACATTTAAGATTTATTTGGATAGACAATGAACAGGTGGGGAATAGAGGGATATAGGCAGTTGGTCCAGACAGGACAATGAGATCAGTGCAGGCTAGGAGGGCTGAAGGCCTGCTTCTGTGCTATTTTGTTCTTTGAATCTGCGATGTGGCTCCCAGTACAATACTGAGAGAGGGCTGCACTGTCAGAGATGTCGTATTTCAGATTAGATATTAAACTGGCCCAATTCACCCCCTCGTGTGGATATAAGAATCCTATAGCTGCTCTTTCAAAGAAGATCTTATCCCTGTGTCCACAGTAAGAACTCTCACAATACCAAGTTAAAGTCCAACCAGTTTATTTGGTAGTAAACCCACAAGCTTTCAAAAACACTGTTCCTTCGTCAGGTGTTCTGACCAATGTTTATTCCTCAACTTGTGCCTCAATATATAGATAATTTCTTCATTATTGCATTGCTATTTGCGGCAACTTGTGTGCAAATTGACAGTTACGTTTCGTACAACATTATAGTGACGACACTTTGTTGGCTTTAATGTATTGAAGTAAAAGCCAATGCATGAATACAAACCTTTTTCTTGAAGAATTGTCTAGTATGTCTGTTTAAATCCGTGCCTCTTTTCCCTTACTCCTCTAGAACATGTCCCTTGATATCTCCGAAGTCAAATGGCCTGAAGCTGACACGGAAGGTGCAGTGAAGATTGCTGACAGTGGGAGGGTGATGGTCTCTTCTCTGGAAGGTCACGCCTTCCTCTACCTGGCTCCATCTCGACTGGAGTTCACGGTAGAGTTCCTGGCACGTGTCAGCCAGTCTGCTGCGTGCAAACACCTCGTTAAAATGAACAGAGGGAAGGACAGTGGGCCCCAGCAGCCACTCTGCCATAACCTGAACAAGAATAAGCGTGTAGAACTCGCTACAGGCAAGAGCATCTTTGGAAGAAAAGTCCAGAATTGTTGGAGCAAATCAAATAGAGTTTCAAATCCCCTAACGATGGAACAGAGGGATGGAGGCTCAACTGAAATCAGCAGCAAGTACATATACCAGTACACCTGGGTGGTCCAGCATCACACCGTGTCCTTGTGTCCACCAGAGTGGCAGTGTCCTCTGAAACTTGCTCTTCACAGTAACTGCAAGCAGGAGAAATCACAACTCGATGGGGCACAGGACCGCCTACGGTGTGCTGACCAACCTGTGGCACCAGCAGTTGTTGCAGTGCAAGGAACAACCAGTGCTCTTCCCAAAGTGCTGCCACTGAACTGCTCAGCCCCACACTTTCACAGGTAGAAATTAATCATTTCTAACACAGGAGACCTCGTGTAACTATCGCTGAGGCATTTATCACACCCTGTCTGAAAAGTGATTCAGTGGAACAAAGATTATATTGTGACCATTGAAATGGGATGCAGCATATTGCACCCAGTGTTATGGGGTACATCACGCTCAGTGTAGCGGTGATTGTTCATATCTGCTCTGTTGGTATACAACCAGATTATATTTTGATAAAAGCTTTATTAATTCAGTAAAATATTTCTTGTATAATTTTTCTGGCTTTTTTCAGCATTTTCATACTCTCCGGCTTGGTTATATTGTATTAGAACATAGAACATTACAGCACAGAACAGGCCTTTCGGCCTTCGATGTTGCGCCGACCAATATAAAAAGCAATGCCCCTCCAAACTAAACCATTCCCTTCTCTTCCATATACTTATCAACTAACCTCTTAAACGCCACCAAACTTGGCGCATCTACAACTGCTGCAGGCAGGGCATTCCACTCCCGAACCACCCTTTGGGTAAAGAACCTGCCTCTGATATCCGTCCTATAACTATCACCCCTTAATTTAAAGCTGTGTCCCCTCGTGCTAGCTTTTTCCATCCTAGGAAAAAGGCTATCACTGTCCACCCTATCTAAACCTCTAATCATCTTATATGTTTCAATAAGGTCCCCTCTTAGCCGCCTCCTTTCTAACGAAAACAACCTCAAATCCCTCAGCCTCTCTTCATAAGACCTGCCCTCCATACCAGGCAACATCCTGGTAAACCTCCTCTGTACCCTCTCCAATGCCTCCACATCTTTCTTATAATGTGGGGACCAGAACTGCACACAATACTCCAAGTGCGGCCGCACTAGAGTTTTGTACAGTTGCAACATGACGTTGCGGCTCCGAAATTCAATCCCTCTACCAATAAAAGCCAAGACTCCATATGCCTTCCTAACAACCTTCTCGACCTGACTGCCTACTTTCAGGGATCTATGCACATACACACCAAGATCCCTCTGTTCATCTAGACTACTAAGAATCCTACCATTTGCCCTATACTCTACACATTTATTATTTCTGCCATAGTGCATTACCTCACACTTTTCCACATTAAACTCCATTTGCCACCTCTCGGCCCAGCTCTGCAACTTGTCCAAGTCCCTCTGCAAACTATAACACCCCTCTTCACTATCTACCACTCCACCGACTTTAGTGTCATCTGCAAATTTACTAATCCATCCTTCAATACCCTCATCCAGATCATTTATAAAAATTACAAACAGCAGGGGCCCCAAAACAGACCCCTGAGGTACACCACTTGTCACCGAACTCCAAGATGAATATCTCCCATCAACCACCACCCTCTGTCTTCTATCTGCTAGCCAATTCCTAACCCAATTAGCTAAATCACCCTCTATCCCATACATCTGCATTTTCTGCAGAAGTCTTCCATGGGCCACCTTATCAAACGCCTTACTAAAGTCCATATATACCACATCAACCGCCTTACCCCCATCCACCTCCTTAGTCACTTTTTCAAAAAACTCAATGAGGTTAGTAAGGCACGACCTACCCTTCACAAAACCATGCTGACCATGTTCATTACTCTCTAAATAAGTATAAACCCTATCCCTAATTATTCTCTCCAATACTTTGCCCACCACAGAAGTAAGTATTGATCAGCATCAGTATTGATCCAGTTTGTTGATCAGATGGGCCCTAGTTCACTTAGGATGTTTAATGCTAACTTTGGAGTTATCCACCACTGACTGTGATATCTGTATTCAGGTGGCGACACAGAGATGTGCTGGGTCGGGGGAAGCTGGACTTGGAGACCTGTCTGCAAGCACAGCAGGTGAAAATAGTCTGGTGCCAAGGTGTCCTGTTCAGGTAAGAGCTTCTGGGTATTTTGAATCTCTGGAGAACTAACTTTATCTTATCTTTTAAACCTTGTTCTCACAACTTTGTTTCTGAAGCTTCAACATCTGTTTAAGCAGAACCCTCTACTTTATAAATGGTACAATCTCTTTGCTGGCATGGGGAATGTAGAAAGTGTGTCTGGTGTAAGGAAAGGGAAAAGGTATTTTTTTTTTCAGGATAGGGATGAAATGGATATGGGGATGGTATATTCTATTTCTGATGATGGGTTTACAGTTGATACGTTAACTTCCTAGCTTCTATATCAAGTGCTAAAGGTTTAGACTCAGGAATGATAGAAATTGTAGTACTAAAGGAACCAGCCATCACCTCCACAGTATGTACTCCAAATCCTATGCAACAAAATCTGGACAATATCCAAGGTTGGAGTGACAAGTGGAAAGTAACATTTCATCACAACTGCCAGACAATGACAACCTCCAATAAAAGAGGATCTAACCACCATCCCTTGACATTCAATGGCATTACCAAAACTCCACTATCAATATCCTGGGGGTTACCATGGACCAGTAACTGAACTGGATGAGCCACATAAATATTATGGTCCCTCGGAGCAAGTCAAAGGCTAGAAATCCTGCAGCAAGTAACTTGCCTCCTGAGCGACTTGAAATGCCACCATTTGGAGACTCTCCTCCATGCCATTCACCATCCTGACCTGGAAATAAATCGCCATTCCTCCACTGTCGTTCAGTCAAACTCCTGGAACTCCATCCCCAAAGGCACTGCTGCAACTCAAGAATGTGGTTAATCCCAACCTCAAGGACAATTAAAAATGGGCAATAAAGCCTGATCTAGCCAGTGACCCCCAGATCTAATGCCCAGATAATAAAAAAGGTCATCGATGAGACTTCATGATTTTTCTCTTTATTCATGAGACACGGGCATCTCTGGCTGGCCAGCATTTATTGCCTAACCCTACTTGCCTGAGGGCAGTTATTAGTGTTATAAGTAGGCTTACATTACAACTGCAATGAAGTTACTGTGAAAATCCCCTAATCGCCACATTCCGGTAACCCCAGAGTAAACTGAGGAAGAATTTATCAGACTATGGGAGGAAACCCACAAAGACACGGAGAGAATATGCAGACTTCACACAGACAGTGACCTGAGGTTGGAATTGAACCCAGGTTTGGGTAAATCATTAATGTTTAAAAGTTTGTTGTACTACTAAAATAAAGGGGAGGGGTATTATGTATTGCAAAGCAATGCGTCTGTGTAATTAGTCACATGGTGTGCTGTGACTTCACCAGAGGCATTCATGGGTTTTTATCGCTCTTCCATTTTGGACTTCAATCTGATAACAACTCTTAAATAAATTTCCATTGAACTGGTTCAAGACCCACAATGTGGCACCTTACTGTCTTTGTGTTGTCAGTACTATGCCAGTCAAAATCATTACTATAGGGAGAAGGGGGCAGTCACTGAATTAGTCATCCAGAGACTCAGCGTAATGCTCCAGAGACTCAGGGTAATGCTCCAGCAACCTGGGTTCAAATTCCCCCAAGGCTGGTGGTGAAATTTGAATTCAGTAAAAATCTGGAATTAAGAATCTACTGATGATTGTGAAACCAAGGTTGATTGTCATTAAAAACCCACCTGGTTCATTATTGTCCTTTACCTGGTCTAACTTGTACATGACTCCAGATCCATAGCAATGTAATTGACTCTTAAAATGTCTGTAGAAATAGGCAATAAGTGTTGGCCTAGCCAGTGACACCCTGTACAACAGGAAGCCTTGCTCTATTACATCTTCCTTCAATCAAAACTTGCTGATATAACTGTTCTTAGTCTCTTTGAAGACCAGGCTTTATTAAATATCATCTTTCTATTCTACAGTTAATGCTTTCTTCTGCCAATGTGATGGACTTTGATTACTCATGGCTGATGTCACAGCTGTCAGTTATTTCCTTCGATGCATATTTTTCATATTAAGATGCCAAACTAAGCTTCCCTTTAATGATACTTCAAAGTCATCCTGTTTATCTTGGAAAGGCTGTTTCTCCATGATAAAACTGTAATCCCTAAACTCTACAATAGCGGCTATAAATGTGTACTAACTTTCATGACAGTCACAGAACCATAGAAATGATACACTTGGCCCATCTTGTCCATGCCGACCCAAAGACAATCTTAGGTGCCCTTTCTAATCCCATCTTCCTGCATAAAGCTCATAGTCCTGCAATTTACAGCATTCAGGTGCTGTTCCAGATACTTGTTAAATGAGTTTAGGGTCTTTGCTTTTACCTTCCCTCAAAACTGAGAGCCCATGAGAGATCAAAGCCATGTATGCTTCCTGTTACAAGTATTATGCTTTTTTATTCTTGAGCCTAGATTGCTCCTATTAAATGGGTATGGTGGGGGAAGTGAGGGGTGCTGGGTAAAGGTTGGTTATTCACATTACAAACTTGTGTGTGATTTCTGTTTTGCATCCAGGCTAATCCATTAATTTGGGCAACAAGGGCAGTTCTCAGTTCCAGTCCTTGTTTTGCTCATTATCCTTGAGAGTTCGTACATTCCAGGTTCTGAAATTGAGTTGAATTTTGATTTGCTGACTGCAGATAGATGAGCCTGCTGGATGTGGTTTTCCAGGTTGCAGACTGAACAGACTATTTTTCAAGCATATTTTTTTTCTAGCCCTTTCCCCGTGCAGAGTGAACAGTGTAGAGCTTGAAGAGGGCTGTGCAGTCGTCAAGGAAGTTGCTGAAACATTCTCTTGTCCCAATTCCGAGAGTGAGACAACTGAATCAAACTCCACCCCCTATACGCTAGTCAAAACTAGGGATTTCCACATCTCACGGTCCTTTCCCATCATCTCTCGCTAATCACTGCAGGCTTGTCCTGTGTAGGAAGTGTATAGTTTCCTCTAGGTAAATGCCTGATGTAGACATCTTTTAGCTTGGGTATGCCATTACACATCAGACATGAGGTTCTTGTTGAAGTCCAGTTCCAGTGGCAAGGGAGTCTTGACGGCTGGGTATCTGCCTACTACTGCAGACTTCATCCACAATCATAGTTTTTTGATGTGATACAAGTATTAAAAAAAATTATTTATTGTCACAAGTAGGCTTACATTAACATTGCAATGAAGTTACTGTGAAAATCCCCTAGTCGCCACACTCTGGTGCCTGTTTTGGTATACTGTGGGAAAATTTAGCATGGTCAATGCACCCTAACCAGCACTGCTTTCAGACTGTGGGAGGAAATTGGAGTACCTGGAGGAAACCCACGCAGACATGGGGAGAACATGCAAATTCCACACAGACAGTGAGCCAAGCCGGGAATCGAACCTGGGCCCCTGGCACCATGAGGCAGCACTGCTAATCTCTTTACACTGTGCTTTACATCTGATCTGCCATTGAGGACATGTTTTGGATTGAGCTGTGTCAGGTTCCTCCTCTCTAAACTTACTGCTGGGAGTTTAAGCCTCCCAGTGGCATTGCATTTGGGATCAGTGGAATATGCAAACCTCTCCACCACAGCAAGGTGGCAATCCAAGGAAAGGTCAACTTTTATACTTGAACATCACTGTAGATTACAAGCTCAATATGGATATTGTAAATCTGGGATAAAAACAGAGAATACTGGAAATGCTCAGCAGGTCAGGCAGCATCTTGTGGAGAGAGAAACAGGATTAATATTTCAGGTCAAGGTAAGCTTTCTTCTCTCCACAGATGCTACCTGACCTGCTGAGCGTCATTATGGATTATCTGGTCATGTGTGAGAGACTACACTGTGTGCAACATAACAGTGTTTCTGCTGCAACAGCGCTTTATTGACTGTGACATGCTTTGGATCATGGAGGGTGCTATATAAATGAAAATATTTTAAAAGGATCTGCAAGGAGCCTGTCAACACTGATTAAATGCTGCAACAGCCACTGTCTGAACATGAAGGGTGAATATTCCCAACTGTGGTGCTGGCAGTGTGAGTGGGAGAGAGACAGGGACATGGAGTCATGGAGTGTTTCCTGTTGCCAATGGGAAAACATGCCAAATTTTCTGGCCCTGACCTAATGAACTCATGGCGGGGCAGGCACAGTCCTGAAGAAAAAATTTAGATCTCCTGAAAATGTGGAAGGATCTCTGGGAGCACTCTGAGGCCGGAAGCTGGAGAGTTAATGGATCTTCGTGAACATTCTGAGGCTGGGAGATTGAACCCCTCCATGACATTGAATCTGGAAGCTCCAGCTGCAGACTCTTCCCTGCCCTACTTCTGTGGTGTTTGAATCCTGGCTTGGGTACTGTCTGTATAGAGTTTGCATATTCTCCCTGTATCTGTGTGGGTTTCCTCTGGAAGCTCTGGTTTCCTTCCACAGTCCAAATATGTGCCAGTTAGATGTATTGACCCAAACAGGCATTGGAGTGTGGTGACTAGGGGAATTTCACAGTAACTTCATTACAGAGTTAATGTAAACCTTACTTGTGACTAATAAACTTTTACTTTAAAATACAACTTTCAACCAGTTAGTGTGATCCAATTGTTGCAGTATAAACACATCTTCCTGAGTCTATCAATATTTAATGTACCTGTACAGTGAGGATACATGATAGTTTTTTTTCTTCAGTACAAGACTCATCAATTTTATATAAATTGAAAAATTCTATCCTTGACTCTACATTCTATAGCTGGGCGCATGGGCAGCTCTGTGCCAGCTCTATTCTCATCCAGTCACCAGGTGGTGCACAAGGGCAGCCTATCGCTACCTCAAAGCAGGTCAGGAATGAGAGGAGAGGGAATCACAAACATACCACGTAGAGGTTATTCATCCTCTTGAGCCTGCTCCACTGTTCAATAAGATCATAGCTGATCACAACTACATCTTTTTTGAGAGACAGAAAGGTTGTCAAACACCCCCACACCACCCTCTGATTTAAAAAAAAGCTATGGTGTGGAGTTGCCGGCATTGGTCTGGGGTAAGCAGAGTAAGATGTCTTACAACACCAGGTTAAAGTCCAACAGGTTTATTTGGAATCATGAGCTTTCAGAGCGCTGTCCCTTCATCGGGTGCGACTCACCACGAGTCATTAAATTCCATCCCACCATCAGATTCACCATGGACTACTCTCCAAAATCGGTTGTATTCTTGGACACATGCATCTCCATCAAGGATGATCGCTTCAGCGTTTCATTGTATCGCAAGCCAACGCAATGCTCCACTTTTCCAACTTTGACCCTAAACACGTTAAAGAAGCCACCAACTATGGACAAGCCCTCCAAATACGTAGGATCTGCTCAGATGAGGAGGATTGCAACAGACACCCTCACCAGAACAAGATATGGTGCTCAACTCATTGATCGACACTTCTGACGCACCACAGCGAAAGACCGCACTGACCTCCTCAGAAGACAAACACAGGACACGGCATTCAGTACTTTCCGGAGTGGAGAAGCTACGATATCTTCTCTGGAGCTTTCAATGTGTCATTGATGAAGACAAACATTCGCCATGGCCATTCCCACACCCCCACTTCTTGCTTTCAAACAACCAGACAACCTCAAACAGACCATTTTCTGCAGCAAACTACCCAGCCTTCAGGAGAACAGTGACTATGAGACCACACAACCCTGCCATAGCAACCTCTGCAAGATGTGCTGGATCATCGACATGTATGCCATCATCTCACGTGAGAACACCATCCATCATACTCTTGCAACTCAGCCAATGTTGTCTACCTGATACACATGATGTGGAGATGCCGGCGTTGGACTATCAAATAAACTTGTTGGACTTTAACGTGGTGTTGAGAGACTTCTTATTTGATATGCTGCAGTGAAGGATGTTCTGAGGCATAGTACGTTGGGAAGACCGTGCAGATGCTATGACAACGGATGACGGAATACCACTCGATAGTCAACGGGCAGGAGTGATCTCTTCCTGTGTGGGAAGCCCTTCGGTCATGGGCATTCAGCCTCTGATCTTCGGATAAGCGTTCTCCAAGGCAGCCTTCATGACATACGACAACACAGAATCATTGAACAGAAACTGAGCCAAGTTCTGCACACGTGACGCCTTCAATTGGGATCTTGGTTCATGTCACACTATCTGTAATCCCCACGATTTGCCTAGGCTTGCAAAATCTCACTAACTGCCCTGGCTGGAGACAATTCTGACCTCCTTAACCTGTGCTTAACCCTCTTTCCACTCACATTATCTGTATCTTTAAGACTTGATTATCTGTAAAGACTTGCATTCCAACCATTATCTTGTAAATTGAGTTTGTGTCTTTATATGCTCTGTTTGTGAACACAAGTCCTGAAGAAGGAATGATATTCTGGAAGTTTGTGCTGCTAAATAAATTTGTTGGACTTTAACTTGGTGTTGTGAGATTTCTCAAAATGAGTCATGACAGGCTTTCTGCCTCAACTGTATTTTCCCACCTGCTCCCTATATGCTGGATTCTATCTGATTTTTTTTTAGCTCTGATAGAACATGCACAATACCTTGGGGTAGAGATTTCAAGAGATTCACAACCTTCTGTATGAAGAGGTTTTTCTTCACCTGTTTCAGACAAGAATCACCTAGCTTGCGTCCTTGTGTTCCAGATTCCAAGTTGCAGAGCTGGGCCGAGAGGTGGCAAATGGAGTTTAATGTGGAAAAGTGTGAGGTAATGCACTTTGGCAGGAACAATAAATGGGTAGAGTATAGGGCTAATGGTAGGGCTCGTAATAGTGTTGAGGAACAGAAGGATCTTGGTGTATGTGTCAATAGATCCCTGAAAGTAGGCAGTCAAGTGGATAAAGTTGTTAAGAAGGCATATGAGTCTTAGCTTTTATTGGTAGGGGATTGAATTTAGGAGCCGCAGCATCATGTTGCAACTGTACAAAACTCTAGTGCGGCCGCACTTGGAGTATTGTGTGCAGTTCTGGTCCCACATTATAAGAAAGATGTGGAGGCATTGGAGAGGGTACAGAGGAGGTGTACCAGGATGTTGCCTGGTATGGAGGGCAGGTCCTATGAAGAGAGGTTGAAGGATGTGAGGTTGTTTTCGTTAGAAAGGAGGAGGCTAAGAGGGGATCTTATTGAAGCATATAAGATGATTAGAGGTTTAGATAGGGTGGACAGTGATAGCCTTTTTCCTAGGATGGAGAAAGCTAGCACGAGGGGACACAGCTTTAAACTAAGGGGTATGAGTTATAGGACGGATATCAGAGGTAGGTTCTTTACTCAAAGAGTGATTAGGGAGTGGAATGCCCTGCCTGCAGCTGTTGTAGATGCGCCAAGTTGGTGGCGTTTAAGAGGTTAGTTGATAAGTATATGGAAGAGAAGGGAATGGTTTAGTTTGGAGGGGCATTGCTTTTTATTTTGGTCGGCACAACATCGAAGGCCGAAGGGCCTGTTCTGTGCTGTAATGTTCTATGTTCTATTCCCTAGCGAGGGGAGACAGCCTCTCAGTGCCTAACCTCTCAATGCCTAACCTGTCAAGTCCCTTTGGAATCTTGTTTCAGTGAGGGTCACTTCTTATCCTTCCAAACACCAGAGAATAAAATTTTGGTTTCCTTATCGAAGGAAGGATATACTTAATGTAGTGGGAGTGCAATAGAGGTTCATCAGGCTAATCTCTGGGATAGCAGGATTATCTTATGAAGCGAGATTGAGGAAACTTCTTCCAAATTTTGAAGAATGAAAGGCGATGTCACAGGCTGTGATGGGGCAGATGTGGATAGGATTTTTCTCCTGCATGGCTAGTCTAGAACCAGGGGGCACCGTCATAAAATAAGAGGCCATTTAAGGCTCAGATGAAATGTCTTCATTGTGAGGGTGGTGAATCTTTGGAATTTTCTATCCAGAGAGAAGCTCAATCATTAAGCTTTTTTGAAACAGAAATTGGATAGATTTCTGAAGGCCAATAGCATCAAGGAATATGGGGATAGCATTAGAAAGTAGTGTTAAGATGGATGATCAGCCAATGATCTGATTGCATGGCTGCCTCTCATCCCAGGGACCTATCTAGTGAACACTCATTACACCTCCCAGGCATGTATGTTTTTCCAAGACTGTATTACTGTACTCCAGGTATGATCTTACCAAAGCCTATACAACTGTTGCAAGACTTCTTGTTCTTGTACTCCAATACTCTTGCAATAAAAAACCTGTCATTTGATTTTCTAATTGCCTGCCTGCTAACCTTTTGTTTCTTATGTATGAACGTCATATTTTCAACATTTAAACAGTTTTATGCCTTTAAACAAAACATTGCAATATTCAGGCTTGGCTGACAAGTGGCAAGTAAAATTTGGACACTTGTGCCAGCCAATGACAGTCTCCAACAAGAGACAACTTAACCATAACCATAACCATAACCTAACCTAACCATAAGAGCAGGCCTTTAATGTTGCAGTTGTATAAAACGTTGGTTAGACCTCATTTGGAATACTGCGTCCAATTCTGGTCACCTTACTACCGGAAGGAAGTGGAGATTCTGGAGAGAGTGCAGAGGAGGTTTACCAGGATGCTGCCTGGTATGGAAGGTGTGAGTTACGAGGAGGGGTTCGGCAAATTGGGACTGTTTTCCTTAGAAAGACGTAGACTTAGAGAAGATCTAATAGAGGTGTACAAGATTATGAGGTGTATAGATCGGGTAAACAGCGTTAAGCTTTTTCCTAGGATGGACTCGAATAGCACGAGGGGTCACGGTCTTAGGGTGAGGGGGATAAAGGTATAATTTGGATGCTAGAGGGAGTTTTTTCACACAGAGGGTGGTGGGGATATGGAATGCGCTGCCAAGTAAAGTGGTGGAGGCAGGTACTCTGGAGTTATTTAAGAAATACTTAGATGGGCACATGAACAGAATGGGAATGGAGGGGTATAGAAAACTGATTTAAAATAGGGATCATGAGCCTTGGGAGTCCCTGGGAAGTGTGCAAATAGATGATGATATTGATTTACTTGTTTTTATCCTACAGGTGGTTTGGTCCACCTTGTTGTCTAACAAGGGGCATAGACGCGATGGGTCGTGAGAGGGCTGCTCTTGGATTTTTTTTTGAGAGTAGCCTAGTGCTTCATGTCGTTAGTGTATGCTTGACCTGGACCATTTGATGAGCAACACGACAGCTCAGTGACTATTGCATCGCTGTGCTGTGCAGATACATGGATTTGGGCCTGTGTCTGTGGGAGTTTGCGCATTCTCCCTGTGCTTGTGTGGGTTTTCTCTGGGTGCTCCGATTTCCTCCCACATTCCAAAGATGTGCTCTCAGGTTAATTGGCAAAACAAATTCTCCCTAAATTGTTTCAAATTTGGCTTTTAATCCATATATCTATAAACATAGTCAGGGATCCACAGGTAGAGGTGGGAACATTGGGGTGGCGGCATGGGCTCGTTGGGCCGTAGGGCCTGTTTCCTGTGCTGTTTTGTTCTTTGTTCTTTGTTATAACTCTTGAACATTCAGTGACATTTCCATTGCTGAATCCCCACTATCGACATCCTAGGGGTTACTATTGACCAGAAACTGAACTACACTAGCTAAACTGGACCAGCCAGAGAGTTACTGTGGCTACTGGGGCAGGTCAGAGGCTAGGAATCCTGAAGCATCACCTCACATTTGTCCCAATTAAACTCCAGCTACATTTCTGTGCTTTAGTCTCCGATCTATCTACATCCTATTGTAACCTCTGACAATCCACAGCAGGGAATGTTACTTGTGACACTAATAAATAAAGCAATCAAGCAGGCTGCTTTGTCCTGAATGGTGTCAAGCTTCTCGATGATAGGTTGTTGCATAAGGTTAAATCTCATAGGATAGCCAAATGGATACAAAATTGGCTTGATGACAAGATAGAAGATAGTTGTAGAAGATTATCTTTCAACTGGGGGACTGTGACCATTGGTGTGCCTCAGGGATCTGTGCTGGATCCACTGTTATTTATCATTTACATTAATGATTTGGATGAGAATTTAATAGGCATGGTTAGTAAGTTTGCAGATAACACCAGAATTGGTGGCATGGTGGATAGTAAAGAAGGTTATCTCGGATTGTAACAGGATCTTGATTAATTGGGCCAGTGGGCTGTGAATGGCAGATGGAGTTTAATTTAGATAAATGCGAGATGATGCATTTTGTTAGATTGAACCAGAGCAGAATTTACTCAGTTAATGGTAGGGTGTTGGGGAGAGTTACAGAACAAAGAGATCTAGACAGGTTCATAGCTCCTTGAAAGTGGAATCACAGGTGGACAGAGTGGCGAAGAAGGCATTCGGCATGCTTGGGTTCATTAGTCAGAACATTGAAAACGGGAGTTGGGACATCTTGTTGAAGTTGTACAAGACATTGGTATGGCTACACTTAGAATACTGTGTACAGTTCTGGTCACCCTATTATAGAAAGGATATTATTAAACTAGAAAGAGTGCAGATTTACTAGGATGCTATCGGATTTGATGGTTTGAGTTATAAGGAGAGGCTGGATAGATTGGGACTTTTGTTTTTGGAACGTAGGAGGCTTATGGGTAATCATATGGAGGCCTATAAAATAATAAAGGGCACAGATCAGCTAGATAGTCAATATCTTTTCCCAAAAGCAGGGGAGTCTAGAATTAGCAGGTGTAGCTTTAAGGTGAGAGAGGAGAGATACAAAAGATTCCAGAGAGAAATTTTTTCACACAGGGTGGTGAGTGTCTGGAACAAGCTGCCAGAGGTACTAGTAGAGGCAGGTTCAATTTTGTCTTTTAAAAAGTATTTAAACTGTTACATGGGTACGATGGGTGTAGAGAGATATGGGCCAAATGCAGGCAATTGGGATTAGCTTAGAGGTCTAAAAAAAACAAAGGTGGCATGGACAAGTTGGGCCAAAGGGCCTGTTTCCAAGGTGTAAACCTGTATGGCTTTTTGACTCTAAATGTTGTTGGAGCTGCACCATCCAGGCAAATGGGGAATATTCCGTCACACTACTGACTTGTACATTGTAAATGGTAGACAGGCTTTGGGGAGTCAGGAGGTGAGTTACTCACAACAGGATTCCCAACCTCTAACCTGTGCAACTTGTGCTTCTTGAGAATGCTTGGTTGTTTAATTTTTCTTGTTTCTTCTTAGGGTAATCCCTAATCTTGTGAACTCTGTGGAAGTTTATCCAGGAGATGGTTCTGTTCTCAAACCCTATCATGCTAGCAGCAACTACTTCACTCATTATCTGATGAATCAGAGTGATGGGCAGGTAACTGTTTTAAAAAACACTTCAGTTGTGCTTCAGGCATGGATGCTGAGCAATGTAAGTGCAAAGTCTGGTTTGGTATCGGGTTGTACATGTCATGAAGCTCTCAGATCTGATTCACTGACTGTCCCGAGTTAGCAGATTTGAAAACAGGGAGAATCAACATCAGTCAGGAATCAGGAATAGAACATAGAACATAGAACATAGAACAATACAGCACAGAACAGGCCCTTCGGCCTTCGATGTTGTGCCGACCAAAATAAAAAGCAATGCCCCTCCTAACTAAACCATTCCCCTCTCATCCATATACTTATCAACTAACCTCTTAAACGCCACCAAACTTGGCGCATCTACAACAGCTGCAGGCAGGGCATTCCACTCCCTAATCACTCTTTGAGTAAAGAACCTACCTCTGATATCCGTCCTATAACTCATACCCCTTAATTTAAAGCTGTGTCCCCTCGTGCTAGCTTTCTCCATCCTAGAAAAAGGCTATCACTGTCCACCCTATCTAAACCTCTAATCATCTTATATGCTTCAATAAGATCCCCTCTTAGCCGCCTCCTTTCTAACGAAAACAACCTCAAATCCTTCAACCTCTCTTCATAGGACCTGCCCCCCATACCAGGCAACATCCTGGTAAACCTCCTCTGTACCCTCTCCAATGCCTCCACATCTTTCTTATAATGTGGGGACCAGAAGTGCACACAATACTCCAAGTGCGGCCGCACTAGAGTTTTGTACAGTTGCAACATGATGCTGCGGCTCCTAAATTCAATCCCCCTACCAATAAAAGCTAAGACTCCATAAGCCTTCTTAACAACTTTATCCACTTGATTGCCTACTTTCAGGGATCTATTGACACATACACCAAGATCCTTCTGTTCCTCAACACTATTAAGAGCCCTACCATTAGCCCTATACTCTCCACATTTATTGTTCTTGCCAAAGTGCATTACCTCACACTTTTCCACATTAAACTCCATTTGCCACTCTCGGCCCAGCTCTGCAACTTGTCCAAGTCACTCTGTAAACTATAACACCCCTCTTCACTATCTACCACTCCACCGACTTTAGTGTCATCTGCAAATTTACTGATCCATCCCTCAATACCCTCATCCAGATCATTTATAAAAATTACAAACAGCAGGGGCACCAAAACAGACCCCTGAGGCACACCACTCGTCACCGAACTCCACGATGAATATCTCCCATCAACCACCACCCTCTGTCTTCTATCTGCCAGCCATTTCTAATCCAATTAGCTAAATCACCCTCTATTCCACACATCTGCATTTTCTGTAGAAGTCTTCCATGGGCCACCTTATCAAAAGCCTTACTAAAGTCCATATATACTACATCAACCGACTTACCCCCATCCACCTCTCTGGTCACTTTCTCAAAAAACTCAATGAGGTTAGTAAGGCATGACCTACCCTTCACAAAACCTGAATCTGATGGTTTATCTGTTGGAAAGTCTGCTGAATGCATTTTGCATTAGGAATTGACATGTTCCAGCGCAGTGAACCACCAAACCCCCAACCACCCACCTTTCCACCTCCATCCCCCTTCCCCTGATGCCAGATGTTGGAGAATGGTGGAGCCACATCCCAACATGTAGTGCCATAGTGGGTGAGATAGGTGTGGAAAGACATCTTGAGATTGGGTCAGAGGCTGAATGCCTGAACAGTACTGAGAATTTAAATAAAGGAAGGTAAATTTGATAATCAGCAAAGACTGAGCCCCAGTTGCCCTGTGTTCCACACTGTTCTAACAGCACCTGATATATTTGAGTGTTCTTAATGTATTATCATCTCTCTGGCAAAACAATTGATCTCATCCATATCGCTGTAAGTCCATCTTACACATCTGCCCATTTATACTGTGGCATACATGTTTCGCGGTATATTCATACATCTCATCCCACCTCCCCACACGCCTTTCTTCCCCCTTATTCGCCATTTTGGCCCAACACACACAGCCTCTGAACTATCTTGATATCCATGCATTTATATGACGAACATTGATATAAAGACACCAAGGGCAGCACAGTGGTTAGTAGTGTTGCTTCACAGTGCCAGGGACCGGTTCAATTCCAGTTTCAGGTAACTGTGTGGAATTTGCACGTTCTCCCTGTGTCTGCACATTCTCCCTGTTTTGCATGGTTTTCCTCCAGGTGCTCCGGTTTCCTCCCTCTGTCCAAAGGTGTGCGGGTTTGGTAGATTGGCCATGCTAAATTGCCTCTTGGTGTCCCAAGATGCGAAGATTAGGTGGATTACGTAGGGAAATATGTGGGGTTATGGGAGATAAGGTGGGGGAGAGGGTCTAGGTAAAATACATTGCCAGAGGTGGGCCGAATGACTTCTTCTACATAGTAGCGATTCCGTAATGATTCACTGTTTCCTTTGATATATTTGTTTAAATTTAGAAAGAAGAGAGAATGTACATGGTGCACAGCCTGCCTCCCGACACACCTAATGCGAAATACTCCATTTGTTCTATGGTCACACAGGCAGTCAGGTACTTTACACCAAATACTTTCAATCAATCCCAGCATCTGCTGGTTTTGTTATCAATAAATGGTTAGCTTGAAATTATCATTGAGAAAAGCAGCGGTTTGTGATTGTAGAGAATACTCTGTTTGAGTAGCAAGGTACTCCCAATAAAGTTAGAACTTTCCCTATGTTAGTTCAGTATGGCTCAGCAGGTAGCATCCAAAACTCTGAGTACATGATCCAATTGAGCAGTACTGAGGGAATGCTGCACTGTCGGAGTTGTCATCCTTTTTGTTGAGATGTTAAGCTAAGATTATCTGTCCTGTCAGGTGGATACAAAAGATTCACTAACGTTATTCAAAGAATTGAGAAGAGTTATCTTTGATGGTATGGACAGTGTGTATTCCTCCACCAGCATCACTAAGGACCTTGAAGTCACTCACCTTAATTATATGCTGTGTTCCAAACTGTACTTTTTGATTTTTTTTGATTATCATGTACAGGAGTTAGTAAAGATTTTTCATTCTGTAAAGAGGGCCTGATCACATTAAGATTACTGGAATTCATTACCACGTCTATGGTTGTGTTTCATTATTTGTCCTTGGCTACGTGTGTAACCTTCTGAATTGATACTTTGCAGAATCCTGCAGTGCTGTAACCAGTTAAAACTATCGCTGAAAGTGCCCGATGTGTGCTGTTGGAAAATGGTGAGAGTCTTTGCTGCTGAGTATGGAGTGGGCACAAGCTGCAGTCTGTTGGTCTTGTTTTCAGGTCCCTTTCCTTAAAGGGGAGGCTGTTTCAGAATGGTGGGCCATTCCCAATGAAGCTATGAATAATGAGCTTGAATGGTGATGAATCTTGTACTGGAGCCTTTAGCATATGTCTCATAACCCAGAATATTTATGATCTGCTGTGACTTCTGAGGTACTAATTGTATGTTTGCCCTTACGGGCACTGCTTAGTTATTCTAGGAGGCAAATTGAATTACAACTAATTGTAAATACATGTATTTAACCATAATTGTAAACATCAGGCTGATGATCACTGACTAGTAGGCCTGTATAGACAATATTTTGCGTCTGTAACAAGCATGCTGATGTTTGATGTTAGATGTCTGAAGTTGGTTGGACAGATTTAAGGAAATACTTTCAATGGACGACACCTCCCTCAGTCCTTCCATTGGTTTTTGAATCTTAGTTTGATATCATTCAACTACTGCTTGTTAACTTCCTAATCTCCCCCATTTTTATTCCTTTTCCATTATTCCCCCTTTCCTGAGGTACAGTTTTTCAGGTCCCTGTTGCTAAGTTATCATAGACAATGGAAAATTATGTAGAATATTTTAGCAGACTTAACAGCCATTTGGCCCAACCAACCTATGTGGAT
Organism: Sphyrna mokarran; assembly: GCA_024679065.1. Classification (NCBI taxonomy): domain Eukaryota; kingdom Metazoa; phylum Chordata; class Chondrichthyes; order Carcharhiniformes; family Carcharhinidae; genus Sphyrna; species Sphyrna mokarran. The sequence goes on from JAGIQG010000006.1 coordinate 6,378,323, forward strand.
GTTTATACTCCTCCCAAGACTCTATCCACCCCAGCTCCCTCATCCAAGCCTGTCAGGACATGTTTCTATTCTCCTTTTGCTCACGTACTTGCCTCATTTTCTTTTGAACATATCTAAGCAATTTACCTCAGCCATTTCAAAGAACAAAACAGCATGGGAAACAGGCCCTTCGGCCCAATGAGCCCGCGTCGCCACCCCGATGTTCCCACCTCTACCCGTGATCCCTGTCTATGTTTATAGATCTATGGATTAAAAACCAAATTTGAGACAATTTAGGGAGAATTTGTTTTGCCAATTAGCCTAAGAGCACATCTTTGGGATGTGGGAGGAAACCGGAGCACCCAGAGAAAACCCACCCGGGGAGAATGCGCAAACTCCCACAGACACAGGCCCAAATCCATGTATCTGCACAGCACAGCGATAGTCACTGAGCTGTCGTGTTGCCCGTCAAATGGTCCAGGTCAAGCGTACACTAACGATGTGAAGCACTAGGATGCTCTTGAAAAAAGTCCAAAAGCAGCCCTCTCACGACCCATCGCGTGTATGCCCCTCTATAGACAACAAGGTGGACCAAAGCACCTGTAGGATAAAAACAAGTACATCAATATCATCACCTATTTACACACTTCCCAGGGACTCCCAAGGCTCATGATCCTTATTTTAAATCAGTTTTCTATACCCCTCCATTCCCATTCTGTTCATGTGCCCATCTAAGTATTTCTTAAATAAATCCAGAGTGCCTGCCTCCACCACTTGGCAGCACATTTCCATATCCCCACCACCCTCTGTGTGAAAAAACTCCCACTAGCATCCAAATTATACCTTACCCCCCTCACCCTAAGCCCGTGACCCCTCGTGCTATTTGAGTCCATCCTAGGAAAAAGCTTAACCCTGTTTACTCTATCTATCCCCTTCAAAATCTTGTACACCTCTATCAGATCTCCTCTAAGTCTACGTCTTTCTAAGGAAAACAGTTCCAATTTGCCTAACCTCTCCTCGTAACTCAGACCTTCCATACCAGGCAGCATCCTGGTAAACCTCCTCTGCACTCTCTCCAGAGTCTCCACGTCCTTCCGGTAGTAAGGCGACCAGAACTGGACGCAGTATTCCAAATGAGGTCTAACCAACGTTTATACAACTGCAACATTAAAGGCCAGCTCTTGTACTCTATACCCCTTCCTATAAAGGCTAGCATACTATATGCTTTCTTCACAACCTTCTCCATTTCCTGGGGTAGGAAGTTTCATATTCTAGCCAATACTCAGCAAATAAATTTCTCTTTATTTCCCACTTGGATTTATTCATAACAATCTCACCTTTATAGTTTTGGAATCTCCCACAGGTGGAAACATATTTTCTCCACGTCTATCATTCATATTTTAAGATCCCTCCCCTGCCAAAATCAGGTCACCTCTATATCTTCTCTGTTCCAAACTGGAAAAAAATTGTTCAATTTTTCTTGAAGGTTGGAATTTCTGGTAAGACCCAGGGAGAATGTCTCTGAATAGATAAGTTAAAACAACCTGTTTTATTCTTATTTAAAAAACAATAGTTGAAGGTTGCTGATTCAATGAATTTTTTCATAATCATTTCTTCTCATGAGGAATATGCTTATGGTTTGATTATGGATGCACTAGGCTTCAGGAAGAAACAAGGATTCCTCAATGAGCCATCTGTGTGACTATTCTGTTCTCTGTAAAGGAACTGTCCCAGCCAGGAACTCCCAGCCAGCTTCCAGTTTTTCTGGATGAGCAGGTGGTACGGAATGTCGGAAGATTTTCAGCATTTTCTGATGGGCAAGTCCACATCAATTTCTGTGATGGCGTGAGACTGACCACATCTTGGGATTTTGGATCTCAATACAGGGAAGAGGCGAGGACCTCATTACAGGTCAGTTGGTCAGGATGTGCAGCATGTAGAATTGCTCCACACAGCCATACAGCATCTGTGGTCCATAGAATTGTAGAATCCTACAGTGCAGAAGGAGACCATTCAGCCCATTGAGTTGCATTGATCACAATCCCACCTGGGCTCTACCACCATATCACCTTGCATTTACCCTAGCAATCTGTCCTGATATGAAGGGACAATTTAGCATAGCCAATCCACCTAACCTGCGCAACTTTGGACTGAGAGAGGAAACCAGAGCACTTGGAGGAAACCCTCACAGACAAAGGGAGAACATGCAGAGTCCGCACACACAGTGGCATAAGCTGGGAGTCGAACCCACGTCCCTGGTACTGTGAGGCAGCAGTGCTATCCACTGTGTACTACCCACAGTTGTGAATTGTGAATTTGGGTGGGGAGAGAAAAGAACAATGTTGTCCTCTAACCTTGTGTGACACTTTGTGTTATTAATAAGTATGTATGTAGTACATTTTATAATTATAGGCATTTGGATTTAAGAATCAACAAACAGTCAATAGTGAGAAAAGACTATTTGGTCCATTGAGCTCACACTTCTAGTTTTTATGTATTAATTCATGTGCCAAGGGCATTGCTGGCTGGGCCAGCATTTATTGCCCATTCCTAGTTGCCCTTGTTCAGAAGTTGAGAATCAACCACATTGCTGTGGCTCTGAAGTTATATGTGACCAGACCAAGTAAGGGCGGCAGATTTCCTTCCCTAAAGGGCATTAGTGAACCAGGTTGGTTTTTCTGACAATCAACAATGGTTTCATGGTCATCAGTAGATTTTTATTTCCAGATATTTTTTATTGAATTCAAATTCCACCATTTGCCGTGGTGGGAATTGAACCTGGGTACTCAGAACAATAATTGAATTTTTGGATTAATAGTCTAGCAGTAATACCACTAGGCATTTACCTCTGAATAATCTATCCAATTTTGTCGCACAATTCCCCCTTCCCCATCCCATCCCAAACTTTGAATCCAGTGTCTTGTATCATCAATCTTTCTAAATGCTTCATATCTTTTGAATTAATCTCATTTCATTTGATTGACCTTTAATGTAACAATCAGTTTGCCATCATCTGTACTATTTCATATTTGCATCACACTGTGTTCACCAGGTAGTAGGCAGCATGGTGGTGCTGCCTCACAGCACCAGAGATCCAGGTTTGATTCTTGGCTTGGGTTGTTGTCTGTGCGAAGTCTGCACTTTCTCCCCATGTCTGTGTGGGTTTCCTCTGAGTTTACCCCAGTCCAACGCTGGCATCTCTACATCAGGGTTTCCTCCCACAGTCTAAAAGACGTGCTGATTAGTTGCATTGGCCATGCTAAATATATCTGAATATATCTCCCTCAATATATCTGAACTGGCGCCAGAGTGTGGTGGTTAGAGAATTTTCACAGTAACTTCATTGCAGTGTTAATGTAACCTTACTTGTGACACTAATAAATAAACTAAAACTAAACCTAAACCATATCCTCCTCCCCTGATGCTCCAATTTCCTTTATTTTTCACTTGGGCTAATTCTTTTTGCCCATCTTTCCAATGAATCTATTAAATTGATTCAGATGAGGACTCACCTCCTCCAGTTCTGTCTTCTTCCTCCCCATATATCTACCATCTTTTGGTTTTTAACCTCCACCTCATCAGGCAGATAGGGACCTCCATTTAACACCTCATCTCAAAGCTGCCACCTGTGATGCCACACTATTTCCGACCACACCACAGTATTAGTTTAGAATATGTTTTAAATTCTGGTATGAGGCCAAAAGCCACAACTTGTGTGAAAGCACTTCCTCAAATTGTTACCACTTTCACAGCTGAAAAAAAGAGGATGTGGGTTGAAGACCCAGTCCAGAGACTTAAGCAAAGAATCCCAATTGACACTTCAGTGCATTATTGGGGGAATGCTGCACTATCAAAGATGCTGCCTTTCAGATGAAATACTGCACTCCCTAACCCCTCAGATGTGTGTAAAGATCCCACTGTTTTGAAGAAGAGCAGGGAGTTCTACCTGGTGACCTGGTCAATATCCTGACCAATATCACTAATAAAAATTATCTGTTTATTTTTCATAAAAGCAAATTACTGCAGATGCTGGAATCTGAAACAAAAACAGAAAATGCTGGAAAATCTCAGCAGGTCTGACAACACCTGTGGAGGGAGAATAAAGCCAACATTTCAAGTTTGGATGACTCTTTGTCAGAGTTGAAGACAATTGAAAACAGCATGGGAGGAGGGTGGATGGACGTTGGCTGTGAGGAATGGATAGAGTGGAGCAAGAGAGATATTGACAAAGATGTCATTGACAAAAAAACAAAGGCAATGCAAATGATGGCTAATGGTCGTGGACGTGGCTAAGAAGGGCGCCAATAGCAGCGCATTAAGAGATCAGAATGTGCAAACAGCAGAACGGAGGTCAGCAATATATCAAAAACAACCTATAACAGTTAACAAATGACCCCAGTGGGATAGGGGGAAGGGTGACAGTAGTAAGGGAAAAAGGATGGAAAACAGAATTTTAAAAAAAGACGAGGAATTGAAAAATGAATCAATAAAGAAATGAAAATACAATTTAAATAATAAATTTAAATTTAAAAAGGAATAATTGATGGAAATGAGGTGAAGGTGGAGGAGAGAGTTCAGACTCTAAAGTTGAACTCAATGTTCAGTCCGGAAGGCTGTGAAGTACCCAATCAGAAGATGAGGTGCTATTCCTCCAGTTTGAGTTGGGTTTCACTGGAACATTGCAACAGGATAAAGCTGAACACGTGGACAGGAGAGCAGGATGGAGTGTTGAAGTGACAGGAAGATCTGGGTCTTACTTGCAGACAGACCAAAGATGTTTAACAAAGCGGTCACCCAGTCTGTGTCTGGTCTCTCTGGTGTACAGTAGACTGCATTGGGAGTAGCAAATGCAATAGGCCAGATTGAAGGAGGCGCATGTGAAGCACTGCTTTGCCCTTGAATGGAGAGAGGGATCGGGTAAAGGGGTAGATATTGCACCGATTATGATTGCATGGGATGGAGGTGAGGTTACCCTGGAGGGAAAGGTCCCAGTGTTATCTCTGTTCTCTCCACAGTTGCTGTTGAGATTTTCTAGCATTTTCTGTTTTTTTTTCATTTTTATGTGTGGAAACTTGCTATGAAAAATGCTTCCTTGGCTGTAAAGTACCTCAGAGCATCCAGACTTTGTGAAGTCAGGTGCTGTAGGCCATCCCTGCGACATTTGTAATGTTCCATCAAATTCTTAGCCAAAATACGGCATCAAATATTTAAAAGGATCAAAATTTTAAAGTGGTTTGTGTTGAATGGGCCAGTGTCCACTGGGGTGTTTCAGGAGTAGGGGACTCTGGCCCTACGTCAGGGAAGGGGAAATTTGTCCAGTTCCTGATGCTATCCAAGGCTTCCCTTGGAGAGAAGTGAATTGATTGATTGGGGATAGTCAGCATGGTTTCGTGAAGGGTAGGTCATGCCTTACTAACCTCATTGAGTTTTTTGAGAAAGTGACCAAAGAGGTGGATGGGGGTAAGGCGGTTGATGTAGTATATATGGACTTTAGTAAGGCGTTTGATAAGGTGGCCCATGGAAGACTTCTACAGAAAATGCAGATGTGTGGAATAGAGGGTGATTTAGCTAATTGGATTAGGAATTGGCTGGCAGATAGAAGACAGAGGGTGGTGGTTGATGGGAGATATTCATCGTGGAGTTCGGTGACAAGTGGTGTGCCTCAGGGGTCTGTTTTGGGGCCCCTGCTGTTTGTAATTTTTATAAATGATCTGGATGAGGGTATTGAGGGATGGATCAGTAAATTTGCAGATGACACTAAAGTCGGTGGAGTGGTAGATAGTGAAGAGGGGTGTTATAGTTTACAGAGTGACTTGGACAAGTTGCAGAGCTGGGCCGAGAGGTGGCAAATGGAGTTTAATGTGGAAAAGTGTGAGGTAATGCACTATGGCAGGAATAATAAATGTGTAGAGTATAGGGCTAATGGTAGGATTCTTAGTAGTCTTGATGAACAGAGGGATCTTGGTGTGTATGTGCATAGATCCCTGAAAGTAGGCAGTCAAGTCGAGAAGGTTGTTAAGAAGGCATATGGAGTCTTAGCTTTTATTGGTAGGGGGATTGAATTTCGGAGCCGCAACGTCATGTTGCAACTGTACAAAACTCTAGTGCGGCCGCACTTGGAGTATTGTGTGCAGTTCTGGTCCCCACATTATAAGAAAGATGTGGAGGCATTGGAGAGGGTACAGAGGAGGTTTACCAGGATGTTGCCTGGTATGGAGGGCAGGTCCTATGAAGAGAGGTTGAAGGATTTGAGGTTGTTTTCGTTAGAAAGGAGGCGGCTAAGAGGGGATCTTATTGAAGCATATAAGATGATTAGAGGTTTAGATAGGGTGGACAGTGATAGCCTTTTTCCTAGGATGGAGAAAGCTAGCACGAGGGGACACAGCTTTAAATTAAGGGGTATGAGTTATAGGACGGATATCAGAGGTAGGTTCTTTACTCAAAGAGTGATTAGGGAGTGGAATGCCCTGCCTGCAGCTGTTGTAGATGCGCCAAGTTTGGTGGCGTTTAAGAGGTTAATTGATAAGTATATGGAAGAGAAGGGAATGGTTTAGTTTGGAGGGGCATTGCTTTTTATTTTGGTCGGCACAACATCGAAGGCTGAAGGGCCTGTTCTGTGCTGTAATGTTCTATATCTATATCTTCTTCCCCTCCTCAATTAACTGCTGGACATGGACCATTTAGACCTGGGAAAGTCTCCTTAATGACAGTTTAGCTCCTCTCAGCTGCAAATAATCCTATTTGACTTCTCACAGGAGTTGTTATTTGGTGTTCTGGCCCATCAGTCAAATCAACCTCTCATCCACTAACTCTGTCTACACTTATCGCAGCCTTGGAAAAACAGCCAGTATAATTAAGGACCCCATGTATCCCGGACGTTCTCTCTTCTACCTCCTTCCATCAGGAAAAAGATACAAAAGTTTGAGATCACATACCAACTGACTCAAAAACAGATTCTTGCCTGCTGCTGTCAGCCTTTAGAATGGACCTACCTTGCACTAAGTTGATCTTTCTCTTTCTTCTATAGCTCTCACTGTAACATTACATTCTACACTCTCCTTCTCTATGAGTGGTATGCTTTGTCTGTGTAGCGCACAAGAAACAATACTTACTGTATGCTAATAATGTGACAATAAATCAAATCAAGTTAAGAACATTGTCTGTTTTATGTTTTTCATTAATTTGGAGATACCGAAGTCAGTATTTAATTCTCTTATTCCTACCCTGGTGCAAATCAGCTGATTTATGATAGTGCAGAATATTAAACAGTACAGACAGATGATGGTTCATGAGGTGATGTAATAATGCAATTTTCCATAATCACACCTCCCTTTTTCTCTTTGAGCAGTGGAAACCTGTGCGTGCTCCTGTGGTACTCAGTGAGACACAAACAAATGTGATGCCTGGTTGCTGTCAGTTACTGTTCCCAGATGGATCTTCCAAGCTGATATCAATGCATTCTGCTGGAGTATATGAGAGGTAAGAGCCATTACATTTTAAATATTCGACATAGTGTCTTAAGTATTTAATGGATCATTACAAATATCAAAGGGATGAACTAGCGCACCAGAAAGCACCCGATGCTATAGGAGACAGGATTGTCTGGATTCATGGCTCTGACACCCCATCCCCTACAAATTCTCTCCGGTCACAGTGATGCTGATTTAGGAGCATTCCAGGCATAAGCTCAACATGCTGCCATGGAAGAGATGGATGATCACTCCAGTGTCCCTCAATTGCTTGTACCGGAATGTTGGCAGATGTTTGGAAGATCTGTTTTCCAAGATCAGGAAGCTAAGTGGTGTCAGATTCCTGTTTCATAGAACATAGAACATGGAACATTACAGCACAGAACAGGCCCTTCGGCCTTCGATGTTGCGCCGACCAATATAAAAAGCAATGACCCTCCAAACTAAACCATTCCCTTCTCTTCCATATACTTATCAACTAACCTCTTAAACGCCACCAAACTTGGCGCATCTACAACTGCTGCAGGCAGGGCATTCCACTCCCGAACCACCCTTTGGGTAAAGAACCTACCTCTGATATCCGTCCTATAACTATCACCCCTTAATTTAAAGCTGTGTCCCCTCGTGCTAGCTTTTTCCATCCTAGGAAAAAGGCTATCACTGTCCACCCTATCTAAACCTCTAATCATCTTATATGTTTCGATTAGGTCCCCTCTTAGCCGCCTCCTTTCTAACGAAAACAACCTCAAATCCCTCAGCCTCTCTTCATAAGACCTGCCCTCCATACCAGGCAACATCCTGGTAAACCTCCTCTGTACCCTCTCCAATGCCTCCACATCTTTCTTATAATGTGGGGACCAGAACTGCACACAATACTCCAAGTGCGGCCGCACTAGAGTTTTGTACAGTTGCAACATGACGTTGCGGCTCCGAAATTCAATCCCTCTACCAATAAAAGCCAAGACTCCATATGCCTTCCTAACAACCTTCTCGACCTGACTGCCTACTTTCAGGGATCTATGCACATACACACCAAGATCCCTCTGTTCATCTAGACTACTAAGAATCCTACCATTTGCCCTATACTCTACACATTTATTATTTCTGCCATAGTGCATTACCTCACACTTTTCCAGTGAGCTGGAATGCACATGAAGCTGTTTCAGAACAGCTTCATGTGCATTCACTAAAACAACTTGAGTATTGCTGAAAAGAAAAACATGTTGCTGACATGTTTCATCTTGCAGACATCGGGACAAATGCAAGAATGCCAAATTTCAGACCATCACAACAATTTGTACAACAGGGGAAAAGGGTCCTATTGACTGGCAACTTAGCTCTGATTGGCTGAGTTGTTGCGATTGACAAAGCAATGAAAATCTAGAGGCTCCCCATACTTTTAGTTAATTCAAAAAGTTGCAAGGCTAGAATGTATTCCTTTTATTTGCAGAAAATGGATCTCTATTTGTGAACGTGTGTCACTTTTAGCAAATGGCTATGTTCTGTGCTTGACTGATTATCTTGAAAAAGTTGTTAGTAGCTTTTAGCATACTCAGGATTGTTCAGCAAGTACTGACTAATTTCAGACACTCTTATCTAACAGTTGATGTTTTGTTTTGAATTGTACAAGCATGGGCTGGTTGAGAATGGGTTGTGTTCTTCATGGACAATTGAACGAACATATCGTTTAATTTGTTCAGCTGATTGCTAGGATGTATGGCATTGTACAGGCAGTTAACTTGCATTAATCTAGCACCTTCACCATAGGAAAATGTCCCACAGGCACTTTGCACGAGTGTGTTCAGAAGAAGGGATATGAAGAGGGAATGAACAAAATTTGGGTTTTAAAGAGATTTAGTTTTTTAAGTTAAAAGTTTGTTTATTAGTGACACAAACAGGTTTACATTAACACTACAATGAAGTTATTGTGAAAATCCCCTAGTCGCTACATTCAGGTGCCTATTTGGGTACACTGAGGGAAAATTTAGCACCTAACCATCACATCTGTTGGAAAAGGAGTACAGAATGGTGGACAGGTTTAAGGAATGAATTCCAGGGCTTTTGGTCTCGATGTTTCAATTCTGGGTCATAAAAAAACCTGCAGCCACTTCTGGAATTTTGGTTTCTGATTCAGAATGGCATACTATCCCTTTCAGAACACTTCCCACTTACCCAAATCCAGAGAGTTTGGGTGCTGGTTGTAGGAGTCAGAGGTTGTGATGCTACAAGACCATGGAGGGTGATCTTGAAGTATAATCTGCTAAAGCTGTATAGTGTAGCAGAACAGGCTGTTGGGGTGTTGGCTTGTACCTGAGTGAGGAGTCTAGACTGTGTCTGCCCTCTCATTCCCTCCCCCACACGAGTGAACCTGGTACTCACAGAACCAACAAGGAGCCAGTACCTTAATGAGAGGAGGACCAGAAAAACAGCATGAAGCAGATTGGGTATAACTATAAGGTTCATGGTGGGAGATGTAGGAGGGATGGCTAAGATAGATTCTTCACTCAGAGTGATTGGGGTGTGGAATGCACTGCCTGCTGTGATAGCAGAGTTGGACACTTTAAGAACTTTCATGGGGTTATTGGATAGGCACGTGGAGCGCACCAGAATTATAGGGAGTAGGATAACTTGACCTTTAGCTTGGACGTAGCTCGGCACAACATTGAGGGCCTGTACTATGCTGTACTGTTCTATGTTTATGGGCTGGGCCTGTACCGCTGATGGGAGTGAGCATATGATTTGTTTCATCTGCATTGCATTCATTTGCATTTACACCTCCACGAATAGCCTTGAGATAAAATATCCCAAGGCCTTGTTCATCGTGGCCGGGGACTTCAATCAGGCCAAACTCAAGCATGTACTACCAAGTTACCACCAACACATTTCCTGTCCCACCAAAGGCCCAAACATGCAGGCCACTGGTACACAACTATCAAACATGCTTACCGCTCTATCACCTGCCCACACTTTGTTGCTGCTGCTGCTGAGAAACAAAAATCAAAGCAGGAAAATTCATCAAAGAGACTTGTGCAATATTGGTCTGAGGAATCGGGTGATCTCCAACAAGGCTGCTTGGAGTCAGTCGTCTGATCAACATTTAAACACTCTGTGACCAGCCTGAAAGAGTACGCCACTACAGTAACTGACTTCATTAGTAAGCATGTAGAAGACTGTGTGCCAAAGAAGCAAATCCATGTGTTCCTCAACTAGAAACCATGGATGAACAGGGAATTCCACTGTTTGCTGAAGTCCAGGTCTGATGCATTCAAGTCAGACGACACTGACCTATGCAAGAATGATATACGGAGATTCATCAAAGGTGCCAAAAGACAATACTGGACCAAGCTAATGTCCCAGGTTAGCCACACTGACCCCTGTTGTCTGTGGCAAGGTCTGCAAAACACAATAGGCTACAAGGTGAAGGCATGTAAAATCGCCGGCTCCAATGCGCCCCTCCCAAATCAACTCAATGCATTCTATCCTGTTTTGAGCAAGAGGTCAGTGAGAGCACCCTTTACCCTGGAAGCCTTCGACAAACCTGCATCTGAGATCATCGTTGTAGATGTCAGAGCAGTTTTCTTGGAGGTCAACCATGGAAAGTGAATGGCATGGCTGGGGTACGTAGGAGATCTGTATTCGCAGACATTTTCAGCCTCTTTTTACAACAATCTGAGGTCCCTGTCTACGTCAAGAAGATGACCATCATCCCAATACCTAAGAAAAGCCAAGCAGTGTACTTTAATGGCTATTGTCCGGTGGCTCTGACATCCATCGTTATGAAATGCTTGGAATCTTTTCCAGCCTCCCTGATTGCCTGGATCTACTGCAGTTCACCTATCGCTGCAACAGGTCCACAGCAGACACCATCTCCCTGGACCTGCACTCAATCCTGGAACACTTGCACAACAAAGACTCAAATCTCAGACTCCTATTAATTGACTACAGCTCAGCCTTCAACATGATTGTTCCTACGAAACTGATCTCCAAACTCCGTGGCCTGCGCCCCGGCTCCTTCCTCCGCGTCCCGGCTCCTCCCTCCGCACCCCGGCTCCTCCCTCCGTGCCCCGATTCTGAACTTCCTAACTCACAGACCACAATCAGTAAGGATTGGCAACAACACCTCCTCCATGATCATTTTCAACTGCGGTGCCCCACAAACCTGTGTTCTCAGCCGCCTACTACACTCCTTATACACCTATGACTGTGCGGCCAAATTCCCCTCGATTTTCAAGTTTGCTGACAACACCACTGTAGTGGGTCAGATCTCAAACAATAACAAGATAAGAGTACAGGAATGAGATAGAGAATCTGATGAACTGGTGCAGCAACAATAATCTCTCCCTCAATACCAGCAAAATGAAGGAGATTGTCATCAACTTCAAAAAGCATCGTGGTGAACAGGCCCCTGTCTTCATCAACGGGAATGAAGTATAAATGGTTGAGAGCTTCAAGTTTTTAGGTGTCCATGTCATCAACAACTTATCCTGGTGCCCCCATGTTGGCACTTTTGTTAAGAAAGCCCACCAATGCTCTCATAACACTAAGGAAATTTGGCATGTCAGCTATGACTCTCAACAACTTTTACAAATGCACTATAGAAAGCTTTCTGGTTGTATCACAGCTTGGTATGGGCTCCTGCTCTACCCAACACCACAAGAAACTACAAAAGGTTGTGAATGTATCCCAGTCCATTTTGTAAACCAGCCTCCTATCCATTGACTGTGTCTACACTTCCCACTACCTCAGAAAAGCAACCGGCATAATTAAGGACCCCACGCATCCCGGACATTCTCTCTTCCACCTTCTTCTGTTGAAAAAAGATACAAAAGTCTGAGGTCGCATACCAACTGACTCAACAGCCTTTTCCCTGCTATCATCAGACTTTTGATATTATTACTGTTATTGTTATTATTATTATTATTATTTGATATATATTAAGTTTCTTTTTCTACACCCTAGCTATGACTGTAACACTACATTCTGCACTCTCTTGTTTCCTTCTCTATGAATGGTATGCTTTGTCTGTATAACATGCATTTATTTGTATACTAATACATGTGACAATAATAAATCAAATCAATTTTCTGTGATTTCTCTAGATATACTACTGCAGCAATAGACTGGTGTCGGTGGGTGAGTGAAGACTGTTGCAGGAAAACATCACGGGATTATTCCAGTCCACGAGTAAATACACAGAATGAGAACAGGTGAGGAATTTGTTCTTATCTATGTTTAAATTTTAAGGTTTTAATTACTTTCTGACCACACAGAATCCCTTCAGATTTCTCAAATCTCCAAAATGAGTTACTGTCAAATTGACACAGGCAGATTTTTTGTATTCCTGATTCAAAATCTACACGCACACTCTCCCTATGGAGGTAAATCCCACCCACCCAAATCCCAGTATAAATGTCAAGTTACAGTCATTCCTCTGAATTGCTAACATGTTCGAATTTGCTGTTCGGTTAACTGATATCCATCTTCTTCCAGTTTACTCTCATTTGAAAAATGCTACCCTGGTGATGTCCTCATTAACATGGATGCTGTACCAAGGTGGTTAGATTTGGGAGCTTAATCTTTGTTCTGGTTTTAAGTTTTACAGAATGGAGTCTTGTTCTCTCTTTTGACTCCTCATTCTCGTAAGGGTCTCTTCCTTTCCCTTCTGATTTTATCATCTGTCCTTACTGAACTTGTCCTAATCCGAATCTCTCCCATCCATCCTTTCACTGTTACAGAGTCTTGTAAATTCTCTACTGACAAGGCAATTTCCAAAAGCTGTCTTGTTTCCTTTAATTCCACATCTCCTGGTTATGGCTGAATCCTGGAGAAAAATACAAAACCATTTTCCCCAGCACCTCCTCCAGCCTTCAGCCTGTCACAATGGCAATGGCAGTGACATAAGATAAAGGTACACGGAGTTGGGAGTAAGGTGTTAGTGTGAATTGAGGACTGGCTATTTAACAGGAAGCAGAGAGTCAGAATAAATGAGTGCTTTTCCAGTTGGCAATCAGTGACTATTGGCATGCCGCAGAGATTTGTGTTGGGGCCTCAACTATTTACCATATATATATATAGAGTATATGGAAGAGGGGGCTGAGTGTAGGGTAACAAAGTTTGCGGATGACATAAAGATGAGTGGGAAAGCGAATTGCGTGGAGGACACAGCAAGTCTGCAGAGAGATTTGGATAGGCTAAGTGAGTGGACGAGGATCTGGCAGATGGAGTATAACATTGTTAAATATGAGGTTATCCGCTTTGGAAGGAATAATAGTAAAATGGACTATTATTTAAACAGTGAAAAATAACAACATGCTACTGAGCTGAGGGACCTGGGGGTCCTTGTGCATAAATCACAAACATTCAGTCTGTGGGTGCAGCAGGTAATCAAGAAGGCAAATGGAATGTTGGCCTTTATCGCGAGAGGAATGGAATATAAAAACAGGGAGGTCTATTGTGCCAGGCACTGGTGAGGCTGCACCTAGAGTACTATGTACAATTTTGGTCCCCTTATTTAAGAAGGGATATGTTAGCGTTGGAGGGGGTGCAGAGAAGGTTCACCAGGTTGATTCTGGAGATGAGGGGGTTAGCTTATGAGGGGAGATTGAGTAGACTGGGCCTGTACTCATTGAAGTTTAGAAGGTTGAGGGGAGATCTTATAGAGACATATAAGATAATGAAGGGGCTAGACAAAGTAGAAGTAGTGAGGTTATTTCCACTTAAAATGCAAACAAGAAGGAGGAGGCATAGCCTCAAAATACGGGGGAATCAATTTATAACAAAGTTGAGGAGGAACTTCTTCTTCCAGAGAGTAGTGAATCTTTGGAATTCTCTGCCTATTGAAGCAGTGAAGGCTACTTTGTTAAATGTGTTTAAGTCACAGATAGTTAGATTTTTGACCAGTAAGGGAATTAAGGGTTATGGGGAGCAGGCAAGTAAGTGGAACTGAACCACTATCAGATCAGCCATGATTTTATTGAATGGCAGGGCAGGCTCAAGGGGCTAGATGGCCTACTCCTGCTCCTATTTCTTAAGTTCTTATGTCTTCAACAACTTACTTGACCATGCTTACTCTATGAAGACCATAGCCAGACTAGAGCTTCTTCCTTTGGTGCAATACCCAATTTTCATCTCTTCTATCCCAAATTCCAGAATTATTGGCTTGAATGTAAATGTTCACTCATGTCCCTCAGGGAAGGGAGCCTGCCATCCTTACTCTCCAATGTGACCTAAACTCTGTACCACTTTTTTAAAAAAAACACTCCACTAACTTCTGAACACTTAAACAAATTTATTAAATTAAGTTATTCACTTTCCTCAGAATAGTCTTTCTAAGCTCTGCTTCTGGAGGCTTTGATCCTGACTGGGGTGTATCTACAGGTGGCCATTGAGCACAATGTCCATTCTACACGGTGAGTCTGGACACTGCCCACTCCGCATGTCACTGCACCTCGAACAAAGAACAGCACAGCACGGGAAACAGGCCCTTCAGCCCATCGAGCTCATGCTGCCCATTTAACAGCACGAGTTCCCATTTCCACCCATGACCCTTGTCTATGTTTATAGAAATCACACTGGAAACCAAATTGGGGAGACAATTTAGGGATAATTTGTTTCACCAACAAGCATAGGAGCACATCTTTCAGGTGTGGGAGGAAACCGGAGTACCTGGAGAAAACCCACGCAAGCACAGGGAGAATGTGCAAACTCCCACAGATATTGGCCCAAGTCCATGTATCTGCACAGCAAACAGTGATAGTCATTGAGCTGACGAGTTGCTTATCAACTGGTCCAGTTTAAGCATATACTAACGATGTGAAGCACTAGGCTACTCTCGAAAAATCCAAGAGCAGCCCTCCCACGACCTATCGCGTGTATGCCCCTTGTTGGACAACAAGGTGGACCGAAGCACCTGTGGAATAAAAGAGAAAAACATCAATAAAATGCACATCTTATGCAATTCCCAGGAACGTTCCAAGGCTCTTGATCCCTATTTAAAACAGTCTTCTATATCCCTCCATCTCTATTCTGCTCATTTGCCTATCTAAGTATCCCTTAAATAACTCCAGCGTGCCTGCCTCCACCATCTTACTTGGCAGTGCATTCCATACCCCCACAACCCTCAGTGTGAAAAACCTCCCTCTAATATCCAAATTATATCTTGCCCTCCTAAGCCGTGACCCCTCGTAATATTTGATTTCAGCCTAGGAAAAAACTTACTAATGTTCATTCTATCTATACCCTTCATAATCTTATATACTTCTATTAGATCTCCTCTAAGTCTACGTCTTTCTAAGGAAAACAGTCCCAATTTGCCTAACCTCTCCTCATAACCCAGACCTTCCGTACCAGGCAGCATCCTGGTAAACCTCCTGTACACTCTCTCCAGGGTCTCCATGTCCTTCCGGTAGCAAGGCGACCAGAACTGGACGCAGTATTCCAAATGAGGTCTAACCAATGTTCTATACAACTGCAACATTAAACACCAGCTCTTGTACTCTATACCCCTTCCTGTAAAGGCTTGCACACCATAAGCTTTCTGCACAACCTTCTTCACCTATACTGCCACCTTCAAAGACATATGTACTTGCACCCCCAGGTCCATCTGCATTTCTATATTCTTAATAGGTCTACCCTTTATCATATACCTCCCCCCTACATTCTTTCTCCCAAAATGCATCACTTCGCATTTATCAGGATTGAATTCCATCTGCCATCTATCTGCCCAAGCTACCAGCCTATCTATGTCCTGCTGTATTGCCTGACACTGCTCCTCACTGTCTGCATGTCCAGCCATCTTCGTGTCATCTGCAAACTTGGTGATCACACCTCTTGCACACCTCGGTCCATCTTTTCCTCAGCTGATGATTGTGGTAATGGAGATGCTGATATAGTGGGAATGTCACTGAGCCAGAGATCAAGGCTAATGCTCTGTGGATGTGTCCGAATCCCATGATGGCTGGTGGAATTTAAATTCAAGTAATAAATCTGGAATATAAAACTAGTCTCAACAGTGGTGACCAAAACAATTTGCATTATTGTAAAAACCTATCTGGTTCACTCATGTCCTTTAGGGAAGGAAATCTGCCGTCCTTACCTTGTCTGGCCTACATGTGACTCTAGACCCACAGCAATGTAATTGACACCTTATAGTCCTCTGAAAGGCCCAGTAAGCCATTTAGTTCAGTGGCAATTAGTAATGGGTAACATCTCATGGAAGAATAAATTTATAAAAACTAAATAATAGATTTGAGTGTGAAAGTGAGTCAACTGCTTCCATATCCCAAAGGGACTAAAGTCAGTAGTAGCATTCCATCAACTAAATTACCACACACCAGGAATTGAACCTAAGATCTTTCCAGTCAGTGTGGCTCATGGAATGTACTATCAGGAACACCTCCACTAAGTGTAGGCCGGTGTTTACCCTTTCTCAAGTGTGTCAGACTCTGTACCTAGCCACTGAAAAGTAGCTGAATTATCTAAGGCGTGTTATTAGCTGTGGCTCAACTAGTCTGTCTACCTCCATACGGAGGATAGTCTCCCACTCTTCCTACTGCTGAGGTGATGAGCGAGATTCCTGTTCAGAACACAAGTGCTACTTACAGCTTTGAAGAGACAATGATCTTGGGTCACCCCAGGCCACATTAATATTCAGTGTATGTTCCACAATGTTCTTGGGTGAAATGCTTCACAAATCTCTCTGTCTTTTCCAGGTCTGTAATTGCAGAACTTCAAAAAATCCAGAGGTTTAACTGTATCCTTTTGATATGTTGATTTGAATGCACTATTGGTGATTTCTGGGTCCAAAGTAATAAGATTTAATTTAGCTTGTGGGGAAAACTGTCTCTCTTGTTTGATTTTACTTTATTAAAATACTGATTACAATTCAGAAATATTTCATTGGATGTAAACAGCTTTGGGATGTCATGAAGGGTGTTACATAAGTATAAGTTAATTCTTCTCTGTCTTTGACTCTGGCCTTCCTCGTACTGTCTTTCTATTTGATTTCTAATATCTTTCCTAATAATGGAATTTTTTAATGAGAATCTGGAGAGTGTTGGTAGTTCAGATCTGGGCAGAGAGGCATTCTGAGGCATCGATTGACACTGGGGACTAGTGGTGGTGGTGTTGGGATGCCCATGCTGTAAGATCCTGCTTTATCACTAGTATCATAGAATCCTACAGTGCAGAAGGAGGCCAGTTTATGGATGAAAAGGGAATGGTTTAGGTTAGAGGGTCATTGCTTTTTCTTAATTGGTCGGCGCAACATCGAAGGCCGAAGGGCCTGTTCTGCACTGTAATGTTCTATGTTCTATTTGGCCCATCGAGCCTGCACTGACAACAATCCTACCCAGGGATCCCTGTAACCCCATGTATTTACCCTCCTAATCCCTCTGACACTAAGAGGCAATTTAATATGGCCAATCAACCTAACCCAAACATCTTTGGAGCGTGGGAGGAAATCGGAGCACCAGGAGGAAACCCACACAGACACAGCAAAATTCCACATAAACAGTCACTCAGCGCTGGAATTGAACCCAGGTCCCTGGTGCTGTGAGACAGCACTGCTAAATAGTCTACCACTATGCTTCCCCCACTAGGAGTGGAGGAGTAATCAAATCCTTGAGTGGAGCTGGATGAGAGAGAGATGGATGGTGGGGTAAGGGAATGGTGTTAGTGCTCAGCCTTGATTGTGGGGTTTTGAAGGAATATAGGCTGAGGCTGTAAAGGGGGAAGGAACCAGAACATGAAGGGAAACTATACAGGATCTAGATTGATCTGATTATTATATAATCAGCACATGGTTAGCAAGGACAAATCCTATATGACTATCATCAATCAGCACGAGATTCATCTATCACAACCTAACCGAATGCTCCAAACTGACCACTGCGAAGCTTGAGAAAATCTACTCTGGTACGGAATGGCGAGATTGTCTGGTAGTCCGTTTCTATACTGTAGTATAGGACCATGAATGGCCCACTTCCATAATCCCTGACACCACACCTCAAAGGAGATGTTACCTTGAAAAGGATGCAGCAAAGCTTCACCATAGAAACACAGAAGCTAGGAGGAGGCCATTTGGCCCTTTGAGCCTGCTCCGGCACTCATTATAATCATGGCTGATCGTCCAACTCAATATTCTAATCCTGCTTTCTCCCTATAACCTTTGGTCCCATTTGCCTAAGTGCTATATCCAGCCATCTCTTGAATCCATTCAATGTTTTGGCATCAGCTACTTCCTGTGGTAATGAATTCCATAGGGGCATCATTCTTTGGGTGAAGAAATATCTCTTCAAGTGGTTCTTAAATGGTCTACCCTGAATCCTCAGACTGTGACCCCTGGTTCTGGACTCCCCCACCATTGGAAATATCCTCCCTGCATCTTACCTTGTCTAGTCGTGATAGGATTTTATAAGTCTCTGAGATTCTCCCCACATTTGTCTGAAACACAGTGAAAATAATCCTAACCGAGCCAATCTCTCCTCAGATATCAGTCCTTCCATCTCTGGAATGAACCTGGTAAACCTTCACTGCACTCCTTCAAGAGCAAGAACATCTTTCCTCTGAAAAGGAGACCAAAACTGCACACAATACTCTATATGTGGCCTCACCAAGGCCCTTGTATAACTGAAGCAACACATTCCTGCTCCTGTACTTGAAACCTCTCACAGTGAAGGCCAACATACCATTTGCCTTCTTTACTGCCTGCTGCACCTGCATGCTTGCCTTCAGTGACTGTGCTCAAGGACACCCAGATCCCTCTGCACACTCCCCTTTTCCAATTTACAGAATGAGATCATCAGGATGATACTGGGACTCAAAGGGTTAAGTTAGGAAGACTGGTTGCATAGACTAGCTGGCTTATATTTTCTTTAGTGTTTAAATTAAGGGTCCAGTTGGAAGTGTTTAAGCTGATCAAAGGAACACTCTGCCCTGGCTGAGTTCAGGGTCAGTTCAAAATTCCATGGCTGAGATTGATTATTTGTTTTGCTAGATAAGGGTATTAAGGGATACAGAACCAAGGCAGGTTAGTGAGGTAACAAATCATCTCTGATTTGTTCTAATTGAATGGCGGGATGGGGCTTGCTGGGCTGAATGGCCTCCTGTTCTCGTGTTTTAGTTGTTACTTGACAATAGAATGTATCACCTGTATTCTGACAAACAGTTTAATTCACATAACGGTGTTTACAGGAAAGATTCCTAGTGAGGAGTATGATACATCACAGGGGAGAAGACAGTGACTGCCCCTGAGCCATCAATTCTATATTTGTAATGTGTCTGACCCCAGTTTTCGTAGGATTAGTGAGATAATGAGGAGCTCTCAGGTGAGCCTGTGAACTAACCTTCCTCTTTGTTTCATTCTGAAGGGGAATGAGGAAAACATGTTCTAACAAATAGATTTTAAAAAACAAATGCCCCTCAAACTGTTAGTTTGGATGTAGGAAAAAAATGATCACCTGCTCTAATTGTCCTCTGTATTTTTGAATGCTTTTTTATCTTTATGTCTGGTTTAATCTTTCATCATTGTTAAAGCCTCTTATCTCTGCCATCCTCTTCCTGAATCACTTTTCCACCCTCTCCATAACCTCGACATTCTTCCTAAGGGAAGGAACTCAAACCTTAAACATAAAGCATAAAACACTATGGCACAAACAGGCCCTTCGGCCCACAAGCTGCATTGATCATATCCCTACTTACCATCTATCTATTTATAACCCTCAATCCCATTAAATCCCATGTACTCATCCAGAAGTCTCTTGAGAGTTTGCCTCCACCACCACTGATGGTAGCCGATTCCACTCACTCACCACCCTTTAATTAAAATCTTACCCCTGACATCTTCTCTGCACCTACTCCTCAGCACCTCAAACCTGTGTCCTCTTGTAGCAACTATTTCAACCCTGGGAAATAGCCTCCGAGAATCCACCCTATCTATACCTCTCAACATCTTATAAATCTCTATCAGGTGACTTCTCATCCTTTGTCTCTCCAGGGAGGAAAGACCTAGCTCCCTCAACCTATCCTCATAAGGCATACCATCCAATCCAGGCAACATCCTTGTAAATCTCCTCTGCACCCTCTCAATAGCTTCCACATCCTTCTTGTAGTGAGGTTATTAGCACATGGAACACACCAGAATGAGCTTGATCTTGGGTTCAGACATAGCTCAGCACAACATCAAGGGCTGAAAGGCCTTTAGTATGCTGTACTGTTTTTCATTCTATGTAGTCACATAGAGGCAAAAGGTCTTTAGAAAGGCATCATATGTCGGCACAGGATTGGTGAGCCAAAGAGCTTGTTCCTGTGCTAGACTGTCCTTGTATTTGGTCAAAAACTGTATTTATTTCCAACAAAGAATGATTCTTTGAAATATCACGAGTAGAACAATGCTATAAAAATGCAAGTTCATAAATCTGGCTTGGTGACCAACTAGCAGTTGGTAAGTTGTCTACTCTGCATGGGTGTATTCCTAGATATTCCATCAGCCACCATCTCTCATTATAAGTTTCTGCCCCCTCACTCTGCCACCCGAAATATTCACCCTTACACTAGCCATCTACCCATGGCCAATTGGGAAGCCAAGTAAGAAGTCTCACAACACCAGGTTAAAGTCCAACAGGTTTATTTGGTAACACAAGCCACTAGCTTTCGGAGCGCTGCTCCTTCATCAGGTGAGTGGGATTTCAGTTCACAAATAGGGCATATACAGACACAAACTCAATTTACAAAATAATGGTTGGAATGTGAGTCTTTACTGGGTAATCAAGTCTTAAAGGTACAGACAGTGTGAGTGGAGAAAGGGTTAAGCACAAGTTAAAGAGATTGTATTGTCTCCAGCCAGGACAGTTAGTGAGATTTTGCAAGCCCAGACAAGTTGTGGGGGCTACAGATAGTATGGCATGAACCCAAGATCCCGGTTGAAGCCGTCCTTGTGTGTGGAACTTGGTTATCAGTCTCTGCTCAGCGACTCTTGTGTTGTCGTGTGTCGTGAAGGCCACCTTGGAGAACCCTTACTCGGTTCACCTTGCACTATCTGTGATCCCCACTTTTGCCTGGGCTTGCAAAATCTCAATAACTGTCCTGGCTGGAGACAATACAATCTCTTTAACTTGTGCTTAACCCTTTCTCCACTCACGTTCTGTATACCTTTAAGACTTGATTACCTGTAAAGAATTGCATTACAATCATTATTTTGTAAATTGAGTTTGTGTCATTATATGCTCTGTTTAAATTGAAATCCTACTCACCTGATGAAAGAGCAGTGCTCCGAAAGCTTATGCTACCCAATAAACCTGTTGGACTTTAACCTGGTGTTGTGAGACTTCTTACTGTGTTTACCCCAGTCCAACACCGGCATCTCCACATCATTGATGTGCCAACAGACTCTGTTAGCTAATTAAATTCTTCTTGACTTTCAGCCAAGCCACCATTTCCCTACACAACCCTCATCATCAATATTTTTATAACTAATAAACAGCATGCAAAGGAAATAAAAAGAAAACCTTTTTTGAATGTCACTTATTATCTCCTGGTGTTGTTCACAAGAGTGTTCTGGAGATAAAGCTTCATTTTGTGGAGAATCCAGGGCAGTCCTGAAGAGTTGATAAATCTAATTATTTTGACAGGTTTGGTGTTACCTTTTTGTATAGTTTATGTCCTTGTTGTGACCAGCGAAGGACAGGTGTAAGGACTCCCCTCTACCATTTCTCATTCATCACAACAGAGTTTTTAAATATTTATAAGGGTGAATATGTCAGTTCAGAGTATGTACCTGAGTGCTGATTCCAAACATTCAGTCTGACTGGCTTTCTTGAGCTTAAACAAGTCAGGATTAATCTTTATTGTGCTATAAACCCATCCAGGTAAAGATATTAAACTATTAGAAAAGGTAAACACACACATCCCAACTGTTGCAACACATATGCACATGTTTATGAAAACATGTTTTTGCTGCCTTGAGATGATCCTTCTGCAGACAGCTTCAAAAAAAAAACAAGGTTTTATCATAAAGACTTCCAAAAATCAAAGAGTTTAGTCCTGTGATTGTCCATTAAATGGAAGACAATTGGTAGTTTATTCATGCTGATGGAGTTCCGTGATCAAAGTCATTGATATACAATAGAGGCAGATACTGGTTCTTACCAGTTCTTTTGTGCATCATCAGTTTTGTGAGTTCTCTGGTGGCTTGGAGACAAAAAGTGAGACTTTATCATCTTCGCTGTTTTGGAGTAAATCCTGATAAGGGGAGGTGCAACATTCCAGAAGGATGTGTGGTCTATGCATGTTCATTGTAATCTATTTGTAGAAGCTTGGCCAGCTCATATCCCCAAATGTCAGGTGACCTGTTTCAGGCATCTGAAATCTGCCTTTGTTATAACAGTTGAAATTGCCTTTTTTTTAAAAAGAAGTTCCATATGAGTCCAACAGAATAAATTGAAATATAATATTTGATGTCAACAGACCACTAACATCATCCAGAATCTCTCACTTCTCTCTTTCTAATAAATTTATCAACTTGAGTTTTCTTTAATGTGATTGTCTGCAGTTCTCCTGGAGAACTCCAACCATCTGAAGCAGGACCCCCCATCGCACGCCAGTCCTGACCTTCACCAACCTACTGAGACCCCCAGCCTGTGCCGTGGAGTGACGAGTCAGAGTGTAGAGATGGCACTGAGGCAGACAGGCCAAACAATCCAAGACATTGACCTATTCCTGGAGATGAACAAGAGGAGTGTGAATGAAATGAGAGGGGCAAAGCATTTGGGAGTCATGGGAGAACAATGGGGTGAGGTTGGAAATATCCCACTGGTGCAGCAAGGACTGCGTCTCTGAGGCTTATTGTTGCTTCACAGTGGGAAACACTCAAACTATCATGCACTTTAGAATTGTGAATTTGGCATTGATCTTGAGTTTTTACCAACTTGATTCCAAGTCTTTATTTCATTAAGTGCTTAAAAAAAACCTGTCAGATCCCAAGGCAATGACAGTTTCCATCCACCGCATTCAGAAGCTTCATCATCAGGTGAGTTAGTAGTGGGCGATTGTGCCAGGACCTTTCATTCTCACAGTGGGTCTGCGGCTCAATGGATAGCACTCTCACCCCTAAAGCTGAAAGGTTGTGGGTTCAAGTCCCAGAGACTTGAGCACGGAACCCAGTTTAAAACTCACTGAGGGGTCCTTGTGCTGTTGAAGATGCTGTCTTTTCTTCAGTAAGAGATACCAATCTCCCCACCCCTCCACCATCTTTCCTCCAGGATGGATGTAAAGAATCCCATGGCCGCTGTTTTGAAAAAGAGCAACAAAGTTCTTCTCAGTATCCTGATAAGTGCATTTCAATAAAGATCATTATCATGTTAGTGTCAGGGGAACCAGCTAGGGTAAATGTATGGGGTTGTGGGGATAGGACTTGGGTAGGATTGTGTTTGGTGCAAACTCAATGGGCCAAATGACTTCCTCCTGCACTGTAGGATTCTATATATTATTATTTGTGGGAGCTTACTGTGTACAAACTTGTATTTCCTACAGTACAGCAGTGACTGTAATTCAGAAGTGCGTTAATGACTGTAAGGCACTTTTGAACATGAGGTTGTGACTAGATGCTATACAAAAGCTAGTAACATTTTAGCAGCCTATGTGTTCTAATAATATTTGTGTGATTATTGGGAATAATTGCCTGCAGATGACCGAGATGTTTAGAAGTTAAAACTAGATGAAAATATTGTGGAATTCCTTTGGTCGTGCATTGTTTAAGATGAGGGAGGCTGCTGGGGGATGGGGATGAGTCACAAAATCAGACCTGCCGAATTCTAACCCTGTGAGTCACAGTCCCAGCTGGAATCAACAAATTGCACTGGACATATGAAATAAAATATACTCCCAAAAAACATACAAAAGAATTTCAGGTAAATTACTTTCTCTATATAGATCAAAGCCAGTAGCTATCCACAGCAAGATCCCACAAATAGTAACACGATGAGTTTTGATAATCGATCTTTTTAGTAGTGCTGGCTGAGGGAGGAATATTGGCCGGAGGACTGTGAGAATCTTTAATTGGTGCTTGAAGATCTCTTAATGTTTCAGTGAAACAGACTGATGAGGCTATTGTTCCGCATCTGATTGGAAGAATAGTGAACAACAACCTGAATTATATTGAGCAGTGAGTTATATTGAGCAGTGAGTATGTGTACTATTCTATTTTACCTATATTCTATGGACTTTAGTCCATCTACCTGATCAATTTGCTTTAGATCCATTATTGCAATACACAAAAGAAACTAAAATCCATACATGAGGAATGCAGTTGTGTGCACCAGTCTTGAAATGGATACCCTTGAATTCACATAAACCCTGCAGTTCGTGTCACAGATCACACGTGCAAACCATTCTAAAGCTAAAATGGTCCAACAGTTCGTTCCAAAACAATTGGCGAGAAGCTATTTGCAGTAAATCCCAGCTGGGCGGGGAGGTGGGAGGCTTTTACATCCAGTCTGAAGCAGACAGTCGGCAACATAACCTAGGAAGTAGGAGCTACAGTAAACAAACCAGCTTCTTGAGTCTGCTTCACTGTGTGACAAGATCATGGCTGATCTTTGACCTAAACCGCCCCCTCAATGTCTCCTGATTCCCTTAAGAATTTAATGGCTTCATCCAGCTGTTTGACGGTAAAGCTTTCCAGATGTCAGAAGGGAAATGGGTTTCCCCTCAAGGGAAGAGCTGAGGAAATGCAAGTTCCAAAGAAGAGCTTTTGATACGTAACCTGGAAATACTGCACTTAAAAATCACTCACTATCTGGGAAAGTTTTGTGGAGTGGAATTGGTCGCTATAAAAATGCAAGCTTTTTTGCAATCACTCTTATCTCCCTCGGAGTGTATGGAGTTTAGACTGTACTGGCACATGAATTGGAGCTAACAAACTTGTACTTTTCTTTAAATCACTACTGTCATCTTGCGTTCAATTGATTAGTGTTCTAAGCAGTTTTTTTTGTTGTATTTAACTTTGTGACATTCAATAAAATGTACAAGTTCTTTATTTTAAATCCCTTTTATGGATTGGTGTGATGCAGAATTCTGCTGGAATCCCTGTTTTGTGTTCAGCTGCATACAATACCCACTATATGAGATATTGGCTTTGATTTTGATTTGAATTATTATTGTCACAGTAGGTATACAGTGAAAAGTATTGTTTCTTGTGTGCTATACAGACAAAACATACCATTCATAGAAAAGGAAAGTAGAGAGTATAGAATATAGTGTTGCAGTCATAGCTAGGATGTAGAGAAAGATCAGTTTAGTGCGAGGTAGAAGCTGTTCTGACTGGGAGAGAGGGAATGTTGTTGAACGCTGTTGGGGGTACATGTCTTTTCACTATGATCAGATTTACTGCTATGGAACTTAAGCGTAGAAACATTCCTGTTTATGTTCCACTCTACTACTTCTCACTTCATCAGGATATTGCCTTCTCCCTCAAATACTTATCCAGCTTCCCCTGAAATGCACCCATGCTGCATGTCTCAACCATTATCATGGTAACGAGTTCCAAATTCTAGCCACTCTGAGTCACAAGTAAAGAAGCAGGAATAAATCAACATGGCCCTTGAAGCCTGCTCTACTGTTCAATATAATCATTCCGATCTTGGGTTTCAGCACTATTTTCCCACCCATTCCCCATATCCTTTAATTCCCTGAGAGAGCAAAAAATCTCTACATCCCAGCCTTAAATATACTCAACAATGCAGCATTGATGAGGTGGAAAATTCCAGAAGTATACAAGGCTTTGAGTTAAGTAATCTCCTCATCTCAGTTTTAAATGACTGGCTGCTTACCCTGAGACTGTGCCCCTGTATTTTAGATTCCCCGTCCCCTGGAAGCAATCTCTAGGTCAACTCTATTAAGCAACTTAAAAATCTTGGATACTGCAATGAGGTTACTCACGAAACATGTATCCAAGAAATTGTATTATTTTCTATTGGTTACATTCAAGTCATATTTTAAACCGTCAGGAAGATAACTAAGACAAGAGACAGAATGACTGTTGTCAGTCTAAGCTATGTTAATGATCCATCCCAGCAAGACTGTGAAATATTTACCTGAGGCAAGTTAGTAAGAATGGGTACAGAACAAGAATAGATCAAAAGGGGGAAACATAAAGGTTTTTATGTCAAGAAATGAAGATCGGTGAAAACAAATATAGATCCCCTACACCAGAAACGGGAACTTTGATTTGATTTATTTTGTCACATATATACAATGAAAAGTATTGTTTCTTGCGCACTATACAGACAAAACATACCGTTCATAGATAAGGAAAGGAGTGTGCAGAATGTAGTGTTACAGTCAGAGCTAGAGTGTAGAGAAAGATCAATGTAATGTGAGGTAAGTCCATTCAGAAATCTGACAGCAGCAGGGTAGAAGCTGTCCTTGAGTTGGTTGGTGCGTGACCTCAGACTTTTGTATCTTTTTCCTGACGGAAGAAGGTGGAAGAGAGAATGTCAGGGATGTGTGGGGTCCTTAATTATGCTGGCTGCTTTGCCGAGGCAGCAGGAAATATAGACAGAATCAATGTATGGGAGGCTGGTTTGCGTGATGGATTGGGCTATGTTCACAACCTTTTGTAGTTCCTTGCAGAATTTGTTCCCCATTATAAATTCAGCAATTATTTTATAATTTATTTATGATGGGGAACAAAAATGGCTGACCAACGAAAGACATTCTTGGATTCTGCCTTCACAAAGGAGGACACAAATAACATAGCAGAAATGTTAGGGAACACAGGATTAAATTAGAGGGAGAAAGGATTAGAACAAAGAACAAAACAGCACGGGAAACAGGCCCTTAGGTTCAAAGAGCCCGGCTGCCACCCCAATGTTCCCACCTCTACCCGTGATCCCTGTCCATGTTTATAGATCTATGGATTAAAAACCAAATTTGAGACAATTTAGGGAGAATTTGTTTTGCCAATTAGCCCAAGAACACATCTTTGGGATGTGGGAGGAAACCGGAGCACCCGGAGAAAACCCACGCAAGCACGGGGAGAATGCGCAAACTCCCAAAGACACAGGCCCAAATCCATGTATCTGCACAGCACAGCGATAGTCACTGAGCTGTCGTGTTGCCCATCAAATGGTCCAGGTCAAGCGTACACTAACGACGTGAAGCACTAGGATACTCTTGAAAAATCCAAGAGCAGCCCTCTCACGACCCATCGCGTGTATGCCCCTCGTTAGACAACAAGGTGGACCAAAGCACCTGTAGGATAAAAACAAGTACATCAATATCATCATCTATTTACACACTCCCCAGGGACTCCCAAGGCTCATGATCCCAATTTTAAATCAGTTTTCTATATCCCTCCGTTCCCATTCTGTTCATGTGCCCATCTAAGTATTTCTTAAATAACTCCAGAGTACCTGCCGCCACCACTTTACTTGACAGCACATTCCATACCCCCACCACCCTCTGTAAAGAAACTCCCTCTAGCATCCAAATTATACCTTACCCCCTCACCCTAAGCCCATGACCCCTTGTGTTATTTGAGTCCATCCTAGGAAAAAGCCTAACCCTGTTTACTCTATCTATCCCCTTCAAAATCTTGTACACCTCTACTAGATCTCCTCTAAGTCTACATCTTTCTAAGGAAAACAGCCCCAATTTGCCAAACCTCTCCTCATAACTCAGACCTTTCATACCACGCAGCATCCTGGTAAACCTCCTCTGCACTCTCTCCAGAGTCTCCATGTCCTTCCGGTAATAAGGCAACCAGAACTGGACGCAGTATTCCAAATGAGGTCTAACTAACGTTTTATACAACTGCAACATTAAAGGCCAGCTCTTGTACTCTATACCCCTTCCTATAAAGGCTAACATACTATATGCTTTCTTCACAACCTTCTCCACTTGCTCTGCCACCTTCAGAGACTTGTTCACCTGCACCCCCAGGTCCCTCTGCGTTTCTATACTCTTAATAGGTCTACCCTTTATCATATACCTCCCCGCTACATTCTTTCTCCCGAAATGCATCACCTCACATTTATCAGGATTGAATTCCATCTGCCATCTATCTGCCCAAGCTACCAGCCTATCTATGTCCTGCTGCATCGCCTGACAATGCTCCTCACTATCCGCAAGTCCAGCCATCTTTGTATTGTCTGCAAACTTGCTGATCACTCCACTTACTCCCTCTTCCAAGTCATTTATATATATTATAAATAGAAGAGGTCCCAGTACCGAGCCCTGTGGCACACCACTAGTGACTGACCTCCAGCTAGAGAAACACCCTTCCACTATTACTCTCTGTCTCCTGTTACTAAGCCAGTTACTTATCCATCTAGCTACCTGTCCTTGTATCCCATGAGCCATGACCTTTTCAACTAACCTCCCATGAGGGACTTTGTCAAACATCTTACTGAAATCCATAGAAACGACATCAATGGCTCGCCCTTCGTTGACTGTTTTCGTCACCTCCTCAAAACATTCTACCAGATTTGTAAGGCACGACCTCCCCTTAACAAAGCCATGCTGCGTATCCCTAATCAGATAGCAACACTCTAAGTGCCTATACATCCTGTCTCTAAGAATCCCCTCCAACAGCTTCCCTACCTTTGACGTCAAACTCACCGGCCTATAATTTCAGGGTTATCCCTACGACCCTTTTTAAACAATGGTACAACATTAGCTATTCTCCAGTCCTCTAGGACCTCACCTGTGTCCAAAGAAGAGACAAAGATTTGCGTCAGAGGCCCAGCAATTTCACCTCGCGCCTCCCTAAGCAGCCTGGGATAAATGCTATCAGGCCCCAGAGATTTATCAGTTTTAATGCTATCTAGAAGCTCTAACACTTCCTCCCTTGGTGTGGATATTTCCCTCAACTGGTCCACAGCTCCCTCAGAGACAGGAGCTGTCAACAAGCCCCTCTCCTTCGTGAATACCGATGCAAAGTATTCATTCAGGATCTCCGCCATTCTCTCAGGCTGTAAGCACAGTTCCCTTCCTCTGTCTCTAAGAGGTCCGATTTTTCCTCTAACCACCCTTTTATTTCTAACGTAGGAGTAAAAAGCCTTTTGATTTTCCTTAATCTATCTGCTAAAACCATTTCATGCCCCCTTTTTGCCTTTCTAACTCCTGGTTTGAGCTCCCTCCTACTCTCTCTGTATTCCTCCAATGCTGTCTCTGTTCCCAGCTGCTTTGACCTATCTGATTGGTCGTGTTATGGTTCAGGTCAGAAATTCCAAAGTGTTTTATGAAGGCGCCTGAATCATAAGTTTTGCATCTTGAATTTGGTGAGGATAAGAACGAGATGTTTCACTTCAGCTATCATTCAAGTGACTTACTAGGGAGTTTTTACCAAAGTTTATTTAACAATATAGTCAACATGCATAGTAAGAAAATTAGCAAGAACTTTTATCAATTGTAAACAATAAACAAAACAACCACTATAAATCTTAATGAAATTTCTAATGTGTTTCAGTTAAAATCAAAACCCCCTAGACAACAAAAAACCCTTTTCACAGGTTTAACACAGCGCAGATTCATGCTCACTTGATAATTGAGACCATTAGTTGAATTCTGTAGTCCAATGCTCATGATACTCGGAATAATCTGAAGACAAGACAGCTTTCCAAAGCACCAGAGAGACTCTTAGTCCAACACCCAACAATAGATTTTCTATTCCAGGAAGGCTTTCAGCAGAATTTCCCAAAATCAGGGAGAGACAGAGACATTGCTTTCAGTCTCGTGTCTACTCCCTTCTAAACTAAAACTTTCACCTGCAGCTTAGAACTAAAGATGGAAAAAAAAGACCCTTCTTGCCATCTGACTTCCTAACCAGTTATTTTCCTCTCCTAACGATGCAGAATCATAAAAAACCCAAAATAAAAACAAACAACTCCATTGCAGTAGTGATAAAAGAGCCAAGTTAGCAACAATGACATCACTGAAGCCGAGGGCTTCTTAAAGGGACATTAACGTCACAGTGGAGAAATGGGGATTGAAGGTCTAATGATCCATATCCTGGAGTACTTAAGGAAGTGGCCCAAGAAATAGTGGATGCATAGGTGGAGATCTTTCAAGATTGCATAGATTTGTTTCCAATGTTGCATTACTTCAAAAAGGATATCCTGTATTCAGGGAAGATGCTGTAGAAATCCAAGGTTATTCATTCTTTTTAGACATTTGCAGTGGAGTCCTCCCAAATGCCAGGATGGAATGGAGTTGAGTGTGGGGCTCTGAGAAGCCCCAGAGCTTCCTGTCAACTTAGAAAATTTTCCTGTACCTTCTGGGATCACAGGTTTAAGGTGCTGGGGGAGCAAGTACAGAGGAGATATTAGAGCTAAGTTTTTCACTCAGAGGGTGGTGAGTGAATGGAATCGGCTGCCAGTGGTGGTGGTAGAGGCGAACTCGCTGGAGTCTTTTAAGAGACTTCTGGATGAGTACGTTGGATTTAATGGGATTGGGAGTTACAGATAGTTCTATGGCCTGGTAGGTATGGGTATGATCAGTGCAACTTGTGGGCCGAAGGGCCTGTTTGTGCTGTAGTGTTCTATGTTCTATAATAAGTTTTCCATCAATGTATTACACAGAGATTGAAAGGTGCTGAAATTAAAGGAGCATAAAACCATTCAAGTAGAAGAAAAAGAGGACATAATGAGGAGGCTTGAAGGGAAACAGACAGGAGGGATTCAAGGACATAATGAGGAGTAATTTAAGTGATTTGGCAAGAGGGAACAGGATGAGAAATGATTGAAACATATAGCATAGAAAAACTCAGGGTTATAATAGAGGACAGTGATGTGAGGAAGGGCAGAGGGTATAAACAGGAGGAACAGTGATATGACTAGCTGATGAGACAGTAATGTAGAGGACAAAGGATTGAGGCATTGAGGTTTACAGCATAGAGGATTACAACATGGAAACAGGCCCTTGGGCCCAACTTGTTCTTTTTTTAATAAATGGAGCATATTCAAAGAGACAGGAAAAGAAACTGAAGATAGCGAGTGATGTGGCTGAAATCAATGAAAAAAAGAATGTCTTTCCTTTCAATTACCATTTTACAGCTTCTTAAGAAGATGGTGTTTTAGATCTAATTTGGGAGTTGAGAGTATTCTCTGTGGTTGACAGTATTTTTTTTGGGTAGATGAGCTGTATTGGCCTGGATTCTTTACTCTGGCTATGTTCTCTGCCTTCTGGCTGTGTTCTCTGCCTTCTGGCTCTAAGCTCTGCTTTCCCTGTCTTGGGGCGTGTTCCTTGGCTTGTTTCAAAACACATGTTTCTATCAGAACACTCTGAAACAAATGGATTGGCTCATTTAACAACTCTGTATCACTGCTTACTGCGCACATTGCTTTTAGTGCGACCTTCAGTTTTCTTTTGTATTTTTTCCAAAGAGAGGATTTGGGAAAAATACTTAAGTTTAATGTGAAAGTTTAAAAGTGCAGTGTCTTCAGGCTAGTTTTTACAATAAAAACAGGATGAGAAGTGAGGCTACTCATCCTGATGTTGTTCAATAATTGTAAATAATGAACTATTTGTTAGTTCATATGAGTGATTGAAAAGTAATTCACCCCAATTGTACTGGAAATTCTTATCATTCTCTTTCCTGGCTAGAAACAGCAAAATATTTTAATAAAGCAAAAATGTTCAAAAGTTTTTAAAAATTCTTTCATATAGTGTGGGCCAGTACTTGTTGCCTATCCCTAATTGCCCTTGAACTGAATGGCTCACTGGGGCATTCCAGAGGGCAGCTGAGAGGTATCCATATTACTAGAGTCAAAGGTAGGCCAGACCGGATAAGGATGGCAGATTTCCTTCCCTAAAGGACATTAGTGAACCAGATGGGTTTTCACCACAAACAATGATAGTTTTGTGGGCACCTTTACTGAGACAAATTTATAATTCCAGTTTTATTCATTGAATTTAGCTGCTGAGGTGAGTTTTTTGAACCCATGTTTCCCCCAGGAAATTACTCTGAGCCTCTGCTATTAGTAGCTAGAAACATAGGGGTTAGGAACAGAAGTGGACAATTCAGCCCTTCAAGCTGCTCCGTCATTTAATCAGATCATAGCTGACCTCTCTCTCTCAAATCCATCTCCCCATCTATTCCCCATATCCCTTTAACTTGTGTTTTTAATCAGAAATATATCCCATTTATGTTGTCGGTGCTGAATCGATGGGCCAAATGGTCTTCTTCTGCACTGTAGGGATTCTACCTACAGCTACTATTACCATGAAATTATTACTATTATTGCCCTCTACATCCTGCAATATGATCAAAGTATAAAAAGGGGTGAAATGCAGAAGAATGATTGAAGGCACTTAGTTTTAATCAAGCAAAATGAGCCACTAGTGGTGAGTAACAAAGCATAATTATTTTATATTTTAATGTGAAGACAAGTTGTATTGGTTGAACAGTAAACCTGATTAGTTCTAATTATCCTAGAATTATTGCTTTGCCTGTTCCGCTATCTATATGATCATGATTGATCTCCCTCAATAAGAACAAAGAACAATACAACACAGGAAACAGGCCCTTCGGCCCAACGAGCCCACGCTGCCATTTTAACATTATGAATGCCCACCTCTACCTATTACCTTTGTCTACACCTATTGGGGAAGATTGAGGGGAGACTAATTTAGGGACAATTTGTTACACCAATCAGCCTAAGAGCACATTTTTGGGGTGTGGGAGGAAACTGGAGCAGCCGAGAAAACCCACGCAATGACGGGGAGAATGTACAAACTCCTGCAAATCCATGTATCTGCACAGCGAACAGCGATAGTCATCGAGCTGTCATATTGCCCGTCAGATGGTCCAGTTTAAGCGTATACTAACGACATGAAGTACTAGGCAACACTTGAAGTAACATCCAACGCGTGTATGCCACTTGTTGGTCAACAAGGCGGACCGACTTATCCACCAGCTCCCCATATCCCTTAATCCCCCGAGGGACCAAAAATCTTTTTCTCTCGACCTTAAACATTTTTGAGGAGCACCATCTTAATCATTCGTTCATTGCGCACATATCATGAGTGAAGTTTATGCTACCTAAAGGGTGCAGCAAGACTTCCTGACACCATCTCCCAAATCTGTGAATTCTACCACCAGCGAAAAGAACAACAGTAGGTACAGGGAACATTGCATGTTCTCCTTCAAGTTACTCACAATCCTGACTTGAAATTATATCAGCTGTTCCTTCACTACTTTCTTAGGATGCTAAGGAAATTTGGCGTGTCAGCTACCACTCTCACCAACTTCTACAGATGCACCACAGAAAGCGTTCTTTCTGGTTTGTATCACAGCTCAGTGTGGGCTCCTGCTCCGTCCAAGACAGCAAGAAACAACAAAGGACCATGAATGAAGCCCAGTCTTTCACGCAGACCAGCCTCCCATCCATTGACACTGGCTATACTTCCCCCTGCCTCGGAAAAGCAGCCAGTATAATCAAAGACCGCACCATCTTGTACATTCTTTCTTCCACCTTCTTCTATTGGGAAAAAGATACAAAAATCTGAGATCATGTACCAACCCACTCATAAACAGCTTCTTCCCTGCTGCCATCAGAGTTTTGAATGGACCTACGCTGCATTAAGTTGAACTTTCTTTACACCTTAGCTATGACTGTAACATTAATTCTGCACTTTCTCCTTTCCTTCTCTATGAACGGTATGCTTTGCCTGTATAGCACTTAATAATACTTTTCACTGCATACTCATACATGTGACAATAATAAATCAAATCAAAATTTGCTGGGCCAAAGTGCTGGAATACCCTCTCCTAACAGCACTATGGATACACCCACACAAAGATTCCAAGGAGGTGCTTCACTATCACCTTCTCCAGAGCAATTAGGGATGGACAATAGATGCTGACCTTGTCAATGACACACACCCTGTGAATAAACAAAAATTGAATAGTTCTTTCAAAGAGCTGGCACATGCAGTGTGCTGTAAAATTTCTGTGCTGTAAGATTTGATGAACATAGAACATAGAACATTACAGGCCCTTCGGCCCTCGATGTTGCGCCGGCCAGTGGACCCTCTAACCTAAACTATTCCAAAATCATCCATATGCCTATCCACTGACCATTTGAATGCCCCCAAAGTAGGTGAGTCCACAACTGCTGCAGGCAGGGCATTCCACGCCCTCACCGCCCGTGAGGTTTCATGAGAGTAAATAGTGACAAATCATTTCCAGCAGTTGGGAGGGAGATAGCCTGACTCAGAATTGGCACTGGAAGAGCAATCAAAGAAATCTCATGCAAATGTTCATTCGACTGTGCAATGCTTTACCCACAAATGGCAAATGAGGCAGGAAATTAGGATGCTTTAAAAAGAACTGGCTAGTTATTTGAACAGGAACA
Organism: Sphyrna mokarran; assembly: GCA_024679065.1. Taxonomy (NCBI): domain Eukaryota; kingdom Metazoa; phylum Chordata; class Chondrichthyes; order Carcharhiniformes; family Carcharhinidae; genus Sphyrna; species Sphyrna mokarran. The sequence continues at coordinate 6,413,124 of JAGIQG010000006.1, forward strand.
CTAGGAAGGACCAGGAAACAGAGTGTATAGCTTATGTTAAGGAGATAGCACTGCTACACACAGAATAGATAAAGAAATAGCACTGGTACATAAAGAATGGACAAGAAAATGTCCTAGCTATGAGGAGAGATTGGGTAGACTAGAGTTGTTCTCCCTGAAAACACAGAGAATGAGGGGAGACATAATAGAGGGGAATAAAATTATGAAGAGTATAGATAGGATGAACAATGGGAAGCTTTTTCCCAGGTCGGAGGCGATGATCATGAGGGGTCATGGGCTCAAGGTGAGAGCAGCGAGGTATAACTCAGATATCAGTGGGATGTTTTTTTTACACAGAGGGGACCTGGAATGTGCTGCCAAGTAGAGTGGTGAAGGAGGACATGCTGGGATCATTTAAGACTTACCTGGATAGTCACATGAGCAGTCTGGGAATGGAGGGATACAAACGAATGGTCTAGTTGGACCAATGAGCAGTGCAGGCTTGGAGGGGCCGAAGGGCCTGTTTCCTGTGCTGTTCTTTGTTCTTTTGAAACAGCACTGGTGCATGCAGGATAGATGAGGAAAAAGCACTGGTACACAGGATAGACAATGAGATAGAACTGGTACACAGAATAGACCAGCAGGAAGCACAGGTACACGCAGGATAAACAAGGGGACAGCACTGTTCCATTCTTTGCTGTAATTTTTATCTTAAGGATAGAATTTTAATGTGTCATTCTCTCATTATTGCGCTGGAGAATCAGCTGAGATGATGTAACATCCTGAAATGGGATTTGAATTCACAAGTTTTTATTCTAAAGGGAAGAATGCTGCTGAAAAAAGAGCCAAATAGACAATGTCCAGTATGAGAATTACATATCAACTTTGTGTCTGTGAGAACACTCTCACTTCTGACTCTGGTGAAATCACATCTGGAGTATTGTGTACAGTATTGGCATCCCTGTTTAAGGAAAGATGCAAATGAGTTAAAAACAATTCAGAGAAGGCCTTGATTAATAAGAGGTTATGGGGAAAAGGCAGGAGAACAGGAACGAGAAAAATATCTGTCATGATTGAATGATGGAGCAGACTTGATGGACTGAGTGGCCTCATTCTGTTCCTATGTGTTATGGTCTATTGGATTGCTTTCAGGAATTGGCAGCTTGTCGTATGAGGTAAGCTTGGACACATTAGGATTGATTCCACTGGCGTTTCGAAGAGTAGGAAGTGGTCTGATTGAAACCTTTAAGATCCTGAGCAGTATTAGAGTCACAGAGACATGAAAACTGGTCCTTCAGCCCAACTTGTTCGACGCTGCCCTTTCTTTTTAAACCCCTAAGTTAATCTCAATTTGCCTGCATTTATATATCCATCTTACCCATATAACTATCTAAATGCTTTTTAAAGGATAAAATTGTACCACCTCTACTACTACCTCTGGCAGCTTGTTCCAGACATTCAATATCCTCTGTGTGAAAAAATTGCCTCTGTGGACATCTTTGTATCTCTCCCCTCTAATTTTAGACACCTCTACCTTTGGGAAAAAATATTGACTATCTAGCTGATCCATGCTCTTCATTATTTTATCTTCATAAAATCACCCCTCAGCCTCCTACGCTCCAGAGAAAAAGTCCCAGTCTATCCAGCCTCTCCTTATAACTCAAACCATCAACTTCCAGTAGCATCCTAGTAAATCTTTTCTGCACTGTTTCTAGTTTAATAATATCTGTTTTATAATAGGGTGACCAGAATTACACGTTATTCCTTACCAATGTCTTGTACAACTTCAACAAGATGTTCCAACTCCTGTTTTCAACATTCTGACCAATGAAACCAAGCATGCCGAATGCCTTCTTCACCACTCTGTCCACCTGTGATTCCACTTTCTAGGAGCTATGAACCTGTACTCTCGATCTCTTTGTTCTGTAACTCTCCCTAATGCCCTCCCATTAACTGAGTAAGTCCTGCCCTGGTTCAAACGACCAAAATAAATTGGACAGGCTGGATATGGAGAAGATATTTCCCTTCTGAGAAAATCTAGAACTAGGGGTCACTGTTTAAAAATAAGGGGTCACTCATTTAAGACAAACGAAAAGAAATATTTTCCAAGAGGGTGGTGAGTATCTGGAATATTCTTCAAAAGATAGTTGAAGCAGAGACTTTGAATATTTTTAAGGTAGAGCGAGACAGATTCTTGATTAACAAGGGCTGAAAAGTAGACAGGAATGTGAAGTTGAATTTAAAATCAGATCAGCCATGAGATTATTGAATGATGGGGCAGGCTCGAGAGGCTGAGTGGCCTAATCCTGCTCCTAGTCATATCTTTGTGTGACTCAGGAGGTTGGAAGTTTACTGGAGGCACAGTGATTAGCACCGCTGCCTCAGTGCCCTGGGCGCAGATTCAATTCCCAGCCTCGGGTCATTATCTTTGTGGAGTTTGCACATTCTCCCTGAGCCTGCATGGGTTTCCTCTGGATGCTCTGGTTTCCTTCCTCAATCCAAGGATAGGTGGATTGGCCATACTAAATTCTCCCTCAACGTCAGCTAGGGTAAATGCCTGTGGTTATGGGGATAGGATCTGGGAGGGATTGTGGTCGGTGCAGACTTGACAGGCCAAATGGTCTCCTTCTTACTATACGATTCTATGAAGTTACAACCCAGAGAACTGAGTACATTAATCCAGGCTGATGTTTCAGCACAGTATTGACTGGCTGTCTTGTTGCAATGTCAGATCCATATCTTATGAATAAGATGTTAAATGAGGCTTCCTCTGCCCTCTCAGGTTAGATCCCATGGCGCTGCTGAAAGTAAGAAGTCTCACAACACCAGGTTAAAGTCCAACAGGTTTATTTGGTAGCACAAGCTTTCAGAGTGCTGCTCCTTCATCAGGTGAGTGTGGGTTCTGTTCAAAACAGATCGTATAAAGACACAAACTCAATTTACAAAATAATGGTTGGAATGTAAGCCTTGGAGAACACTTACCTGAAGATCAGAGGCTGAATGCCCGTGACTGCTGAAGTGTTCCCCATAGGAAGAAAACACTCTCGCCTGGTGATTGTCGAGTGGTGTTCATTTATGACACACAACGACGTAGATTCGCTGAGCAGAGACTGACAGCCAAGTTCTGCACACATGAGAACGACCTCAGCTGAGACCTTGGGTTCATGTCACACTATCTGTGACTCCCATGACTTGCCTGGGCTTGCAAAATCTCATTAACTCAATACACATCTCTTTAACCTGTGCTTAACCCTCTCTCCACTCACATTATCTATACCTTTAAGACTTGATTACCTGCAAAGACTCACATTCCAACCATTATCTTATAAATTGAGTTTGTGTCTTTATATCTCCTGTTTGTGAACACGACTCTCATTCATCTGATGAAGGAGTAGCACTCTGAAAGCTTGTGGCTTGTGCTACCAAATAAACCTGCTGGACTTTAACCTGGTGTTGTCAGACTTCTTACTGTGTTTACCCCAGTCTAACGCCAGCATCTCTACATCATAGCTGCTGAAAGAACAGGGGAATACTCCTTGGTGTCCCCGACAAATATCCATCCGTCCACCAACACTATCTGGTGAATGTATCAATTATTGTTTGTGGGACCTTGCTGCAAGTTAGCTGCTGTGTTTGAATATTACATCAGTGACTACACTTTCAGAACTCTAAACTGCTCTGGGATACTGTGAGGTCATGAAAAATGAGATGTAAATAGTTCCCTCAGACTCTGGAGAAACAAAGAGGTTTGGAAGAGTCATCAGTAAGAATAATTTCCTTTGGATGGACTCTGAAAGAAATGAGAGGGTTTTTATTTGGCAGGCATTACAAAAAGGACATAGTTACAATTTCAACAGGAGAGTGCAAGTGGCTGTGTTCATTATCTGAACCCCGGCATTGGCAAGAAGCCCAGTCTAGATTCTTCCAGAAACATCTGGCATTTATAATCCGTGGCAGTGAGAGGAAAGGTCTTTTTCATGTGAAATGGGTGGTTAGTTTTCCTTTGGTAGCAGCCAAAACCTCTTGAGGTTAAAAGTAGTGCAGAATGATGTGAAACTTCACTGAAGGCTGAGATCCGTGAACCCAGGAGTTAATATTTCCGAAGCAGTAGTTTATAGACTGTGAACACCATGCCGTATTGTTCATTTGAGTTGCAAATTAAAAATAAATTCACTGCGGTGTTTAATTTCATCCAGACAGGGTGTTCCAGATACACTTCCACAGGGCGGAAGGGTCGACTACAAGAGGATGCAGGTTTAAGGTGCGAGGGGGGAAGTTTAGGGGAGACTTGCAGAGGAAGGTTTTTCACACAGAGGGTGGTGGGTGTCTGGAATGCATTGCCAGTGGAGGTGGTGGAAGCAGGCACATTAGCAACATTCAAGGTGTATCTTGATAGGCACACGAACGGGAGTCAAACAAAGGGTTAGCAACTGTGTATTGGTGCTGGCTTGATGGGCTGAAGAGCCTGTTTTTGTGCTGTATTGTTCTCTGTTATCCCTTTGGGTGCTATTTTACCACAGATGTCAACTAGTTAATATTAAACGGGTTTGTGATAAAGTGGCACACCAAGGAAATTTAAAAGTTTATTTATTAGTCACAAGTAAGGCTTACATTAACACTTCAATGAAGTTACTGTAAAATTCCTCGAGTCGCCACAATTTGGCCTCAGTTCAGGTAATGCACCTAACCAGTATGTCTTTCAGACTGTGGGAGGAAATCAGAGCACCCAGAGAAAACCCACACTGACACGGGGAGAACGTGCAAACTCCACACAAACAGTGACTCAAGCTGCAAATTGAACCTATGTCCCTAGTGCTGTGAAGCAGCAGTGCTAACCACTGTGTCACCATGCCACCCGACATGAAAGAACACACAAATTAGCTGCAGGAGAAAGGCCATTCAGCCCTTCGAACCTGCTGCATTGGTTCATATGATTATGGCTGATCCTACTGTGGCTTTATTTTCCTGTCTACCCCCCCACAGATTCACCAGTCAATCCTATTCAAAACTCTGTCACTAACAAGTATCCCAAAGCTACCACCTGTCCTGAAGATGGAGGGGTTGAAAACAGAAGGATATAAGTCACAGAATGACAGAACACAGGAGGCCATTTGTCCCATCGATCCTGCGCTGGTTTCTTTAAAGCACCCAAATGGTGGGAGCTACTTCATAAAATCCTACAGTGTAGTAGGAGTCCATTCAGCCTGTCAAATTGGCATTGACACAATCCCACCCAGTCCCGATCCCATGCATTGACCCTAGCTAGTCCCTCTGACACTATGGGGCAATTTAACATGGGCCAATCTGCCTAACCCACACATCTTTGGAGTGTGGGAGGAAAGCAGAGCACCCGGAGGAAAACCATGCAGACATGGGGAGAATGTGCAGGCTCCACATAGATAGTGACCCAAGCAGGGAACTAAACCCGGATCCCTGGCACTGTGAAGCAGCAGTGCTAACCACTGTGCTGCCCATAAACTGCTTCATAATTCTGAATATCCTGTTTGAAATGTACCCTTAATCTTCACTGTTCTAAGCAGAACACCCCTGTCTCTGCACTCAGAACAGATATATGGTGAAATGTAAGTAAGGCGGCTGATTCTTAAATAGCCCAGCAAGTCACTCAAGGGCATTTAGGGATGGGCAATAAATGCTGGCCAAGCCAGCAATGCCCACGTTCCATGAAAGAATTTAAAAAGGGGAAAATTTAGTTGTGAGACTGTAGTACCTGATTTATTGACTGAACTAAACACCAATAAACATTTAAGAATTGGGTTAATATATGGTTGGAGGGAAGGAAGACAGAGGAAAGGGGAGTAAGATTGAGTATGGGATTAAGATATTGCTTGTATGGAGGATAAATATTTACATTGAGCGGCTGCGCTTCCTCTTACACAGTAATATGGGCACGGTACTAAAAAATAGGAGTAATTGTGATAAGGTTTACTGATCATGGCAGCAGGATTGCGATGATGAAACAGAAAAGATTCACAAGAATGTTTCAGTGGTGAGGAACTCCAGGTGTGTAGATTTTTTTGCCCTTGGAGAAGGGAAAGCTGAGAGGAGATTTTATAGAGATATTCAAACTGATGAAAGTCTAGACAGAATAAATTGGAAGCAATAATTTCTGTTTGTGAAAGGATTGAGAACCAAAGGAAACAGATTAAACGTAAGGATTTTGTGTGAAGCAAATAAAACAAGGATGGCACGGTAGCACAGTGGTTAGCACTGCTGCTTCACAGTTCCAGGGTCCTGGGTTCGATTCTTGGCTCGGGACACTGTCTGTATGGAGATTGCACATTCTCCTTGTGTCTGTGTGGGTTTCCTCCAGGTACTCTGATTTCCTCCCACAGTCCAAAGATGTGCAGGTTACGTTGATTGGCCATGCTAAAAAATTGCCCTTTAGTGTCCAGAGATGCATAGGTAAGAGGGATTAGTGGGTATAATATGTAGGGGCCTGGGTGGGATTGTATTCAGTACAGTCTTGATGGGCCAAAGGGCCTCTTTTTGCACTGTAGAATTCTATGATTCTGAGTAATTATAGTATGAAAGGATCTCACTATTATGAACAATTCAATAAGAAGCAAAATACAGATCTCATTAATTAGGGGAACAAAAATGACAAAGTCTCCAGCTGATGTTTTGTATTATAGATTGTCAGTTGAGTTCATTAAATTTTCAAATATGATCAGTTTCATAAATTAAGGAAGTGGGCAGTGTCACAGTCTAATTTGCACCACGGAATTGAAGCCTAGTTAGTATCTTCTAGATGAGGGGATGGGGCAGAGAGTGGGTAGGGGCATTAAATTTTGATTTGATTTATTATTGTCACATGTATTGGGGTACAGTGAAAAGCATTGTTTCTTCCATTTTACACAGACAAAGCAATACCGCTCATAGATACATAAGGATGAAGGAGAGAGGGTGCAGAATACAGTGTTACAGTGACAGGTAGGGTGAGTTTAAAAGAGTTAGAGTAAGTTTTAAGAGCATAGAATGAGAGTAAAAGACAGAATTAAAGGGTATGCTGGGAACAGCTTGCAAGAAGTTACCTCACTCTGGCGCTATCTTGAATCACACTTATCCCATTATCTCTGCATTGTCCATGCTGCACTGAGTGACAATAGAACCAACCATATTAGGAAGGTGTTTTTAGGTTCATATAGTCAGCATTCATGCCTTGTGAGTTAGAGGTTTGTGAAATCCAATCCCACTCCAAAGATTTCATAGAATTTCATAGAATTGTTTATAATTTACATGAGTGATTGTTTACGATTTATGTAGATGATTTGGAGTTGGGGACCAAGTGTAGTGTGTCAAAATTTGCTGATGATACGAAAATGGGTGGCAGAGCAAAGTGTGCAGAGGACACTGAGAGTCTGCAAAGGGATCTAAATTGTCTAGGTGAGTGGACGAGGGTCTAGCAGATGGAGTACAATGTTGGTAAATGTGATGTCATCTAGTTTGGTAGGAATAACAGCAAAATGGACTATTATTTAAATGGTACAAAATTGCAGCATGCTGCTGTGCAGAGGGATCTGGGTGTCCTTGTGAAGGAATCACAAGGAGTTGGTTTGCAGGTGCAGCAGGTAATTAAGAAGGCAAATTTCATTGCCAGAGGGATGGAGTTTAAAAACAGCGAGGTTATGTTGTTGCTGTATAAGGTGCTGGTGAGGCCACACCTGGAGTTACTGTGTACAGTTTTGGCCTCCTTACTTGAGAAAGGATATACTGGCGCTGGAGGGGGTGCAGAGGAGATTCACTAGTTTGATTCTGGAGTTGAGCGGGTTGGCTTATGAGGAGGAGAGACTGAGTAGACTGGGGCTATATTCATTGGAATTCAGAAGAATGAGGGGAGATCTTATAGAAACATATAAGATTATGAAGGGAATCGATAAGATAGAAGCAGGGAAGTTATTTCCACTGGCAGGTGAAACTAGAACTAGGGAACATAGCCTCAAAATAAAAGCAGATTTAGGACTGAGTTGAGAAGGAACTTCTTCAGATAACAGGTTGTGAACCTGTGGAATTCCCTGCCCAGTGAAGCAGTTGAGGCTCCCTCATTGAATGTTTTTAAAGCAAGGAGATACATTTTTGAATAGTAAAGGAATTAAGGTAAGTGGAGCAGAGTCCACGAAAAGATCAGCCATGATCTTATTGAATGGCGGAGCAGGCTCAAGGGGCCAGATGGCCTGGTCTTGCTCCTAGTTCTTATGTAATCCCTACAGTGCAGAAGGAGGCATTCAGCCCATCAAGTCTGTACCAACAACAATCACATCCAGTCCCTATCCCTGTAACCCCATGTATTTACCTTGCTAAATGGAAGGTAACACTAGAGTCAATTTAGCATGGCCAATCAACCTAATTACAGATTTTTGGACTGTGGAAGGAAACTGGAGCACCTGGAGAAAACTCATGCAGACATATGGAAAATTTGCAGACAGTGACCCAAGCTGGGAATCGAATCCAGATGCTGTGAGGTAGCAGTGCTAACCATTGTGCCACTGTGCCACACAGTAATCACATAATCTAGGCTGACACTGTCATACATGGTGCTGAATTGTAAGCCTTTCATTAAATTGAGTCCCAGTCAGTCCTTTGGCTGGGGAAAAGATCCTATGTCACTGTTCCACAAAGGATCAGGGGAGTTGGTTGGTCCAGTGTTCTGGTCAAAAGTTATCCCACACCAACATCAAAAATAGATTGGAAAAATACTCATCTAAAATGAAGGAAAAGTTACTTTGGAATCGAAACGTTGGCTGGAATTTTACCATCCCACCGGCCACAGCAATCAGAGAGAGTGAGGGGCAGACCACAGAAATGTCTGTTGACCTTGGGCAGGATCTTACAGGGATGAGCAACGCCATAAAATCCCGCTCACATTCACTCTTATTCTCCTTCTACAGGTGCTGCTAGGACCTGCTGAGCTTTTCCAGCACTTTCTGTTTCTATTGGCCGGGTGGATAACGATGAGGTTGAGTGTCTTGGGTTACAGGAAGACATAGACGAGATGGTCAAATGGGCGGCAGATGGAATTTAATCTGAAAAGCGTGAGGTGATGCACCTTGGAAGGAATAATTAGACAAGGCAATATACAATAAAAAGTCTGGCACTGGGAAGTCCTGAAGAACAAAGGAGCTTGGTGTGTTTGTCCATAAATCTCTGAAGGTGGAAAAGACAGGTTAATAGGGTGGTGAAAAAGGCATATGGCACACTCGCCTTTATCAATCGGGGCGTAGGTTACAAAAGCAGAGATGGAGTTGTATAGGACTTTGGTGAGGCCACAGCTGTAATACTGTGTGCAGTTCTGGTCACCATATTACAGGAAGGATATGATTGCATTGGAGGGGATGCAGAGGAGATTCACCAAGATGGTGCCTGGGATGGAACATTTGCGTTATGAGGAGAGGTTTGATAGGCTTGGATTGTTTATGTTGGAGCAGAGAAGCCTGAGGAGCGATCTGATCAAGGTGTTCAAGATTATAAGGGACATGGACAAGGTGAATAGGGAGCAGCTGTTCCCATTAGTTGATGAGTCAGTTACGAGATGACATAAGTTAAAAGTGAGGGTGGGAGGTCTAGAGGGGATTTGAGGAAAAACCTTTTCACTCAGAGGGTGATGACGTTCTGGAATGCGCTGCCTGGGAAGTTGGTGGAGGCAGAATGTCTCACAATCTTTAAAAAGTACCTGGATGAGTACTTGGCACACCATAACATTCAGGGCTATGGGCCAAGTGCTGGCAAGTAGATTAAATGGGCAGTTCAGGGCTTTCATGTGTTGGTGCAGACTTGATTGGCCAAAGAGCCTCTTCTGCATTGTTCTTCGAAAATGTGACTGAACACATTGATGAAGGAAGGGTGGTGGACGTAGTGTACATGGACTTTAGTAAGGCGTTTGATAAGGTCCCACATGCAAGGCTTCTGGAGAAGGTGAGAAGGCATGGGATCCAAGGGGCTTTGGCCTCATGGATCCAGAACTGGCTTGCCAGCAGAAAGCAGAGTGGTTGTGGATGGGTCTTGTTCTGCATGGAGGTGGGTAACCAGTGGAGTGCCCCAGGGATCTGTTCTGGGACCCCTGCTGTTTGTCATTTTCATAAATGACCTGGATGAGGAAGTGGAGGGATGGGTTAGTAAGTTCGCCGATGATACAAAGATCGGTGGTATTGTGGATGGTCTGGAGGGATGCCAAAAGTTGCAGCGGAACATAGACAGGATGCAAGACTGGGCGGAGAAGTGGCAGATGGACTTCAACGCAGATAAATGTGTAGTGGTCCATTTTGGCAGGAATAATGGGATGAAGGAGTACAATATAAGGGGTAGGAGTCTTAGCTGTGTTGTAGAGCAGAAGGATCTCGGGGTCCGGGTCCATAGGACTCTTAAATCGGCCTCGCAGGTGGAGGAAGTGGTCAAGAAGGCGTACGGTGTACTGGCCTTCATTAATCGAGAATAGAGTTTAGGAGTCAGGAGGTAATGATGCAGCTCTATAAGACTCTTGTCAGACCCCAGTTGGAGTATTGTGCGCAGTTCTGGTCGCCTCATTATAGGAAGGATGTAGAGGCTATTGAGAGAGTTCAGAGGAGATTTACAAGGATGCTACCTGGATTGGGAGGCAGGCCTTATGAAGATAGGTTGAGGGAGCTGGGACTCTTCTCACTGGAGAGACGTAGGTTGAGAGGCGACCTGATAGAGGTTTATAAAATGTTGAGAGGAATAGATAAGGTGGACTCTCAGAGACTATTTCCCCGAGCGGAAATGGTCAATACGAGAGGACACAGATTTAAGGTGCAGGGAAGCAAATACAAAGGAGATGTCAGGGGTAGGTTTTTCACTCAGAGGGTGGTGAGTGAATGGAACTGACTGCCGTCGGAGGTTGTTGAGGCAAACTCACTGGGGTCTTTTAAGAGACTTCTGGATGAGTATATGGAAAAGAATAGGATAGGGGGTTATATATAGGTCTGTGGATTGGTAGATGTGATCAGCGCAACTCGTGGGCCGAAGGGCCTGTTTGTGCTGTATTGTTCTATGTTCTATGTTCTGCACTGTAGTTAAAAAGACAGAAAATTTGGCATGCCAGTTACGACTCTCACCAACTTTTACAGATACACCATAGAAAGCATTCTTTCTAGTTGTATCACAGCTTGGTATGGGCTCCTGCTCTGCCCAAGAAAACAAGGAACTACAAAAGGTCGTGAATGTAGCCCAATCCATCACGCGAATCAGCCTCCCATCCATTGGCTCTGTCTACACTTCCCACTGCCTGGGTAAAGCAACCAGAGTAATTGAGAACCCCACGCACCCTGGCATTCTCTCTTTTACAAAGATATAAAAATCTGAGGTCACATACCAACCAAGTCAAGAACAGCTTCTTCCCTGCTGCCATCAGACTTTTGAATGGACCTACTTCGCATTAAGTTGATCTTTCTCTATACCCTAGCTGTGATAGTAACACTACATTCTGCCCTCTCTGTAAATGGCATGCTTTGTCTGTGTAGCACGCAAGAAACAATATTTTTCACTGTATGTTAACACATGTGAAATAATAAATCAAAAGTATTCTGTGATTCTGTGATTTCAGATCCACAGAATTCTGTTTTACTAAAATAGATTGCAGTCTCTGATCATTGTCGCACTGCTATTTACAGCAATGGTCACATTTCATCAAGTAATGGGCTGTTTGTGATGGGACTGGGATATAAATGTTAAATTTTCTCCTTCCCTGACCTCTCTGTGTCAATTATGCGTCAGATTAGTCTAGCCCTCTGACCGCCTCTGGGAGATATTGTTCAGGAATTCCATGATTCATATGTGAAGAGAAACCCCTCTCTTGGTTTCATTTGTCACATACACTCCACTACCCCACCCCCTGCCATCCACCCAGTTGTTCGGAACATGAAAAGCCCCTGAGTTTTTTTTAATAACAATCGAAAACGTGTCCTTCCCCCACCCCCCATCTAATTTTTAAAAGCGGAACAACAGACAGCAAACACGAAGACAGACGATTCCCCACTCCAGACTAACTTCTTGCAGTAGCAAGCTCTCTGTGTAACCGGAGGGGTTACACATTGCAGCTGTTATGCACACGTGGCTGCTCTGGGAGAATCTCTGATTCTTGTGCCTTGGGCTGTTTGGTGGTGTGTGTGTCGTCTTTCTGAATATCATCTCCCTGTCACACCTGGATGCCAGCTGTTGTGTTTCACTGTTTTCCAGTGTCCACACAAACAAGGCACGGGACACACACTAAAGATTGCTTACAAATCAAAACTCCCACAGATTCGGGAGAATTAGTAACAAACCTGGAACCTCGTTGAGTTCTCTTTCTCTCTCTTTCTGTGTGGGCGGGGATGGGGGTGGGGGGCTGCAAGGATTTGTGGGCTGGCTGGGATTGATTTCATTTATTATTGTCAAATCTATTAGATACAGTGAAAAATATTGTTTCTTGCGTGCTACACAGACAAAGCATACCTTATATAGAGAAGGAAATGAGAGTTTGTACTGTTTGGAGAGGATTTGGGGCAGTGTGGGCTGGGATTTAGGGGAGTATGTTCTGCAATTTGGGGATGTGTGCTTTGATTTGGGGGTGTGCTGGGATTTAGGGGTGAGCTAAGATTTGGGGGACTGTGTGCTGGGATTTGGCAGAGTGTGATTTGGGTGTGTGTGTACTGGGATTTAAAGTTTATTTACTAGTGTCACAAGTAGGCATACATTAACACTGAAGCGAAGTTATTGTTAAAATCCCAGAGTCGCCACACTCCGGCAGCTGTTTGGGTACATTGAGGGAGAATTTAGCACGGCCAATGCATCCTAACCAGCATGTCTTTTGGACAGAGGGAGGAAGCCGGAGCACCTGGAAGAAACCCAAGCAGATATGGGGAGAATGTGCAGACTCTGCACAGACAGTCACCCAAGTTTGAGGGAGTGTGCTGGGATTTGGGGGAATGTGTCATAGGATTTGGGAGTGTGCTGGGATTTAAGTGTGGGAAAGGATTGGGGGCTGGGATTTGGTGGTGTGCTGGGATTTGGGCAGGGATTGGGAGGCTGAGATTTGGAGGTGTATGCTGAAATTTGGGCAGGATTGGGCCAGGATTTGGGGGCTGGGATTTGGGGGTGTACTGGGATTTGGGCAGGGATTGGGAGGCTGGGCTTGGGAGTGTGCTGGGATTTGGGCAGGGATTTGGAGGTGTATGCTGAAATTTGGGCAAGATTGAGCTGGGATTTGGGGCTATGTGCTGGGTTTTGGGGAGTGTGCTGGGATTTGGAGGTGTGTGCTGAAATTTGGGCAGGGATTGGAGGCTGGGGTTTGGGGGTGTGTGCTGGTATTTGAGCATGTGTGCTGGGATTTAGGAATGTGTATTGGGATTTGGGGGGATTGGGGTTGGGATTTGGGGGTGCGCTGGGATTTGGGGGAGTGTGGGCTGGGATTTAGGAGTGTGTGTTAGGATTTGGGGAGGGATTGAGGCTGGGATTTGGGGTGTGTGCTGGATTTGGGGGTGTGTGCTGGGATTTGGGGGTGTGTGCTGGGATTTTGGGGGTGTGTGCTGGGATTTGGGCAGGGATTGGGCTGGGATTTGGGGGTGTGTGCTGGGATTTGGGGAGGATTGGGGCTGGGATTTGGGGCTGTGTGCTGGATTTGGGAGGGTGGCTGGAATTTGGGTGTGTGTGCTGGGATTTGGGGAGGGATTGGGGCTGGGATTTGGGGTGAGTGCTGGGATTTGGGGGTGTGTGCTGGGATTTGGGGGTGTGTGCTGGGATTTGGGGGTGTGTGCTGGGATTTTGGGTGTGTGTGCTGGGATTTGGGCAGGGATTGGGGCTGGGATTTGGGCAGGGATTAGGGCTGGGATTTGGCGGTGTGTGCTGGGATTTGGGCAGGGATTGAGGGGACGGGATTTGGGAAGGCGGGCTGGGATTCCTCGCCTTGCTCGGGATGATTTTGCAGTCAGTGCTGTGATCTGGGTGGAGAGGAGAGGCGGAATGAGCTCCCTCACTCTGCGCCTCTTGCTGCTCTTGTCGCTGGGAGCCAGAGCGGCTGTCCCGCCCGCCGGCCCCGGCAATGCCCAGCAAGGTTTTCCGGCTCCGCCAGCCTCCGGGGCAGCGGCTCGGAAGGTGCCGGCTGGCCGGAGGAGCGGCCAGTACCCCCCGCCAGCCTCCCCGGCGGAGCTGGGACCCCTGGCCAGTTACTTCGGCAGGTCTCGGCTGCTGGTGCTGGCGGCTCCGGATCCCTCGGATAACTCGTACCGGCTGATGGAGCAGCAGCTGGACACCAAGAACCGGGAGCTGCGGTGCCAACTGGCCACCAGGGACCTCCTCCTCCTGCTCCTGCTCCAGGGCTCCCGGGGGAAGGTGGTGAACATCTCGCTGGAGGGGAAGGTGACCGAGGAGAAGCTGGAAATCCACGAGGTGGCTCACATCATGAGACTGCTGTCCCTGAAGGAGGGTCAGTTCAACATGGTGCTGCTCAGGAAGTCCATGCAGCTGTACGAGAGGTTCCCCTACGCCGTGAGGGTAGAAGCCGTCCTGGAGACTGTGGATGAGATGCCCCTCAGGAAGATAGAGAGTGTCACCAGGAGAGGCCAACACCTGAGGTGCAAGGATGGTAGGGGCAAGAAAGCGGGCGCAGGGCAACTGCAACCCAGCAGAAACCTACTCCACAGGGGGGTGGGCAGCAGGAGAATGAGCAACAGGGGAATGGTCAACAGGACACTGGGCAACAGGACATTGGTCAACAGGGGAATGGTCAACAGGACACTGGGCAACAGGGGAATGGTCAACAGGGGAATGGTCAACAGGACATTGGTCAACAGGACATTGGTCAACAGGGGAATGGTCAACAGGACACTGGGCAACAGGGGAATGGTCAACAGGACATTGGTCAACAGGGGAATGGTCAACAGGGGAATGGTCAGCAGGACACTGGGCAACAGAGGAATGGGCAGCAGGGCATTGGGCAGCAGGGCACTGGTCAACAGCAGGCAGAGACCAACCTCTCCCCACTCTCAGAAGCCCATCAGGTCTCAGAGAGTTGGGTCCTCGGGGAAATCAGGACCGTTGGCTGCCAGTAGGAGGGCACTGGGCAAACAGAAGGACTCAGACTTAACCCCAAACTCGGTTGGCAAGAGGAGAGCTGAGAGCCTCAGGAGTGCGGCAAAACGCAGGGAGTCTCCCTCCATCCCGGTGTCACCGGGACAAGAGACGGTGCAAAGTTTGATGCTCCAGATCAAAGAGAAAGTGCAGCTGATGTTAACGGGCAAACACAGGGAGGGAGTGCCTCGGGCAGGATCTCAGGTCCAATCCAAAGGCTCGGCCTCCGAGATCTCTACAAGAGGTCCTCCAAACCAAACTCCTTACCAAACTCTGGACAACGTCGCCACAGATCCTACAGCCCTGGCACATCAGCATTCTGAGTCAGGACGTCGGGATGAAGACTCAACCGACACACCAACCGCTCCTCCTGGACTCTCAAACCCCTCTGACCCCCTCACTGAGACCAGGGATTCTGTCACTGTGCAGCCCACTAGAATGTGGACCCTCACTGAGGCAGGGGGAGGTTTAACCCAGGCTGGCACCCACCTGTCTCCAGTAACAGAGCAGAGGGCAGGGGGTCGGAGGCAGGAGGTCCAGCCCAGCGGTGAGAAAGGGGACAGCAAGCACAAATCCAATAAAGCAAACAGAAGAAAAAATCGGAAAAACAGAAAAAACCGTAAGAACAAGAAGAATGGCTCCAGAAAGTCAAAGAGTGACAACCAGGAATTGATGGGGTTTTTAGATCATTTCCGGAACAAGCGGAGATTAATGGTGAGTCACATTTCAAATCTGGATGGGCAGAGGGTAGAGGGAGGAGGGACATGTATCCAGGATAGGCCAGGTCTGATATGTATTTGGTCCAGTTGGAGGGACTTCCAGCCTATGTCCCGCATGGCACAATGGAGCAAAGTAAACAGCAACTTTAATTTTCAAATGTCCAACACTAAACGTCCATTAAAACCTGATAGGTCCCTCCTCAGGAGTTTGTCTGTCTGTCCGTCAATCCAATCCATCCAGTCTATCCATCCAATCTAATCCTGTAATCCAGTCTTCTGTATGTCAAAGTATACCTGGTATCAGTAAAGTGTGACCATGAAACTGTCTTTCAGAGAGTTGATGCAGATTTGATGGGTGTCACGGTAAGCACTATTGCCTCACAGCACCAGGGACTTGGGTTAATTTCTGGCCTCGGTAGCTATCTATGTGGAGTCTGCACCTTCTCCTCGTATCTGTGTGGGTTTCCTCTGGGCGCTCTGGTTTCCTCCCACAGTCCGAAAGCATGGAAGCCATTATTGAGTCTACTTGCATTACTTTTTCAGGCAGTGCATTCCAGAACATTACAGACATCTTTCCAGAACTGTGCTGAATCTGCACGTTCTCCCCATGTCTGTGTGGGTTTTG
Organism: Sphyrna mokarran; assembly: GCA_024679065.1. NCBI lineage: Eukaryota > Metazoa > Chordata > Chondrichthyes > Carcharhiniformes > Carcharhinidae > Sphyrna > Sphyrna mokarran. Next base: position 6,429,522 of record JAGIQG010000006.1, read on the forward strand.
TCTGGGTGTTCCGGTTTCCTCCCACACTCCAAAGTTGTGCAGGTTAGGTGGATTGGCCATGCTAAATTGCTCCTTAGTGTCCCAAGATGTGTAGGTGAGGTGGATTGGCCATGGGAATTGAGTGGGGTTGCAGGGATGAGGCGTGCCTGTGTGATGCTCTTTCAGAGAGTTGGTGCAGATTTGATGGGCTGGATGGCCTCCTTCCGCACTGTGTGAATTCTATGTTACGGTAAGAGATCTTTTAGGGAATCTTACTCGATCTGGCCTTTATGTGATTCCAGGTCCACAATGATCATATTTAATTCCAAACCTCGCTCTGAAGTGAGTTAGCAGCTCACAATGATGCAACAAATTGGACTTCAGTTGTTCATACTGTCATAGAGTCAAGCAGCGCAGAAAAGGCTCTTCGTCCCATCAGCCCTGCACCAACAATATCTAACACTAAAGGCTTGCTAGTCCCGTTTTCCTGCACTTGTCCCATATCCTTGAACGTTCTGATGTTTCAAGTGCTCATCCAAATATTTTTTTAAAGGTTGTAAGATTTCTGGCCTCCACGACCTTTCCGGGCAGTGCATTCCAGATTCCCACCACCCTCTGAGTGAAAAAATGTTCTCTCAAATTCCTTCTGAATCTCCTGCCCCTCTACCCTAAAACCCCCTCGTGACAGACCCCTCAACCAAGGGGAACGGCTGCTCCTACTCACTCTATCTATAACCCTCATAATCTTCAATCATATTCCCCCTCGGCCTTCTCTGCTGTAGAGAAAACAATCCAAACCTATCCAATCTCTCCTTGTAGCTCAAATCCCAGGCAATATCCCGGTGAATCTCTTCTGCCCTCTCCAATGCAATCATATTCTTCCTATAATGAGGTGACTAGAACTGCACACACTATTTCAGCTGTTGCCTACCCAACACTCTGTACAGCTCCAACAATACCTCCCTGTTCTTTTACTCAATGTCATGAGTGTCCCATATGCTTTCTTAACTATTCTAATCACCTGCTCTGCTGCCTTCAGGGATCTGTGAATAAGTACCCAAACATCCATCTGTTCCTTAGATTTTCCTGGTGTCCTGCCATTCATTAAATACTCCCTTGTCAAAGTGAATCACCTCTTACTTATCAGGGTTAAATATCATCTGCCACTGCTCTGCCCATCTGACCAACCCATCTGTATGTTCCTGTCATCATCGTTATTAACTATTTTACCAATCTTGGTGTCTCTGTAAACTTGCTTATTCCTCTCTCCCTCCCCTCAACACCTCACAGCCCGCCACATTCTCCTCTATAATCATCTATGTATATAACAAGCAGTAAGGGTCCCGATGCTGATCCTTGTGGTACATTGCTAGTCTCCAGTCACTCAAACAGCCTCTACCACCACACTTTGCGTCCTATTACTGAGCCAGTTTCGGATCCATCTCACGAAGTTTCCCTGAATTCTGTTCTCAATCAGTCTCTCAAGTGGGACCTTGTCAAAAGCTTTGCTAAAATCCATGTAAACTACATCAACTGATTTTCGTCCTTATCCACAGATTCGATCACACTTCTGAAAAATGTACAAGATCTGTTCTCAAAGGGCTACAAAAGTAACGCTTGTCAGTGATGTCTTGGTCACTGTGATGAATAATAATATTTCAAGTGTTTAATGAGTGAATAAGTGCAGTTTGCTTTGGGAATGGGCTGTGAGTGCCTCATCAGCTCAGCCACTGTGTGTTTCTCTGACATATCTTGTTGCGTTTTGACAGCTGATCACCGCGCCCAGGAAAGACAGCAAGCTCTACATACACCAGAGGGATGAATTCCTGGAACATTTATGCCAACTAGCTGTCAGGAGAGTCAGTATGATTGCTATCCTGGGCTCACAGTCTAACAGCACCCTGAAGGTGGAACACTATCAGAATGGTGAGTGGCAGCTCACAAAATATATTCCTTGTTACTCCTCACTTCACATCCGCCCCCTGCCCCATTCCAGTCCTTCTGTCATATTGCCCTCGCCTTCATTTGCCCCACCAGCCCAACACTCCCATCTCCCCACTCTCTGCTACTCTCTGCATTTCACCTTTTGTTCACCTGCAGGGTACAACACAGAAGGGATAGTTTTTGACTTGCATTTTCTTGGGTGTAGCAGAATGAGGCTAATCAAAATGAGAAGCTTTTGATGATATTAAGTTGATCTTTCTTTAGACCCTAGCTACGACTGTTACACTACATCCTGCGCTCTGTCCTGTGCTTCTTGATGAACGGTATGCTTTGTCTATATAGCACGCAAGAAACAATACTTTTCACTGTGTATTAATACACATGACAATAATAAATCAAATCAAATCAAACCATTTCCTTGGTAGAGGAATCCAGAACAATATGTCATTATCTTAAAGTTAGAGCTCGCCATTCAGAAGTTCAATCAGGAAGCAGATTTTTACACCACAATAAGAGGTCTCTTTGGCCCATCGTGATGTTTTCACACAGAGGGCGGTGGGAATCTGGTACTCTCCTCCCACAACATTCTGTTGGTGTTGGGGGTCAACTGGAGCATTGAAGATTCTGTTGGACATTTGTTGTAAGGGTGTTGTGGAATATGGAATGAACAAAGAACAGAGAACAATACAGGATGGGAACAGGCCCTTCGGCCCATCAAGCCTGTGTCAATTATGTTGTCCTATCTAGATCAACTGCCTGCACCCCTCTATACCCCGCCTGTCCATATGCCTATCCAGATAAGTTTTAAATGTCGTTAATGTGTCTGCCTCAACCACCTCACTCGGCAGTGCATTCCAGGCCCCCTCTGCATACAAAACTCCCCCCACACATCTCCACTGAACCTTTCCCCCTTTACCTTGAACTTGTGCCTCTTGTAATTGTCATTTCTGCCCTGGGAAAAAACTTCCAACTGCTCACCCTGTCTACACCCTCATAATTTTATAAACTTCTATCAGGTCTCCCCTCAGTCTCTGTCTTTCCAGGGAGAACAATCCCAGTTTATTCACTCTCTCCTCATAGCTAATACCAGGCAACATCCTGGGAAATCTTTTCTCTACTCCCTCAAAGCCTCGATGTTTTTTTGGTAATGTGGGCAGTAGAATTGGACACAGGATTCCAAATTCAGCTGAACCAATGTTTTATATAATTCTAACACAATTTGCCAACTTTTATACTCAGTTCCCTGGCTGATGAAGGCAAGCTTGCATTATACTTTCTTCACCATCTTTTCCACCTGTGCTGCCACTTTTAAGAATCTGTGGACCTGTACTTCCCGATCTTTCTGTGTCTATGCTCCTGATGATTCCGCCATTTATTTTATAACTCCCACCTGAATTAGATCTACCAAAATGCATCACCTCGCATTTGTCCGGATTAAATTCCATCTGCCATTCCTCCACCCAGTTTTCCAGCCTGTCTATATCCTGGTGTATTCTCTGACAATCTTCATCACTATCGCAACTCCAGCAATCTTAGTATCATCCGCAGACTTGCAAACAAACCAGCTACAGTTTCTTCAAGGTCATTTATATATATTATAAACAGCAGAGGTCCCAGCACTGATCTCTGTGGAACACCACTGGTAAGAAGTCTAAGAAGTTCAGGTTTTATCCCTGAAAGCTTGCGAGTTTAGTATCAAATAAATTGATTGGACTTAAACCTGGTGTTGTCAGACTTCTTTCTGTGTTTACTCCAGTCCAATGCCGGCATCTCTACATCATGAACACCACGAGTTACAGATCTCCATTCAGAAAAATGAATATGGGTAGTTGGAGTTACAGTCATGGAATTATTACCGAATATGGAGCCATTCAGCCCATCATTTCCGTCCCAGCTCTCTGCAGGAGCAACTCAACAGCCGCTTTGCAAATTGAGGCACAGGTTGGCCATGATTGTTGGAATAGGTTTGAGGGACTCAATGGCCTCCGACCATTCCTGATATTGTTATCAGGCAGCAAGTTTAATCTTGTTTCCTGCTCTTGGTTTAGATGAGCTTCCCCTAGAGATGGGGACATCAAGATGGGATTGGCTTGGGAAAAGTTAACTGCAGAGGAGAAAGACTTCCAATAAAAGAGGAAGATGTGGCTTTCCGAGGCACTGCACACTTGCTTAATATATCTTTTCACTTCCATATTTTAGAGAACGAATTAACACTTGAAAATCCAGTGCCTGAATCTGTCAGTGTGGAGCTGATTGCACAGCTACGGCGAGACTTTGGACTGACGTTTGATGAGTTCTTTATGGTTCTGGTTGATTACGATATGAAAGTTAAGGTAAGAACTGACATTTTAATATTAACGTCAAAGCAATTTATCTCTGGCTAGCTGAGAAAAAGGAAACTTGCTTTTATACAATTCCTTAGGTTTAGTTGTCAGAGCTGTACTAAAGCATTTTACACAATGCTACATTTAAACTGAATTGGAACAATTACATAAATACTATGGTTTCAAGACTTCTTACAAGACTCATACCCTCCTCTTGTCTGGATGGGTGCAACTCCAACAACACTCAAAAAGTTCAACATCATCCTTTCTTCATTCATGGGATGTGGGCATCACCAGCAAAACCAGCATTTATTGCCCAATCCACAGGCGGCATGGTGACATAATGTTAGCACTGCTACCTCGCAGTGCCAGGGACCCGAGTTGAATTACCAGCTTGGGTCACTGTCTATGTGGAGTCTGCACGTTCTCCCTGTTTCTGCGTGGGTTTCCTCTGGTACTCCGGCTTCTCCCACAGTCTAAAAGACCTGCTTGTTAGGTGCATTAGCCATGCTAAATTCTCCCTCAGTGTATCCGAACAGGCACCAGAGTGTGGTGACTAGGGGGATTTTTACAGTAACTTCATTGCAGTCTTAATGTAAGCCTACTTATGACTAATAAATAAATAAACTTTTACTTTAATTACCCCTTGAGAAAATGGTGGTGAGCTGCTTTCTTGAACTGCTTTAGTCCATGAGCTGTAGGTATACCCATGGTGCTGTTAGGCAGAGAAATGGTGATATATTTCCAAGTCAGGATGACTCGGAGGGGAACCTTCAGGTGTGATGTTCCCAGGTATCGGGTCCCTTGTCCTTCTAGATTACATTGGCATGGATTTGGAAGGTGCTGCCTAAGGAGCCTGCTGAGTTGTAGATAGTACATACTGTTGCTACTGTGCGTCGGTGGTGGAGGGATTGAATATTTAGGGAAGGGGTAGCAATCAAGCAGGCTGCTTTGTCTTGGATGGTGTCAAGCCTCTTGAGTGTTGTTAGAGCTGCCCCCATCCAGGCAAGTGGGGAGTATTCCATCAGACTCCTGACTTGTACCTTGTAGATGGTAGACAGGCTTTGGGGAGTCAGGAGGTGAGTTACTCACCACAGGATTCCCAGCTTCTGACCTGCTCTGGTAGCCTCGGTATTTTATTTCTATTTATCCAGGACAAAGCTGCCAGCTTGATCCACCAGCTTAGATATTCACCAATGTCATCACCAATACACCGTGGCAGCCGTGTGTACCATCTACAAGGTGCATTGCTGGAAGTCCCCAAGGCTCCTTCGACAGCACCTTCCAAATGCACAATCACTGTCACCCAGAGCAATAAAGACACCAGATTCATAGGCACACCACCACCCACGAGTTCTCCTACAAGCCACACACCACTGGCGTTTGAAAGTATGTCGCCGTCCCTTCATTGACCTTGGGTCAAAGTCTTGTGCCGTGAGAATCCCACAAATAGCAACAATGAAAGTTAATATATCTTTGGTTAAGTATGAGATGTTGACTGGGACACTGAGAAACAAAGACTTGTCTTTCCATGACCATCATAAGTCTCAGAGTGCTTTGCAGTCAATGATGCACTGGAAATCTTGTTCTTGTTCAAATTCAGGAAATGCAGCTGCCAATTTGTGCACAGGAAGCTCCCATAAACAGTAATATGATAATGATCTGATAATCTGGGGGTGGCATTGTGAGTTAGCACTGCTGCCTCACAGCGCCAGGGACCTGTTTTGATTCCTGGCTTCGATCATTGTCTGTGTTGAGTCTGCACATTCTCCCTGTCTCTGCGTGAGTTTCCTCCGGGTGATCCGGTTTCCTCCCACAGTCCAAAGATGTGCATGTTAGGTGGATTGGCCATGCTAATTTCTCCCTCAGTGTACCCGAACAGGTGCTGGAGTGTAGCGCTATGGGATTTTCACAGTAACTTCATTGTAGTGTTAATATAAGCCCTACTTATGACACTAATAAATAAACTTTCATCTGAGTGAGGAGTATCTAATAACCAGGACGTGGAGAAAAGTATCCATCTCTTCATTAGAAAACAGACTGGGCTTTAGTTTACCAGCGTAACCTAAACTATTGCTCTGGAGTGTCTGCTTATTTCCACTCGGAAATGAGAGGACTACCCATTGAGCCACAACTGACAATAATGCTGACAGAAAGAACTATTGCTCTGATGGAGAATCAACAGGACATCACTCTGAAAATTAGAGCAAGACTGTTAAGGAGGCTGTGTTTGACCAGGAAGGGAAAATTTGTATTTTCAAATACAAAAAAAATTTGGTATTTTCTCTCTCCAGGGGAGTATTGATGGGAAACAATTGGAAGTTACAAAAAAGAGATCAATATTTGTTAGGTATGGAGCAAGGCTCTAATGGAGTGAAGATGTAAATCTGCCATTATCTACTGAATGTTGGAATAGGTATGAGGGGCTGAATGGCCTCTTCTCATCCATAACATTCCTAACAGCTGGGAACTGTGGAGTTTATTGTATAAACCGCTGTAGTGACCTTCTGTATAAAGCAGTGGTGAGGAACCTTTTAATGGGGGCAATTCACAGACAGACAAAATCAGTCACACATAAAAACCGACTTAATTTATTTTTCTCAGAAAATGTAGAAATGTTCAACTCACCCAACATTTTAATGAAATGTCTGACTTTGCTTTTCTTTAATAAGTCTTGTTATGTCTGCTGGCATTGATAATGTTGCTTGCAATTGGTTTTCCAATTTCACATCTGTTAATCTGGCACGTTACAATTCTTTGCGAAAAAAGAAACTGCTCACAGTGCTAAATAGTTCCAAGCAGTGATGCAACATCTCCTCAAGTTTGCCAGTATGGATATGGAGTCTGTAGAATTCCAGCAGAGGCAGGTTCTAGAAGTATAGAATCCTACGGCACATAAGAAGCCCTTTGGCCCAGCAAGTGCATATTGACACATTAGAAACACCTAAACTCCCACCTAATCTCATCTTCCAGCACTTGGCCCATAGCCCTGAATATTATGATATGCCAAATGCTCATCCAGATACTTTCTAAAGATTGTGCAGCATCCCACCTCCATCACCTTCCCAGGGAGTGCATCCAGATTGTCTCTTCTTCAGAAGTTTCTCTAATAGTTTCCCTACCACTGACGTGAGACTCACTGGTCTGTAGTTCCCTGGTTTATCTCTACGACCCTTCTTAAATAGCAATTCTCCAGTCATCTGACACACCTTCGCGGTGGCCAGAGAGGAATTGAAAATCGGGGTCAGAGCCCCTGCAACCTCCCCTCTTGCCTCCCACAGGAGCCTAGGGCACAATTCACCTGGACCTGGAGATTTATCTGCTTTACAACTGCTCCAATACCTTGTCCTTCCCTATGTCAATTTGCTCAAGCATCTCAGTTTCTCTCCTGAATTCCATACCGTCATCCTCATTCTCTTGGGTTAATATTATTTAGCCTTAAGTTCAATGTTGCTCTGCAGTTTTATAACTTCTTGTTGAAAGATTTCAGGTAAATTAACTGCTTCAATATTGAATGGAGAGGCAAAAATGTTTAACTCTGCTTCCTTCACTTTGAGGTCCCGGAATTGCTCAGAGGTTTTCTGAAGTAAATGTCACACTCCCTGGCGAACTGCACTGTTGTTCCTGTTTCTGAAGGATGGGAAAATGCACCAGTTGCATTTTCCACAGATTTAATTTGTCTTCAAATTAGTTCACATTTGGAAAAAGGGAAGTAAGAAGCTGGTTGGACTGTTGCAATTTACCAGAGGTCCAGTGGCACAGTGGGTAGTATCCCTCTGCCTCTGAGCCGGAAGCTCTGGGTTTGAGTCACACACCAAGACTTGATGGTCAAGGAATGGGTGTTCATAACGCAGCCAAATAGGTTGAGTTCAACCTGCAGAATCCTTCCAAACATGCCAATGGCTGGGGGTAAGAGTAGGTGAGACAGATTCTCCTGATGAATGACGTACAATTAACTTGCTTGGATCAAGATCAAGGAGGTTCATTTCTTTCTTAATTAAAGCAACTAATTCCTTTTGAGATTCAACTATAGCTGAAATGCCATCCTAGTAAAACCACTTAGTAAGATCACAATAGGCCAAAGGGACTCTTTCTGTGCGGTAAAACTCTATGACTAATTTTTCAAATGATAACTGAAGTCAGTACATGCTGATGTAAACTTCTGAGACATTCCTTCACTTTTTGTGGTATCGTATCATAGAAATCCTACAGTGCAGGAAGAGACCATTCAGCCCATCGAGTCTCCACTGACCATAATCCCGCACAGGATCTATTCCCTTTTCCCTGCACATTTACCCGCTAATCCCTCTAACCTACATATCTCAGGACACTAAGGGGCAATTTTAGCCAATAAATCTAACCTGCATATTTTTAAACTGTGGGAGGAAATCAGAGCACCTAGAGGAAACCCACGCAGACATGAGGAGAACGTGCGAATTCCACACAGAAAGTGACCCAAGCCAGGAATCGAACCTAGGTCTCTGGATCTGTGAGGCAGCAGCGCTAACCACTGTGCGACTGTGCCGCCCCAAGCAATACACTTGCTTGGTGTGTTGCTACTACACCAAGCAAGCCCCTTTAAATCTCCAAATCCACTGTGATTCCACACAGAACCATCACCAGTTAGCCTGTAGCTGTCTCACTAATAGCCCGAGAGTAAAACTCCAAATCAATTCCAGAGTCTTTCAGACACTTTTCAATGTCTTGAGCCATATCATTCTGACTGTTTGAGATAAAGAATCTTTTGAGATAAGATCACATTTTCAAATAATTAGATTTTCTCTGGAGCCAGTAAAACTGTGGTTGCAGTGATGCACGCCTTCACAAACTCTCTCGAATCAGGAATTGTTTTTTTGAGGTAAGTTCACTCACCACAAAGCTGGCTTGTGTAACATTGTCCATCTCTCAAAAATTATGAATTTCTACAGTGCAGGAGATGGAAATTCAGCCCATCGAGTTTATACCTATCACAATCCCCCCAATCTCTGTTTCCATAACCATCCACATTTATCCTGCTAATCTCACTGACACCAAGGGGCAATTTACCATGGCCAATCCACTCTAACCAGCACATCTTTGGACTGTGGGAGGAAACTGGAGCACCCGGAGGAAACCCATGCAGACACAGGGAGAACGTGCAAACTCCACACTGGCAGTGACCTGAGAATTGAACCCCAGGTCCCTGGCACTGTGAGGCAGCAGTGCTAACCATTGTGTCACCATGCCGCTGTCCTTTCTTTGTCTTGTGATAAGTGATTGTGGCACGCTCATGTTATTTTTAAGTGCTGTAATTTTGTCCACTCGCTCTTGTCCTTGTCAGATTTGACGTGCTTCATGCTGCAGTGTCTTTCTGGATCGGCTTTCTCCAACACAGAAATTGCTTCTCCACAAATCAGACATGTGGCTTTGCAATCCACCCCAACAATAAAAAATGGTTCGTCCATTTTTCATTAAAACATGACATTCCCCGTTCCCCTCACAACTTTCCTCCTTTATTTTGAATGGCCATTTTTTATTACCAGCAATAAAGTTTGCTATGGAATAAGCCCAGGCTGCATAATCGTACTATCACTGGGCGAGTAAACCAAAAATCCAGGGTAATGCTTCAGGGACCCGGGTTTGAATCCCACCTCATTTGAACCCCACCAATATGAATTCAATTTAAAAAATGGAATTAGAAGTCTGACTGAACCATCTTTATAAAAACCCACCTGTTCCTTTAGGGAAGGAAATCTGCTGTCCTTACCTGGTCTGTGACTCCAGAACCCCCAGTAATGTGACTCTTACTGTGTGTGGCACTTGTGTGCCACATGGTTCAGTCCTTAGGCCCCAACTATTTACAGTCTATATTAATGGCTTGGATGCAGAGATAGAAAATACTGTAGTCAAATTTGCAGATCCCAGTGAAATCGGTGGGATAGTAAGTTGCAATGAGGAAGTAAGACATTTACAAATGGATATAGATAGATTAAGTGAGTGGGCTAAAATTTGGCAGATAGAATTTAATGTGCTAAGTCTGTGGTGGCACAGTGATTAGATTGCTGCCTCACAGCGCCAGTGACCCAGGTTTGATTCTGGCCTTACGTGATTGTCTATGTGTTTTTCCTATGGCTCAGTAAGAGGTCTGACAACACCAATTTTAAATCTGAGTTTACCCCAGTCCAACGCCAGCATCTCTACATCATTTTTCCTATGGCCACATGGGTTTCCTCCGGATGCTCCGGTTTCCTCCCACACTCCAAAGATGTGCAGGTTATGTGGCTAAATTGCCCCTTAGTATTCACAGATGCGTAGGTTAAATGGATTAGCCATGGTAAATGTGCAGGATTATGGGAATAGGACGGGATGTGGACTTGGATAAGATGTTTTTTGGGCCAAATGCCTCCATCTGTACTCTTGGAATTCTGTGGTTATCCATTTTGGTCAAAGGAATAAAAAGACAACTTATTATCCAAATGAACAGAAGCTTCAGAATGTTTCAGTACAGAGGGACCTGAGGATCCACATGCACGAATCTCAGAAAGTTAGTATGCAGCAGGTAATAAGGAAGGCAAATGGAATTTTTGCATTAATTAATAGAACATAGAACATAGAACAATACAGCACAGAACAGGCCCTTCGGCCTTCGATGTTGTGCCGACCAAAATAAAAAGCAATGCCCCTCCTAACTAAACCATTCCCTTCTCTTCCATATACTTATCAACTAACCTCTTAAACGCCACCAAACTTGGCGCATCTACAACAGCTGCAGGCAGGGCATTCCACTCCCTAATCACTCTTTGAGTAAAGAACCTACTCTGATATCCGTCCTATAACTCATACCCCTTAATTTAAAGCTGTGTCCCCTCGTGCTAGCTTTCTCCATCCTAGGAAAAAGGCTATCACTGTCCACCCTATCTAAACCTCTAATCATCTTATATGCTTCAATAAGATCCCCTCTTAGCCGCCTCCTTTCTAACGAAAACAACCTCAAATCCTTCAACCTCTCTTCATAGGACCTGCCCTCCATACCAGGCAACATCCTAGTAAACCTCCTCTGTACCCTCTCCAATGCCTCCACATCTTTCTTATAATGTGGCGACCAGAACTGCACACAATACTCCAAGTGCGGCCGCACTAGAGTTTTGTACAGCTGCAACATGATGCTGCGGCTCCTAAATTCAATCCCCCTACCAATAAAAGCTAAGACTCCATAAGCCTTCTTACAACTTTATCCACTTGACTGCCTACTTTCAGGGATCTATTGACACATACACCAAGATCCTTCTGTTCCTCAACACTATTAAGAGCCCTACCATTAGCCCTATACTCTACACATTTATTGTTCCTGCCAAAGTGCATTACCTCACACTTTTCCACATTAAACTCCATTTGCCACCTCTCGGCCCAGCTCTGCAACTTGTCCAAGTCACTCTGTAAACTAAACACCCCTCTTCACTATCTACCACACCACCAACTTTAGTATCATCTGCAAATTTACTGATCCATCCCTCAATACCCTCATCCAGATCATTTATAAAAATTACAAACAGCAGGGGCCCCAAAACAGAACCCTGAGGCACACCACTCGTCACCGAACTCCACGATGAATATCTCCCATCAACCACCACCCTCTGTCTTCTATCTGCCAGCCAATTCCTAATCCAATTAGCTAAATCACCCTCTATTCCACACATCTGCATTTTCTGTAGAAGTCTTCCATGGGCCACCTTATCAAACGCCTTACTAAAGTCCATATATACCACATCAACCGCCTTACCCCCATCCACCTCTTTGGTCACTTTCTCAAAAAACTCAATGAGGTTAGTAAGGCACGACCTACCCTTCACAAAACCATGCTGACTATCCCCAATCAATTCATTTCTCTCTAAATAACTATAAATCCTATCCCTAATAATTCTCTCCAATACTTTGCCCACAACAGAAGTAAGACTCACTGGCCTATAATTCCCTGGAAGGTCTCTCTTCCCCTTCTTGAACAATGGGACCACATTCGCTATCCTCCAGTCCTCCGGAACCACACCCGTAACCAACGACGACCTGAAGATCAGAGCCAGAGGCTCTGCAATCTCCTCTCTTGCCTCCCAGAGAATCCTAGGGTAAATCCCGTCCGGCCCAGGGGACTTATCCAACTTCAAACCCTCGAGAATTTCTAACACATCCTCCCTATCTACTACAATACTCCCCAATTTGCAACCCTGTACCTCAGTGCTCTCCACAGCTACATTTCCAGCACTCTGCGTGAATACCGAAGAGAAATATTTATTCAGTGCCTCGCCAATCTCTTCAGGCTCCACGCACAACTTCCCACTGCTATCTACGACTGGCCCTAATCTTGCCCTAACCAATCTTCTATTCTTAACATATCGAAAGAAAGCTTTAGGATTCTCCTTAATCCTATCAGCCAACATCTTCTCGTGTCCCCTCTTAGCTCTCCTCAATTCACTTTTTACCTCCTTCCTAGCTAATCTATAGCTATCCATTGCACTACCTGAGCCTTCAAGCCTCATCCTGACATAAGCCTCCTTTTTCTTCTTAACCAGCAAATCAACTCTTTTCGTACACCAAGGCTCTCTTACTCGTCCATTTCCTCCCTGCCTGACAGGGATTCACAATTGTGAATAGAATGAGTGTAAATATAGGAAAGTGCTGTTGCAGGTTTATAGGGCATTGGTGAGACTATATCTGATTTGATTTATTATTGTCACATATGTTTGTATGCAGTGAACAGCATAGTTTCTTGCATGCTACACAAAGCATACGATTCATAGAGAAGGAAAAGAGAGAGTGCAGAATGTAGTGTTACAGTCATAGCTAGAGTGTAGAGAAAGATCAACTTAATGCAAGGTAGGTCCATTCAAAAGTCTGACAACAGCAGGGAAGAAGCTGTTCTTGAATTGGTTGGTACATGACTTCAGACTTTTGTATCTTTTCCCAGACGGAATAAAGTGGAAGAGAGAATGTCCGGGGTGCGTGGGGTCCTTAATTATGCTGACTGCTTTTCCGAGGCAGGATGTGAGGCTGGTTTGCGTGATGAACTGGGCTTCATTTACGACCCTTTGTAGTTTCTTGCGGACTTAGACAGAGCAGGATCTATACCAAACTGTGATACAACCAGAAAGTGTATTTGGAATACTGTGCACAGTCTCGATCCCCTGATTTGAGGAGGATGTAAATACATTAGAGGTGATTCAGAGAATATTCACTAGGTTGATTCCAGGGATGATGGACTTATTTTATGAAAAGATATTGAACAGTTTGGACCTATATTCACTGGAGTTTAAAAGAATGAGAGTGGATCTAATTGAGGTGTACAAGGTGATAAAGAGATTGACAAGGTGACAGATTTAAAACAGAGATGAGGAGGAATTATTTCACTCAAAGGAGTGTGAATCTTTGAAATTCTCTGTCCTAGAGTTCAGTGGACACTAGAATATCAAACTGATTTAAGGAGAAAATATACAGATTTTTCATTAGTAACGGGCTGAAGAGTTATGGGGAGTGGGCAGAAGGTGGAGATAAGGCCAAAATGAACTTCCAAGTGAGGTGGCTGAGACAGATACATTAATGATATTTAAAATTTATCTGAATATACACATGAACAGGCAGAGTATAAAAGGATACCTGGTGTAGGTAGGACAGCATGAGCGGTACAGGCTTGGAGGGCCGAAGGGCCTGTTCCTGTGCTGTACTGTTCTTTGAGATCAGCCATTGTCATAATGAATGATGGAACAGGCTCGAGGGGCTGAATGATCTTTTCTTGCTCCTAATTCTTATGTTCTTATTGTGAAAATAGGAAGTGCAACAGCTGTGGGCACCACACTACCCAGGACATGGAAGCTTTGGAAAGAGAGCAAAAAATGTTTGCTCGGATGTTGGCTATGAAGAGATGTTGAGTAAACTAGGATTGTTTTCACTCGAAAGGCGGAGGCTGAGGGGAGACCCTGATGGACATGTACAAACTTTTGGGAGGCAGAAGGAGAGTGGATAGTCAGAAGCTTTTTCCCAGGGTGAAAGTGTCAATTACAATGGAGTACAGGTTCAAAGTGAGAGAGGGAAAGTTTAAGGGAGATGTGCAGGGGAAGTTTCTCATGCTGAGAGTGATGGGTGCCTGGAACGCACTGCCAGAGGAGATGATGGAAGCAGGCACATTAGCAACATTTTAGAGGGTATTCATTTGGATGGGTACAGGAATAGGGAGGGGATACGGACTGAGTAAAGGCAGGTTTTGTTTAGTTCAGTTAGGGCATCATAATCAGCAAAGGCAGACAGGGCCAAATGGCCTGTTTCTGTGCTGTATTTTGCTTTATTCTTTCTTTGTTTTAAACCCCAAGCATGTATATTGTGATGGAACAAAGAATTCCTGACAAAATATCAGGATAAAATAGCTGGAAGCAAGCAGTAGGACATGTAAGGAATTCCACTTAATAAATTACCTTCTGTAATGAGGGTTGCTGAATATTTTCAAAGCAGGGAATACAGTGAGTAGCCAGACTTCACAATTATTCAGAAAACACCCATCCATCATCAATACTTTCTCCAACTCTGATTGTGGTGTTTGAGAGAAGTGAGGGTGGGCAGTGTAGCTGGTAAATGAACACTGTGGTCCCCGAGGTTGAGCTTTGCTGGGCTGGATGAGCAGGAGCTGTTTCTAAAATGCCGTGTGTGGAACAGAGAAAGTCCTCACCGACTGGGACTTGTCACTGTGTTACCTTCAGAATGATCCGGACAGGTTGGGTGAGTGGGTTAATCAATGGCAGATGCAGTATAATTTGGATAAATGTGCAGTTATTCACTTTGGAAGTAAAAACAAAAAGGCAGTTTTCTACCTGAATGGCTGTAAATTGGGAGAGGAGAGTGTGCAGAGGGATCTGGGTGTCCTTGTGCACCAGTCACTGAAGGTAAACATGCAGATGCAGCAGGCGGGAAAGAAGACAAATAGCATGTTGGCTTTCACTGCGAGAGGTTTGGAGTACAGGAGCAGGGATGTGTTGTTGCAATTATACAGGGCCTTGGTGAGGCCACATCTAGAGTATTGTGTGCAGTTTTGGTCTCCTTTTCTGAGGAAGGATGTTCTTGCTCTCGAGGGAGGGGGAGGGTGTTCCCGATGGTGGGGGAGTTCAGAACTGGAGGTCACAGTCTGAGAATTCAGGGGAGACATTTAGAACAGAGGCGAGGAGACATTCCTTCACCCAAAGAGTGCTGAGCCTGTGGAATTCATTACACAGGAAGTAGTTGATGCCAAAACATTGAATGTGTTCAAGAGGTGATTGGATATAACACTTGGAGCGAATGGGAATGAAAGTTATGGGAGAAAGCAGCGTTAGGCTATTGAGTTGGATGATCATCCACGATCATAATGAATGGCAGAATTGGCTCGAAGGGCCGAATGGTCTCCTTGTGCTATCTTCTATGTACTTCCCTCAAGGGCTGAAATTCAAACACCGTAATCACGTTCTGGCTTTGTGCTCGGTAATATAACCGGCCGGATTTCAACCAGGAAATAGACTGCGAGATTTAAAATGGCAGAGACATTTACAACATGTGCACGTGTTTTTTATAAAAAATCTCACCGTGGGCTGCATCAGGCCCCTGGGCTGTGGTAAAGATATTGTTGGTCTATTGTGTAGAGTTTTGGAAATACACTAACTGCTTCCCTTTTATGTTCCTGTGTCTCCCCCTCCCCCTGCAGCAATATTTTGATGTCCCCATACCTGTTAGGGTTCTGGTGAATTATATGGATACACTTCCCTCTCGGAAACTAGAGATACAGGAAGAAAAGAAAAATGGTGTCACTTGCATCAAACACAGACAGTTCAACATCAACAAATTTCTTTCCAGGTATGTGTGAGGGTACATGATTAGTGTTTTCTTTAATTAGGATAATTAAATGCATGTGGTCAATACTGCGTGTCCTTTACTGTGGGAATATTGTTTTCACAGTGCCATCCCACCCCCTCCCGCCCATTTAACATAGTACATAGAACAATACAGCACAAACAGGCCCTTCGGCCCATGAGTTGCGCCGATCACATCTACCAATCCACAGACCTATCTATAACCCCCTATCCTATTCTTTTCCATATACTCTTCCAGAAGTCTCTTAAAAGATCCCAGTGAGTTTGTCTCGACAACCTCTGACGGCAGTCGGTTCCATTCATTCACCATCCTCTGAGTGAAAAACTTACCCCTGACATCTCCTTTGTATTTGCTTCCCTGTACCTTAAATCTGTGTCCTCTCGTAGTGACCATTTCAGCTCAGGGAAATAGTCTCTGAGAGTCCACCCTATCTATTCCTCTCAACATTTTATAAACCTCTACCAGGTCGCCTCTCAACCTACGTCTCTCCAGTGAGAAGAGTTCCAGCTCCCTCAACCTATCTTCATAAGGCCTGCCTCCCAATCCAGGCAGCATCCTTGTAAATCTCCTCTGAACCCTCTCAATAGCCTCTACATCCTTCCTATAATGAGGTGACCAGAACTGCGCACAATACTCCAACTGGGGTCTGACAAGAGTATTATAGAGCTGCATCATTACCTCCTGACTCCTAAACTCTATTCCTCGATTAATGAAGGCCAGTACACCGTACGCCTTCTTGACCACTTTCTCCACCTGCGAGGCCGATTTAAGAGTCCTATGGACCCGGACCCCGAGATCCTTCTGCTCTACAACACAGCTAAGACTCCTACCTCTTATATTGTACTTCATCCCATTATTCCTGCCAAAATGGACCACTACACATTTATCTGTGTTGAAGTCCATCTGCTACTTCTCCGCCCAGTCTTGCATCCTGTCTATATTCCGCTGCAACTTTTGGCATCCCTCCAGACCATCCACAACACCACCGACCTTTGTATCATTGGCGAACTTGCTAACCCATCCCTCCACTTCCTCATCCAGGTCATTTATGAAAATGACAAACAGCAGGGGTCCCAGAACAGATCCCTGAACAGAACATTTACATCTGTTACAAACAGGAGGAAGTTAATTTAAACAGGAAGGAGTTAATTTGTCCTCTCATTACTTGTCCATGAACAGAAAGGTGTTTTGATTTGCTTCCCTATTTACAAGTAGTGGTATATTTTCTAACTCCTCTGTTTTGGTGTGATCCAATTTTTTAATCACAGCAAACTTGAGATGGGATGAACTCGAAGGGTTAGTTTACTCATTCTCTGGCTGGGGGGTGACAAAGTTTAAAGTTTATTTATTAGTGTTACAACTAAACTTACATTAACACTGTAATAAAGTTACTGTGAAAACCCCCTAGTTATCACACTCTGGTGCCTGTTCAGATACACCGAGAGAGAATTTAGCACGGCCAATGCACCTAACCAACATGTCTTTCAGACTGAGGGAGAAAACCAGAGCACCTGGAGGGAAACCCACGCAGATAAGGGGAGAATGTGCAGAGTCTGCACAGTCAGTGACTCAAGCTGGGAATCAAACCCAGATCCCTGGCACTGTGAGGCAGCAGCTCAAACCGCTGGGTCATCGTGCCACCCACAATGTTGTCCTCTTTGCAGTTGCAGATTAAAAAAAAGGAGAAAGGAGAGATTTGTAGCGCACAGAGAATAGAAATGATGGACCCAATTCTCCCAAAAAATGTTCTAAGTTCTGAATTGGTGAGAAAACTGATGTAAATCACGATTGTTTTTCAGTGGAAGTTCAGATTCGAATCTTCCACATTCTGTGTAATGCAGAGGTCACAATTGTGAATATCACTAAAAGCGCGGGGGTGAGGGGGGAGGCAGGGCCTATTCACACTGGAGTGTGACAGTTCCGAGACTCTGTGCATGCGCAGTGGCCCAATCTGTCAGCCTGCAGTTTTGCTAGCCAGCGATTGAGCTGGTCAGCCCAGAGGCCCCACATAGCTGCCCCTCCAGCTTCCCCCATGAACCGATTATGGCCTACATAGCATTCCGCCCCCATCTCGGGAGCAGCCTCCAACCCCATCCCCTCTCTCCCCAGCAGACCAACTATCTCACCCCCATCCCAATTGCTGGCCTCCCTCCAGCACCGACTCACCCCATCATGGGCAAGGTCTTGGAAAGAATTATAAGGGATAGGATTTATAAGCATCTAGAGAGGAATAAATTGATTAGGGATAGTCAACACGGTTTTGTGAAGGGTAGGTCGTGCCTCACAAACCTTATTGAGTTTTTTGAGGAGGTGACCAAAGAGGTAGATAAGGGTAAGGCAGTTGATGTAGTGTATATGGATTTTAGCAAAGCGTTTGATAAGGTTCCCCATGGTGGGCTACTGCAGAAAGTGCAGATGCATGGGATTGAAGGTGATTTAGCAGTTTGGATTAGGAATTGGCTAGCTGATAGAAGACAGAGGGTGGTGGTTGATGGGACATATTCAACCTGGAGTGCAGTTACAAGTGGTGTACCTCAAGGATCTGTTTTGGGGCCACTGCTGTTTGTCATTTTTATAAATGACCTAGATGAGGGGGTAGAGGGTTGGATTAGTAAATTTGCTGACGATACCAAAGTGGGGGGAGTTGTAGACAGCGAGGATGGATGTTACAGTTTGCAGAGGGACGTAGATATGTTGCAGAGCTGGGCCGTGAGGTGGCAAATGGAATTCAATACGGATAAGTGTGAGGTGATTCACTTTGGTAGGAATAACAGGCATATGAAATATAGGGCTAATGGAAGGACCCTTAATAGTGTTGTCGAGGAGAGGGATCTTGGGGTACAAGTCATAGCTCTTTGAAAGTTGGCACCCAGGTTGATAAAGTTGTTAAGAAGGCGTACAGTGTGTTAGCTTTTATTGGTAGAGGGATTGAATTTAGGAGCCGTGAGGTTGTTACAACTGTACAAAACTCTGGTGCGGCCGCACTTGGAGTATTGCGTACAGTTCTGGTCGCCGCATTATAAGAAAGATGTGGAAGCATTGGAAAGGGTGCAGAGGAGGTTACCAGGATGTTGCCTGGTATGGTGGGAAGGCCTTATGAGGAAAGGCTGAGGGACCTGAGGTTATTTTCATTAGAGAGAAGAAGGTTACTCGGTGACCTAATTGAGGCGTATAAGATGATCAAGGGATTGGATAGGGTGGATAGTGAGAGCCTTTTCCCTCGGATGGTGATGACCAACACGAGGGGACATAACTTTAAATTAAGAGGTGGTAGTTATAGGACGGATGTCAGAGGCAGGTTCTTTACACAGAGGGTGGTGAGTGTGTGGAATGCCCTGCCTGCAGCAGTTGTGGACTCGCCTACTTTTGGGGCATTCAAATGTTCAGTGGATAGGCATATGGATGATATTGGAATAGTTTAGGTTAGAGGGTCCACTGGCTGGCGCAACATCGAGGGCCGAAGGGCCTATACTGCGCTGTAATGTTCTATGTTCTATGTTCTATCTGCAAAGTGGCAGCAGGACCCCCACTGATTGACCCATAGGTCCTGCCCACATTAGGTCCTGCCCTGTTGGTATTGGCCAAGATGTCCCTTGAATATCCTTGGGTAGTGTTAGGCAGCACATGGTGGCACTGCCAGGGTGCCCATATCGAGGAGGCACTCCCCCTACTTCACCGCCTGACCCCTCTGATGGGCCCTGATTGCCCCCCCCTTCACTCTGGGGGTGCCTCCTGCTAGCTCCTTGCAAGCAGGGAGCTACTCTAAATCCCACCGGAATGAAATATTCCTGGCGGGGTGGGAGATGGAACTGGGCCCGGAGAATTCAGTCTGGGCCCGATAATGACATTTAAACAGGATTAAAAACAGATTTAAATCACTTACCTTGTCTTCCCGCCGGCATCCAGCACATTCTAACCCATGCCTGTTTTCAGAATGTGGGAGACGCGGATGCATTGGGAATGCAAGCGTGAATCGTGCAAAATGGTCGACATGGTGACACCTCCCAACCCGATGTGCCAAAAAATGTGGAGATGGGAGAATTGGGCCCGGTATTTCGTTTGAGTTCCCCATCCAGAACCAAAGTCTAATGAGGTATTCCTTCTAGGGAGGTTGGCAATTTGAAAACCAGTGCTGTATCATTCACTTTCCTGGTGGTGTTCACTTCACACCATCTTCAAATCTGCATGGGACAGATCAGTTCAGGGAGATGAATGCATGGCTCAAAGACTGGTGTGGGTGATGTGGGTTCCAGTTCATGGGGCACAGGCACCAATACTGGGAAATGGGATCTATAGCATTGGGATGGTCTACATCTGCAGCATGCTAGGATTGCACAGGCATGGAAGTAAACTAAATAGTAGGGGCAAGGAATCAAGTTTTAGAAGATGTGGTTGAGACAAGGCAATTCAATGGTATTACCGTCATTGAATCTCTCATTATTAACATGCTGGGAGTTACCATTGACGAGAAACTGAATGTGACTAGCTACATAAATACTGAGGCTTCCAGAGAAAGTCAAAGGCATGGAATCCTGTGGTGAGTAACTTACTTCTTGACTTCCCAGAATCTATCCACCCATCTACAAGACACAAGTCTTCACACAACATCACATAAGAAGTATGATGGAATACTCCCCACTTGTCTGGATGGGTAGAGCTCCAACAACACTCAAGAAGCTTGAGCCATCCAGGACAAAGTAACCCATTTGATTGTTATCTGTTCCACAAACATTCACTCCCTTCACCACTGACGCACAGTAGCAGCCATGTGTAACATCTATAAGATGCAGTGCAGGAACTCACCAAGCCTCCTTAGGCAGCACCTTCCAAACCATGACCACTACCATCTGGAAGGACAAGGGCAGTAGATACCGGGGGACACCAACATCTGGAGATTTCCCTCCAAGTCGCTCACCATTCTGATTTGGAAATATATCGCTGTTCCTTCACTGTGACTGGGTCAAAATCCTGGAACTCCCTCCCTAACAGCACTGTGGATGTAACTACAGCTCAGGGACTGCAGTGGTTCAAGAAGGCAGCTCACTGCCATCTTCTGAAGGGCAATAAATATTGGTCTAGTCAAGTTCAGGGAACAATGGTGTAGAAACAGTTTGGGTGGAGACGAGAAATGGTAAAGGCAAGAAGTCACTTGTGGCAGTGGTGTACAGGCCTCCTAATAATGACCACACAAGCATTCTCCGACCCCATTCTTCAGTGAGCCGAATCAGAGAGGGAAAGGCAGACTTAGAGAAGGCAGAAGATTCTGCTGGTGATGGTGGAGTAGAGAGAGGCAGGCAGAAATAAAATACCTGAATCAGCAATAGTGAGTTCAGGAGGGACGGACTTTATTGAGCTGGAGGAAGTTAAGGAGCCAATAAGAAAATAAGAATGAAGGGCAAGGCAGTATTTAAGCAAGAACTTGAGAATTTTAAACTTGAGGAATTGGCTCATGGAAGGAGTGAGGACATGACGGATGAATGGGATGTGTTGTAAGAAACAAGTTAGGCAGCAGAGTTTAGGATGTGCTAAATTTTACAGAAAATGGACAGAACAGCGGAATAATTGTGCCTGAAGTTGACAAATATGTGGATAAAAGTCTCAGCAATAAGATGAGCTGAGCTGAAGTTACACTTGGTGATATAACAGGGATGGATGTTGGACATCTTTGTGACAGAATGGAAATTGGACGTGAAACTCGGCTGGGATCTGAGAAGGATGCTTATTTTGCAACAGATCCCATGTAGACAGAGCTATGGGTGAAGGAGGGAGACAAGGCACAGGTAGGGTACGGAGGGGAGCTCTGTGGGCATAGATTGGTTTTCCCAATGTTTAGCTGAGGAAATGTTATTTTTGTAGCACTCTGTGTCAGATGTAGGGGGATTACAAAGCTCCAGATGTCCAGAAAAATTTAAACAAAAGGATAAGAATTTTCCATTTGGGAGGGCAGGGCTTTGAGGCAGCAATAGAAAAGTAGAGATGGGTGTCTTAGTTTTAAGTTTATTTATCAGTGTCACAAGTCGGCTTACATTAACACTGCAATGAAGTTACTGTGAAAATTCTTCAATCGCCACACTCCATTGCGTGTTCGGGTACACTGAGGGAAAATTTAGCATGGCCAACCAGAAGGAAACCAGAGAACCCAGAAGAAACTCACGCAGACGCAGGGAGAACGTGTAGGCAGTGACCCAAGCCAGGAATTGAACTTGGATCCCTGGCGCCGTGAGGCCACTGTGCCGCCCTAGAGGAGAGATGCTGGAGTTGTCGTAATGTTACTTGACTATTAATCTCAAGGCTCCACTAATGATGTGGGTTCAAATCCCATTATGCCGGCTGATAGAATTTTAATAAAATCTGGAAGTAAAAGCTGGTCTCAGTGATAGTGACCATTGATTGTAATTGAAAACCCATCTGATTTACTAATGTGCTTTAGGGAAGGAAATCTGCTCTCCTTATCCAGTCTGGCCTATATGTGACTCTGAGCCACAACAATGTGGTTGATTCTTACAGCTCTCTGAAATGGCCTCGCGAGACACTCAGTTCAAGGGGCAATTAGGGAGGGGCAGTGATGCCCACATGAAAGAATATGTAAATAAAATGAAATCTGCACTGTTGTGTCTATGGATCATGCTGGGGCACAGTGTAGATGTTGAAGAGCTGGAGGAGGGTGTGTGGAGGGTGGGCAGAGGAGCCATTGTTAGAGATGTTATGACCATGGTCAGACAGATAGGTGAGAGTGATACTGAGAGAGGGCAGTCACTTGAAGTTGGGAAGACAATCAGGAAGAACACACCAAGGTTACAGTCACGGAAGATGGTGACTTTGATTTGAACCATTTTAGTTCAGTAGGAAGATGAGAAGCTGACTGAAACTTCAAATTGAGAATGACCATTGGGATGGGACAATGGAAATATTTTAGCTGTTTGGGAGTTGCGAGAAAAAGAATTGATGGGCGTATGTGAAATTCATATTTGCACTGTTATTCGAAGGTTACAGTGGAAAAGAAGACTGTTGATAATTTCATCTCCTTCTGAAGAGGAATGGGCATTCCAACAACAGATCACAGCGCTACAGGGCCAGAGTTGCAATCTGGGTAAGTTCTTTCAGCATTATCTTGGGATGTCACTCCTGTGTCTACAGGCAAACAAAGAACCCATTTCTTCTAGTATTTTACACCAACAGATCCTGCATCAACTGTTGGAGGCAGGGGGAGATTTCAACTCTTCGCAGTCACAAATGCAAGTTCTGCTTGGCATACTAATCCAGTATTCAGATGCAGGAGGTTTAGTCTGGTATATACATATAAATCACACTAAATACATTCAGCTTACTTTGAAGCACTGTGGTGGAAAATAAAATGCATTTTACACAGAAAAAGATCCACAAAAATCACTGGTGCAAACTTATGTTTATTCTATCAGCGGTGGTTGAGGGTGATTGTTGATCAAGACACAGGAAAGAGTCCATCTTTTTCAAAAACCACACTGGGAGCTTTAATAGTCACCTGAACTGGCAGGTAGAATTGGGCAAATGGGAGAATTCAGACTTGAACAAGCAACAAGCTCAGCTGCCTGATTGAACTCCTCCTGTTGCTACGTGAGCTCAGCTTAACCTTTCATCTGGAAGATGGCATCTCCAACAGTGTTGCACTTCCTCACTGCTGGACAGGACTGAGAGCCAATTGACCTCCAGGATATCAGCTTCCATGGCTGAGTCAGTGTTTATTCCCCATCCCCAGTTGCTCTGAAAGCTGATGGGTTTAATAGGCCATTTCAGAGGGCAATTAAGAATTAACTACCTTGATGTGGGACTGGAGTCACATATACATCAGACTGGCTAAGGGCATCAATTAACCAATTGTGGATTCTATAATTAAACAATTTCATGGTCACAATTTTTCTGATTTGGTTTTTTATAAACAGAATTCAAAATGTTAAAACTGCCATAGTAGGATTTGAACTCTCGAACTTGGGTCGTGCCCAGTAACACAACCGTGACACAATTGATGCTAAAATCCTGGCCTAACCTTACAACCTTTTGATTCAAGGTGAGGATGCTACAAACTAAGCCACACTGTCACTTCAGGGACATTTGATGGTTCACTCAGATAGTCTAACTTGCTGTGACAATTTGTAGTTTGGAGCTCTGGATAGTGGGTTAGAAGCTTTCCATCATGTGGCTTACCAGGAGTCTGTCCCACTCTTCCTGCCTGCCATTGGTGTGTTGGAAGGATTTTCAGGTTGACAGGCTGTTTGACTGTGTTATGAACATACCTTCCTTGGCCATTGAGTTCTGGAGTGGGACTCAAACCTGGAGCTTCTGGCTCAGAGGCACACACTGCAAAACAGCCACATAAGGGCATTTCTGGCAGTGTTATATCATAACTGCAAATATCTTGTGCTTTTTAAATAAGAGAAACAAACATTATTTTTGTTCTGTATTTGATCAGGAATTCGCCATTTTACCCTGCTGAAGTTGATAGGTTCAGGGGAAGATACTTCAGGATCTCTGGAATTATTTCCATTAAATGGTAAGAACAGTTCTTGGGTCACACATTAATTCGGACACTAAGTTCTGAGTGATGGTTACACGCTCGGTTTAACAACTCAGCCAGAAAGTGGTACCTCCAGCAATATAGCTCTGCCCCAGTGCTACACGGGAGCGTGAGTCTAGGTCATGAGCTCCTGTGCTGATGCGGGCTTTGAACCTTGAAGCATGGGCATTGCCAACCACACGTGGTTGATGAGAAGAAACTACTTCTCTCAAAGGAGAAGTAGTTTGGCGGCACGGTAGCACAGTGGTTAGCACTGCTGCTTCACAGCTCCAGGGACTTGGGTTTGATTCCCGGCTCGGGCCACTGTCAGTGTGGAGTTTGCACATTCTCCCCGTCTCTGTCTGGGTTTCCTCTGAGTGCTCCGGTTTCCTCCCACGGTCCAAAGATGTGCGGGTTAATTTGATTGGCCATGCTAAATTGCCTCTTGCTGTCCCGGGATGTGTAAATTAGTGAGGTAGATGTGTGAGGTAAGGGGATAGGGCCTGGGTAGGATTGTTGTCAGTATGGACTCGATAGGCCAAATGGCCTCCTTCTGCAGTATAGGGATTTTCTATCAGCCATGATCGAATGGCGCAGCAGACTTGATGGGCTGAATGGCCTAATTCTGCTCCTGTAACTCATGAACTCTTGAGGCTTAGTACAAATCAGATTTGTTTGTTGAAATGTTTGCTTTAATTTGCTGAATATAGGGAGGTTCGAGGTGGAGACTGAGGAGGTTTCGTCAATGGCAGTCCGAGGTCTTCGTGAACACTTCCAGATCAGTGATGAGCACTTTATGATGTTGCTAATTGGTAAAGACGGCAACATCATCTCCTGGTACTTATCTCCCATGTGGTCGCTGGCGACCATTTATGAACTGGTGGACTCCATGCAGCCTAGGCAAGAGGAGATGAAGCTTCAAAAGACATTGGGAATTTCCTGTCGTGAAGATGATTCCTCCCCTCATTATCGTGGATATCCCGAATACGCGTAGCAGCACAGAAGTGAGAGATAATTATTACCTGAGACTTTGATCACATTTTCAAAGCATCAGTGTTATGAACTTTATGTGATTAAATATATAGTCAATTTATATCAGCAAATATGCATTGGTCAGTTTACAATATCAATGTTATTCCTGCACTTTGTACTTGTTAGGGTGGTGCCTGTTCAGTGGTAATCAATACAGTAGCTCCCCTAATGAGCTAAGTTGTCTTCTTGATGCTAAACATTTTTCTTTCATCCACCTATAAAGACACAAGATATGAAACCACTCCCGCAGAGTCACAGAGATTTACAGCATGGAAATAGGCCCTTCGGCCCAACTTGCCCATGCTGTCCTTTTTTTTAAAAACCCCTAAGCTAATTCCAATTGCCCACATTTGGCCCATATCCCTCTACACCCATCATACCCTTGTAACTATCTAAATGCTTTTTAAAAGACAAAATTGTACCCACCTCTACTACTACCTCTGGCAGCTTGTTCTGGACACTCACCATCCTCTGTATGAAAAATTTGCCCCCTCTGGATACCTTTGTATCTTCCTCTCTCACCTTAAACCTATGCCCTCTAGTTTTACATTCCCTTTTCTTTGGGCAAAGATATTGACTATCGAGCTGATCTGTGCCCCTCATTATTTTATACATCTCTATAAGATCACCTCTTAGCATTCTATGCTGCAGAGAAAAATGTCCCAGTCTATCCAGCCTTTCCTTATAACTCAAACCATCAAGTCCCAGTAGCATCCTAGTAAATCTTTTCTGCACTCTTTCTAGTTTAATGATATCCCTTCTATAATAGTGTGACCAGAACTGCACACAATATTCCAAGTGTGGCCTTACCAATGTCTTGTACAACTTCAGCAAGACATCCTAACTCCTGTATTCAATGTTCTGATTGATGAAACCAAGCATGCCGAATGCCTTCTTCACTACTCTGTCCATCTGTGACTCCACTTTCAAGGAACTATGAACATGTACCCCTGGATCACTTTGTTGTGTAACCCTCCCCAACACCTTACCATTAACTGAGTAAATTCTGCCCTGGTTCAATCTACCAAAATGCATCAATTTGCAATTGTCTAAATTAAACTCCATCTGCCGTTCATCAGCCCATTGACCCAACTGATCAAGATCTCATTGCAATTGGAGATAACTTTCTTCATTGTCTACTATGCCACCAATCTTAATGTCATCTGCAAACTTACTAACCATGTCTCCTATATTCTCATCCAAATCATTAATATAAATGACAAATAACAGTGGACCCAGCACTGATCCCTGAGGGACACCGCTGGTCACAGGCTTCCAGTTTGAAAAATAATTCTTTGCAACCACCCTCTGGCTTCCGTCAAGAACCAATTTTGTATCCATTTAGATACCTCACACTGCATCCCGTGAGATTTAACTTTATGTAACAATCTACCATGTGGTACCTTGTCAAATGCCTTGCTAAAGTCCATGTAGATAACATCAACTGCACTGCCCTCCTCTACCTTCAATTAAATTTGTGAGACATGATTTTCCATCACAAAGCCATGCTGACTGTCCCTAATCAGTTCTTGCTTCTTTAAATGCCTGTAGATTCTGTCTCTCAAAATACCTTCCAACAACTTATCCACCGCAGATGTGAGGCTCACTGGCCTTTAGCTCCCGTGCTTTTTCCTGCAGCCCTTTTTAAACAAAAGCACAATGTTTGCCACTCTCAAATCTTCAGGCATCTCACCTGTGACTATCGATGATTTAAATATCTTGGTTAAGGGACACCACAATTTCCTCCCTTGCCTCCCACGATGTCCTGGGATATACTTCATCAGATCCTGGGGATTTATCTACCTTGATGTGCTTTAAGACTTTCAGCATCTCCTTCTCTGTAATATGTACAGTCCTCAAGAAATTGCTATTTATTTCCCCAAGTTCCCTAACATCCATTCTTTTCTCAACAGTAAATACTGATGAGAAATATTCATTTAAGATCTCAACCATCTCTTGTGGATCCGCACATAGATGACCTTGTTGATCCTTAAGGATCCTCTCCTTTGTTACTCTTTTGCTCTTTATGTATTTGTAGAAGCAAATTCACAGAAATCCCTGCAGTATTCCTGCCAGGCTAGGCCAAGTGTAGGTAAAAATTGAACAAGTTTATAAGTGATTACCCTCACCTCTACTGCCACTATTGACTCAAGAACAGCTTCTTCCCTGCTGCCGCCAGACTTTTGAATTGACCTACCTCGTATTAAGTTGATCTTTCTCTACACCCTAGCTGTGACAGTAGCATTACATTCTGCACTCTATCCTTCCCTTCTTTATGAACGGTGTGCTTAGTCTGTATAGTGCCCAAGAAACAATACTTTTCATTGTATACTAATAACGTGACAATAATAAATCAACATCTTTCTTGGTTCTGTGTACCCCATTCTGCATATCCTATCTACCCCTTCCTTTATTCTCTCAAATTGGAAGCAAGATTTCTTAGGACTGGAAAATCAGTATTTCTTTACGTAGGAATGGGAGCAGACCATTCAGCTTCTTGGGTTTTTTCTACCATTTAATTGGGTCATGGCTGGTTAATATCTCAGCTGCTGTCCCTTAATCCCCTTACTCAATAAAAATCTATCAATCTTAATTCCCTAAAGTTCAATTGACACTCATCATTCCCAGTTTTGGGAAGAAAATTTCAGATTTCCACCACTTCCTTTGTAACAAATTACCTCCTGATTGGAAGCAATTGGTCTCGATGGTACATCAGAGGGAATAGTTTTTCTGTACCTATCCTATGAATTCCCATATCATTTTTAGCATCTTGAACGGTATTCTCTAACTTTCTGAATGGAGGGCTTTATTATAAAATTTTTGGAACTCAAACATCTTGGTGTAATTATATAGAACTTTGGTGAGACCTGGAGTATGATGTCTTTGTACTGCAGGAATAACATACTTGCATTCGAAGGAATATCATGAAGGTTTACTAGACTGATTCTTGAGATCAGAGGGTCGTCCTTTGAATATTGAGTCTTACTCAAATTAGGTGACATGAACCTATGCTGTCTGGAGATTAGAAGAATGAAGTGATCTCATCGTGATGCAAGAGAAATCTGAGAGGGCTTGACACTATAGATACTGAGAAGCTGCTTCCTTGGTTAGAGTCTAGAATGAGGCAGCATAATCTTGGAAAAAGAGGTCAGACACATACACCTAAAATACTCAGCGAGTTGTGAATCTTAGGAATTCTCTACCTGTAGATGCTTGGTCATTGAGTTAATAGATCTTTGGATTTTATGGAGATATGAGGATCTACAGGAAAGTAGAGTTGAAGTCAAAGAGCAGCCATGGTTATATTAAGTGGTAGAGGAGACTTCAAGTGCCTTATGTTCTACTCTTAAACAAGCCTGCACTGACTATGCTGCCTGACTGAACTAAACCCCCCCAATTCTTTGTATCCCTCTATTCACATCCTATTCATTTATCTGCCAACCCTTAAAAGTCATTATCTTATCTACTTACTACCTCCTCTAGCAGCAAGTTTCAGGCACCTACTATCCTCTCAGTAAGAAGTTTGCCTTATACATCTCCTTTAAAACTTGTCCCTTGCACTTTAAACTCTTCCACCCTTCTGACTATCTATTTTGTGCATTCCCTTCATAATCTTGTACACTTCTGTCAGATCATCCCTCAACCTCTGTCTTTCCAGTGAGAACATACCAAGTTTCTCCAATCTCTTCTCTTATTTCTTATGTTCTTAATTCAAAGGAATGTAAGTCATATTCTTGCAACCTAGTCTTACAATTTTGTTATTGTTGATGCCAATTCCCCAAATTAATTAAGAACGGAATTTGAGAGATTATTGAAAAGAAGGAATATTAATGAAAATGGGGTGGACATCCAATCAGGTTAGATGGTCCAGATGAAAAGAAGCTCTACCCTGGATTTGATTGGCCTGTTTCTATTCCATAGCAGTCCACGAGTCCGTGATGAATTAAAAACTCACCCCTCATACAAAAGCAGTAATGATTGCCAAATGTCCAGGAGCGCCCTGGAGTGTGCAGAAATTTTTGATTTATTATTATCATGAATACTGTGAAAAGTATTGTTTCTTGCACACTGTACAAATTATACTGTTCATAGAGAAGGAAAAAAAGAGTACAGAATGTAATGTTACGGTCATAATTAGGGTGGATAGAAAGATCAACTTAATGCAAGGTAAGTCCATTCAAAAGTCTGACAGCAGCAGGGAAGAAGCTGTTCTTGAGTCGGTTGGTACGTGACCTCAGACTTTTGTATCTTTTCCCAACGGCAGAAGGTGGAAGAGAGAATGTCCAGGATGCGGTTCTATATCCGGGCAAAATCCCACTCAAGGTATGACTATTCAGTGCATTGCTAATGACATACTATTCACACAAAAAGAGGAAGGCAGAGTAACATTGTTCTATCAGCTAATACCATCAAAAATTAACTGGTTATCCATGTCCCTGTTAGTGGAATTTAATAAATGGCTAGCCTGTCCCTAAAAGTATCTGCACTTCATAGAAATTCATTCACACTGAAGTGATGCAGGATGTTTGAGCTGGGACTCGAGATTTGAGCATAAAAGTCTAGGCTAACGGTGTTAGGAGAAGCTGTTAAAACATGGCCCCATTTGTCCTCTCAAATGAATGTTAATGATCTCATTGTATTATTGAAGGAGTTCTTCCCAGCATGCTGCCTAACATTTATCCTTCAATCAACATTACCAGATCGGCTCCAGTCAACAGCTGTCCAATGATGATAGGTTGAATAAATTCAGTCTTTATTCTTTGGAATCACTCTGTTTCCTTAGAAACTGGAATGTCCCATTTCCTTTTTCTGTTTCCTGTTTCTATTTTAAGGTTCTGTTTTCGTTAGGCCATGCATTGTTGGAAGTTTCACCGCTTCTTTTATAACTCGAGCTTTCCTATGTTGACCTTTTAGGTGTAATGACCTCGCAGCTTGTTAACATTGCGTTTTCCCTCCTTTTTCTACAGTTGGAAACTGAATTCTTCAAACTATATTCTATAAGATATATTCTAAAATACTTGAACAAAGAGGACATCAAGGGGAGACAGTGAAGCAGTGGTACTGTCACTGGAATAGTGGTCCAGAGGCCCAGGGCAATGCTCTGCGGACCCAAACTCAAATTCCATCATGGCAGATAGTGAGATTTGAATTCATTAAAAATCTGGAGTTAAAAGTTGAATGACTACCATAGTTTAAAGTTTATTTATTAAGTTACAAGTAGACTTACATTAATATTACAATGAAGTTACTTGAAAATCTCTTAGGCGCCACAGTCTGGCACCTGTTTGGGTACACCGAGAGAGAATTTAGCACGACCAATGCACCTAACCAGCATGTCTTTCAGATTGGGAGGAAACTGGAGCACCCGGAGGAAACCACACAGACATGGAGAGAATGTGCAAACTCCTCACACTGACCCAAGTACAGGAATAGGACTGGGGTCCTGATGCTGTGAAGCAGTAGCACTAACCACTGTGCCACCCATTAAACCATTGTCAATTGTTTTAAAAGCCCATCTGAATCACTAATATCTTTTAGGGAAGGGAACCTGTTGTCCTTACCTGGTCTGGCCTATATGTGACTCCAGGGACACAGCAATGTGGTTGACTCTTAAATGCCCTTTGAAATATGCTAAGGATGGGAAATAAATGGTGCATGTCCACATCTCATGAGTTAAAAAAGCTATTCGCAACAACATTCTTGAGAGATTTGAGGCTGAGAGGCTGCTTTCCTTAGAAAATATAAAACACAGGAACATAGCCTCAGGATATCAAACCAATCATTTTGTGCAGAGATGTAGAGAAATTGCTCCATCCACAGAGCCATGAGGGAATTCCAGGATTTTGACACAGGAATAGTGAAGGAATGGATATATTTCCTCGTCAGGATGCTGTGTAGCTTGGAGGGGAACCTCCAGGTGCTGATGGTCCCATGTCTTCCACAATGGTTAGAGGTTACAGGTTTGGAAAGTGTTATCTGTGGAGCTCTGGTGAGTTGCTGCAATGCATCTTGTAAATAGTACACATGGCTGCCACTGTGTGACGGTGATGTAGGCAGTGAATATATAAGATGGTAGATTGGGTGCCAGTCAAACGGGCTGCTCTGTCCTGAATGGTGTCAAATTTCTGCTGGAGCTGCACTCATCCAGGTAAGTGGTGAATATTCCATCATACTCTAGACTTGTGCCTTGTGCAGCTGCGTAATGGTCTTGTCACAGCTGGTAATCCATATCCCACAAATGAACAAAAAAGATGGTGGACAGTATTTGGGGAGTCAGGAGGTGAGTTAACCACTACAGAATTCCCAGCCTCTGACCTGTCCCTGTAGCCACAGTCTTTATATGGCTGGTTCAGTTAAATTTCTAGTCAGTGGTAACTTGTAAAATGCTGATAGTGGGGGATTCATCGATGGCAACACTGTTGAAGAGGTGATATTTAGACTCCCCTTTATTCGATATGCTCATTATCTAATACTTACTTGGGACGTATGAGCAGACATAATCTTGTTGAATGTTAGAGCAGGTTGGAGGGGCTGAGTTGCCTACTGCTGCTCCTCATTATATGCATGTTTCATCACTAATCCTAAACGTTGCCCAGCTCTTACTGCAGGCAGGCACAGACAGTTCTGGTACCCGAGGAGTTGTGAATGGTACTGAACACTGCAAATAGCAGCAAACATCCCCATTTTGGTGGAGGAATGAATCTGCTGAAGGTGTTTGGGTCTAGGACACTACAACATGTTTAATAAAATGGATCAGCTGGTCATGGTCACACTTCTTTTTCAGGGAGCATACTGTGTACAAATTGGTTACCATGTTTCCTAAGTTATATCAGTACTCCATTGGTGTAAAGTGCTTTGAGATGTTCTGAGGTTATAAACACTCTGTAGAAATGCAAGATATTTCTTGTAGGATGAGTCTATATCTGTGAATTTTATTCCCAATATATTCAAAAATGTTGTTCCAAACCATACAGTCTCAGTTAGTGGTTGACAGAAAATAAAGCTGAGATTTCAGTCGAGTAATGCACAAAGACATAAACAATACATGGCAAAAATGATCATGACTTCATTGCTTCTTCAATTCAATTCAATGGCCCTCAATAGCAGCAGTGCTTCCAGCATGAGGAAAAACCTTTCTCACTCTCAGGAGTTTAAGAATCTTTTCCCTTATTTCCTTTGCTGATAGAATGTAAATAATCGGACTCAGTAAAGGACTTAAGACCACATACACAATGGCGGAAGTAACATGAATTAATGGGAAGCTGTACCCAAAACAGAACAATGCAAAATAAAGGATCAAGGAGGGGAAGTAGAAACTAAAAACCAGAATGTGTCCGAAACAGGTATATAAAAGTTTTTTCTGTTCCAACGAGTGAATTTGTAATGATTTACACATTTTGATGTAAAACCAGGCAAGAGAAGCAAAACTTGAAAATATTATTAACACATTTAAAATTGCATTGAGAAATATTACAGAGACTGCATCTGTGCAAATCAGACTTGTGACTGATAGCAACTCACAAAAGGCACTGTAAACTTCACGTGATCCACAAAAAGGAAAGATAGAAATTAAAATTATTGCAGGCAAGAAGCTAACCAGGCCCAGCATCCAGGTAAGACCAGCCAGTTTGATAAAATAAGCATCTCTTGTGAGGGATAGATAATATAGTGGGGTGCATATTGCAACTGAACGATCATAAGCCATCACAGCGAGTAGCACTATCTTTGCCGCTGACATACTGTGGAACAAATACATTTGGATAAAGCAGTTACTCCACGGAATAAATTTTTTGTCTAATATTGACCTCACCAACATTGCAGGGATGACTGAACTTGTCAACACCACATCTATCGCTGCCAGATTAGCCACAAGAAAGTACATGGGTGCATGCAAGCGTTTATCTGTCGTAATCATGTACACAATGGCAACATTTCCAAGAACTATTAATATATACACAATCAAAAACAGGGGCCAAAGGTGTGACTCTAAGTCATGATGTCCTGAAAATCCAACAAGAGTGAATCCTGCGACTGGGGACGGTCTCTGATCTGACTCGGCCATTAACTTTTCCCCCTATTGAATTAATAATTATGAATCAGAAAGGGGGCACAGCAACCTCATTGCATCCATTAGAAAGTAGCAGAGACAACATCTGTGGTCAAATTAGTAGGTATACTGCCACAGTACTTCTTGCAATACAACATTTCATGTTATCCGTTTACCAAACACATTAACAGAATCAAAGTTTTTCACTCTGGTGAAGTTCTTCATGTGCAAAAACAGATCTAGGAATAGAGATACAAAAGCTGCCAAGGTTCTGGCTTTGTTTACAGTCAAAGAATGTAAAAGTCTGTGAAACATGGGGTTGATTTTGTTTTGATGGGAATGGCAAATCGAGATTTAATAAGTCACATGGAAAAATGTAGGTTGATTAGCAAGAGCCAGCATGGATTGTTAAAGGGAAACTAACTTCTTGAGGAGGTAACAGAGAGGGTCAATGAGAGTAATGAATGTTGACGCTGTTCATGGAGTTTCAGAAGGTGTTTGAATAAAGTGGCACAAACAGATTTGTGAGAGAAGTTAAAGCTCATGGAATAAAAGGAACAGTAGCAACCTAGATACAAAATTGGGGGCAGCATGGTGCCACAGTGGCTAGCACTGCTGTCTCACAGGGACCCAGGTTCAATTCTAACCTTCGGTCGCTGTCTATATGCAGTTTTTACATACTGCACAGGTCTGCGTGTGTCCGCCCGCGTGCTCTGGTTTCCTCCCAGGCCCTGGGTAAGATGCTCTGTCTGAGAGTCAGTGCAGACTCGATCAGCCGAGAGGCCTCCTTCTACACTGTGAGATATTAATAATAGGAAGCAGAGTGTAGCAGATATTTTTTGGGCTGTAGGAAGATTTGTAATGGTGTTCCCCAGCGGTCAGTATTGAGACTCATGCTTACCCTGATATATATTAATAACCTAGAACTTAGTGTGAAGGGAACAATTTGAAAGTTTGTGGATGCCACAAATTCAAAAGTATTGTAAACTGTGGGGAGGACAGTGTAGAACGTCAAAATGACATAGATAAGTTGGTGGAGTGAACAGATAGGTGGCAGATGAAGTTCATTGCAGAGAAATGTGAGATGATGCATTTTGATAGGAAGAACATGGAGTGACAATAGAAAATAAGGAGAAAATTCTTAATGGGGTGTAAGAGCAGAGGGCCCTGGGTATATTTGTGCAGAGATCATTGAAGGTAGCAGGACAGGTGGAGAGAACATTTAGTGAAGCCTATAATATTCTGGGCTTTATGCAAGGAGATCATGTTGAACGTCTGCATGACACTAGTTAGACCTCAGGTGGAATACTGTGTACAGTTCTGGATGTCACACTACAGGAAGCATGTGGATGGATTGGAGAGAGGGCAGTAAGGTTTACAAGAATGGTTCCAGGGATGAGAAACTTCAGTTATGAGGATAGATTGGAGAAGTTTGAACTGTTCTCCTTAGAGAGAAGAAGGCTAAAAGGAGATATGTTAGAGATGTTCAAAATCATGTGGAGACTGGACAGGGTAGATCGGGAGAAACTGTCCCTGCTTGTAATAGGATCAAGAACGAGAGAGCACAGATTTAAAGTGATTTGCAGAAGAAACAAATGTGATGTGAGGAAATAACTTTTTCACTCAGCCAGTTACTCAGGTTTGGAACACTCTGCCTGGAAGTGTGGAGAAGACAGCTTCAATCGAAGCATTCGAGAAGCCATTGGATGATTGCTCCTATATAATATGTGCAGGGGTACGGGGAAAAGACAGGAAAATGGCACCAAATCACGACACTTGATTGGAGAGCCAGTACAGATCAAATAGCCTTCTGCTTTATAACAATTCTGTGATCCTATGAAATGTTGATAGCTAAGCAACCCATATTAAACAAGAATATCCACCTGCAGTTATAATATCCTGCCAGTGGCATAAATGAGGGACTTCTGCACCTCAGTGTCTGAATGTTCTGACTTCTGTCAGTCCCTGCAATACCAGAGCTAACAATTGTGGGTGCTGCTGGGATGGCAGGGAGTCACACAGAAGAAGAGGTCCTGGCTCCTGGAGTGAGATAAGTTCCAGATTTTGAACAGGGGAAGATCAGGGAGCCAAGAGAGGATGTCAATGTATCAGCGAGTGCATGCTTTAGCAATTACATTGTTAAGCTAGTTGCCTTATTAAAGACAGGTGATAATATTTACCTCATTCCCCAAAAGGGTATAAATTGGCACATAGCTGGAACAGTTAGTGTGAGGGAATCATAAAGCCTGGGAGTTCCCCAGCCTGCTACACTGCTTGAGTAGCATAGTGGGGCTGGAGATATCGAGGGGGGCACACGATTAGTGGGACTCGAGACTGGCATCTGACCGATTGTCAGTCTCCCAGGCACCTTCTTTTTTGTGCAATCAGCCCCATGCTGGAAATTGGGTGGGGCTGATTAGCATACTGAAATTTCAATTTCCATATGATTAGCAGGCCCAAGAGAGGATAGTATCCTGGTCTGCTAGCATCTCCACCCCATGCCAGGAGAGATCCCCACCATGGGAAACAGGTGTCCTCACCTGCTGGTGCGAACAGAGGCCATTGAGGTCCCCCCTGAGGGGGTATCCCTAGGGCAATGCCAGCCTGGTATTGCCAGCTTGGTCTCCTGGCACTGCCCAAGGAGAACCCTGGCACAGCCCAGCAGAATCACTGGCCCGGTCCATCAGGCACTGGGCAGTGCCAAGGGGCAGGGTTGGGGTATAATGGGACTGGAGTTTACTGAAAGGTGATCAATGGTGAGGGGAGACTCAGTGCCAGTCTGCGATGGGATCAGAGGGGTAGTAACTGAGGGGGTGATCAGAGCTGGCCATCTGGGGTGGATGTGTGGCTGGGGCTGACCATGGAGGTGGAGGGGGATTTCTGGTAGGCCCGCAGTTGAGGGGGTTGGGGAGGCCAGCAATTGGAAGAGGAAGGCCAGTGATCAGGAGGTCAACAATAAGGGAAGGAGGAACAGTGTGCATCCCCAATGATAGATCAGAGCATGTACCATGGCCCACTCAGCATTATGCCGCTGGCCTCTCCAACAGGATGACTCCCTCCACCATCACCACTCCCCCTTTCCCAGTATGAATGTCTCACTCTGTGTTGTCTTGGAGATTCATTCAGGTAAGTATCCCCAAAAAAATGGGTGGGAAAATCTCCTAACCATGGAGTTTGTATTTCTATTAAGCTGGATGTAGAATAAACTTGCTGAAGGTAAAAGACTCACCGCTATATTATTCTTCCATCAAATATTAGTATTTGAAATTAACAGAGGGAAGGGACAAGCGGATAGGTTTTGGAGGCCAGGTGAGGTGAACTACTGAAGAGTCCAGCCCAAGTTCCTTTCTTGGTATCGTCGGCAATTGATCCCCATCCAGGAAAGAAGCCAGAGACCTAAGAAGATAGCCAAAGGTTGGTGATTCCTTATTGTGGGCCTCTGAGCAGTTGTATTCTGTTGACATAGCTGATTATCTGAAAGAGTGCATGGAAGGTAAATTTTGAATGCACATGGCAATCCAGGGGAGAAGAATATCATAAGGAAAGATCGAAATCCTGGAGATGGATCCTTGTTGAAGTCCAAGAGAAAACGTTTGGAGAAGATTCCAAAGCTGGTTCTTTGAGAATGGAGAAGCCCCTGTGTGAAAGACAGAGTTTCCATGAGAACAGTTGACACTTGGGAGGCTTTGATGAAAAATTCATAGCATCTACATTGGGTTACATCTGTCACTTGGTTCTGCAGGGTGGTGTTTCCGACTACAGATTTCCTATTAATCATGTACTATACATTTACTGTGAACATCAGAGTACAAGATAGAACATATAACCTGTATCTTACCTACCAATCAGTACATATCTGTAAAAAGGTATAGTTGGGGTGAAGGTGTTAATATTTTCTTGTTTAATAATTGTTTTATTCTTTTGTTAGAAGTTCATCAGCTGACTTTTGTGACTCTGTTCAGAAGCCGCTTTCCTTCTTCCCAAACAAAAACTATCCTGGGACACAATTTGATTGGTTGTAACATCAGCTGGGATTATATCAAATCCGAAAGAGATCCATTTATCACCACTCTCTGCCTCCTGTTAGC
Source organism: Sphyrna mokarran (assembly GCA_024679065.1). NCBI lineage: Eukaryota > Metazoa > Chordata > Chondrichthyes > Carcharhiniformes > Carcharhinidae > Sphyrna > Sphyrna mokarran. The sequence goes on from JAGIQG010000006.1 coordinate 6,467,325, forward strand.
CAACCAATCTTTTATCCATGCTAATATGTTACCCCCTATAGCAAGTGCACTTATTTTGTGGAGTAAGCTTTCATGCGGTACCTTATCGAGTGTCTTTTGGAATCCAAATGCACATCTACAGATTCCCCTTTATGCACCTTGAATGTTACTTCCTCAAAGAACTCTAATAAATTAATTAAACATAATTTACCTTTTAAAAAACCATATGGACTCTGTCTGATTGAAATATGATTTTCTAAGTATCCTACTATAATCTCTGTAATAGATTCTGACAATTTCCCTAGGACAGATGTTAGGCTAACAGACCTTTAATTTTTTTGCTTTCTATGCCCCTCCCATTCTTGAATAAAGGTCTTACATTTGATATTTTTCAATCTGTTGGGCTCCTTTCACAATCTATGGAATTTGGAACATTATAACCAATGCTTCTACGATCTCTGCATCCACTTCTTTAAAAACCTAGGATGTAGGCCATCAGGTCCTGGGGATTTGTCAGTTTTTTGGTTGAATAGTTTTCTCAACACTTGTTCACTGATGATAGTGATTGATTTAATTCCCATTTCCCTTTCACCTCCTGATTTTCAAGTGTTTTTGGGAGGTTTTTAATTGTCTACAGGAAAAACAAACAGAAAATGACTGTAGTGTGCTCTTCCCATTTCCCCGTTTCCTACTAATTGCAATAAGAAGTCTGACAACACCGGATTTAAATCCAATCACTTTATTTGATAGTAAACTCACAAACTTTTGGGGTTTGCCTTTTCGTCAGGTAAATGGAGAATTCAGTAGAGCTTGTGGGATTACTATCAAATAAATCGGTTAGACTTAAATCTGATGTTGTCAGACTTCTTACTGAGTTTACCCAAGTCCAATGCCAGCATCTCCACATCATTCCTACTAATTGTCCAGATTCACTCCCTAGAGGAACAATGCTTCCTTTTGTTACTATTTACCTTTACAAATACTTGTAGAAACTCTTACTATTTGTTTTTACAGGTCCAGCTAGCTTTCTCTCATACATTAATTTCTCCCCAGCGACTGGCCTGGCTGGGATAGCCAGATAAGCACTCATCCTGCGTGGATCAACTGGTGGGGATAATCGTAGAGATCTTCAACCTCTCTTTACAATAATCTGAAGTCCTTATCTGCTTCAAGAAGATGATTAATACCCCAGTGCCAAAGATAAGCCAGGCAGCGTGCCTTAATGATTACCAACTGGTGGCTCTGACATCCATCGTTATGAAGTGCTTTGAAAAGCTAGTCATGGCATGAATCAATTTCAGATTACTTGGATCTACTACAGTTTGCCTACTGTTGCAAGAGGTCCACAGCAGACATCATTTCCCTTGCCCTGAACTCAACTCTGGGACACTTAGATAACAAAGACACCTATATTAGACTCATATTTATTGACTATAGCTCCGTCATCAACACCATTATTCCTACAAAACTCATCTCCAAACTCCGTGGTCTGGACCTCAGCTCTTTCTCTGTGACTGGATCCTGAACTTCCTAACTCACAGACCGCAATCAGTAAGGGTAGGCAACAACACTTGGCCCAGAACTGAACCTGGGTCTCTGGCATTGTGAGACAGCAATGTTAATCACTTTTCAAAAAAAGTTTTCAAAACTTGTTCAGTGTCCACCAATGCTGAACATGTTACTGTGTGAGACAAGAGGAAGAACAGCGCCAGTCCTCCTCAACTCCACCCTTCTTTGAGGCAGGTAAGCAAACTACAAGTCTTGTGCTCTCTCTGATTGCTGAAGCGAACTGAGTTCGAAGAGTCACGGTTGAAGTTTCTCAAACAGCTGGACTCTAGAATCTGGAAAGGAACTATTCACCTGTTGAAGTCAGCGTGACTGAAATCACCAAAAACAATGGCCGCAGCGTTCCACCATCTCCTCAAAGCCTAATTTGTACTTTTTTTCTAACATTTCGACTCCATTCTTATTTCTAACTTGTGTGAATGACACTGAACAGTCTTCTGGGTATAGTGCCGGAAGACTGGAGGATAGCGAATGTGGTCCCATTGTTCAAGAAGGGGAAGAGAGACTTTCTGGGGAATTATAGGCCAGTGAGTCTTACTTCTGTTGTGGGCAAAGTATTGGAGAGAATTATTAGGGATAGGATTTTATAGTTATTTAGAGAGAAATGAATTGATTGGGGATAGTCAGCATGGTTTTGTGAAGGGTAGGTCGTGCCTTACTAACCTTATTGAGTTTTTTGAAAAAGTGACCAAAGAGGTGGATGGGGGTAAGGCAGTTGATGTGGTATATATGGACTTTAGTAAGGCGTTCGATAAGGTGGCCCATGGAAGGCTTCTGCAAAAAATGCAGATGTATGGGATAGAGGGTGATTTAGCTAATTGGATTAGGAATTGGCTAGCAGATAGAAGACAGAGGGTGGTGGTTGATGGAAGATATTCATTGTGGAGTTCGGTTACTAGTGGTGTACCTCAGGGATCTGTTTTGGGGCCCCTGCTGTTTGTAATTTTTATAAATGATCTGGATGAGGGTATTGAAGGATGGATTAGTAAATTTGCGGATGACACCAAAGTCGGAGGAGTGGTAGATAGTGAAGAGGGGTGTTATAGTTTGCAGAGAGACTTGGACAAGTTGCAGAGCTGGGCCGAGAGGTGGCAAATGGAATTTAATGTGGAAAAGTGTGAGGTAATTCACTTTGGCAGGAATAACAAATGTGTAGAGTATAGGACTAATGGTAGGACTCTTAATAGTGTTGAAGAACAGAGGGATCTTGGTGTATATGTGCATAGATCCCTGAAAGTTGGCAATCAAGTCGATAAGGTTGTTAAGAAGGCATACGGAGTCTTAGCTTTTATTGGTAGGGGGACTGAATTTCGGAGCTGCAACGTCATGTTGCAACTGTACAAAACTCTAGTGCGGCCGCACTTGGAGTATTGTGTGCAGTTCTGGTCCCCGCATTATAAAAAAGATGTGGAGGCATTGGAGAGGGTACAGAGGAGGTTTACCAGGATGTTGCCTGGTATGGAGGGCAGGTCTTATGAAGAGAGGCTGAGGGATTTGAGGTTGTTTTCGTTAGAAAGGAGGCGGCTAAGAGGGGACCTAATCGAAACATATAAGATGATTAGAGTTTAGATAGGGTGGACAGTGATAGCCTTTTTCCTAGGATGGAGAAAGCTAGCACGAGGGGACATAGCTTTAAATTAAGGGGTGGTGGTTATAGGACGGATGTCAGAGGTAGGTTCTTTACCCAGAGGGTGGTAAGGGTATGGAATGCCCTGCCTGCTGCAGTTGTAGATGCGCCAAGTTTGGTGGCATTTAAGAGGTTAGTAGATAAGTTTATGGATGAAAAGGGAATGGTTTAGGTTAGAGGGTTATTGCTTTTTCCTAATTGGTCGGCGCAACATCGAAGGCCGAAGGGCCTGTTCTGCGCTGTAATGTTCTATGAATGTGCATTCTTTCTCGCATATAGTAGCTAATAAACTAACTCTTTCTTTAACTCAAGAAAACCTGGTTGTATAACATAAATATTGGGCTAGGAAAAAGTGTCCTCAAGGGAAGGAGTTCTTTGTAAATTCAATTAATCTTATTGCTACCAACCGATGGGGTTGAATAAAGAAAGGGTTAGGGAGGCAGCAAAAACTTCCAGCTTTGTCTGCGGCTGCAATTCTCCAGTGCCGTTACAGTGAATGGAGTTTGGCGGAACATGAGTATGGATGAGGCCCGAGAATCCCACCCAAGGAAGGGAATTTTAATTTGACATGTTGCCGGAACAAGATCATGGAGGTCAGCAGCTATGTTGAAGGTAGGCTCCTTAATGACTTTGTGTGAGAGAGGCTCATCTTACAGTGCCACAGAATCAAATTTATTACTAACTTACTCTTAAATCCTGTTATAACAATTGCACATTTTATTTAAAATCATGACAGGTAGACGTTTTGCTGAAAAAAATTGGCAATTTAGATCCACTTCTGTAATATAGCAGGAGAAAGTAGGGTGGCACAGTGGTTAGCACTGCTGCTTCATAGCGCCAGGGACTGGCAGGTGAAACTAGAACTAGGGAGCATAGCCTCAAAGAAAGGGGAAGCAGATTTAGAACTGAGTTGAGGAGGAACTTCTTCACACAAAGGGTTGTGACTCTGTGGAATTCCCTGCCCAGTGAAGCAGTTGAGAATGCCTCATTTAATGCTTTTAAGGCAAGGATAGATACATTTTTGAACAGTGAAGGAATTAAGGGTTATGGTGAGTGGGTGGTTAAGTGGAGCTGAGTTCATAAAAAGATCAGCCCTGATCTTATTGAATTACGGAGCAAGTTTGAGGGGCCAGATGGCCGACTCCCGCTCCTAGTTCTTATGTGCTGATTAGGTAGATTGATAATCTAAATTATCTGCACCTGGAGAATAAGGAAAAGATTTATCAGGATATTTCCTGGTATGGAGGGCGTTAACTATGAGGAGAAGTTGGAGAAACTTGGTTTGTCCTCACTAGAATGATGGAGGTTGAGGGGTGACCTGATAGAAGTTTACAAAACTGAGGGACATGGACAGAGTGGTAAACAGAAGTTTTTTTTCCTGGATAGAAGAATCACCTACTCGGGGGCACAGGTTTAAGGTGCGAGGAGCAAGGTTTAAAGGAGATACATGAAGCAAGTTTTTTTTACATAGAAGGTAGTGGGTGTCTGGAACATGCTGTCGAGGGAGATACTGGAAGCAGATACGATAGTGATTTTTAAGGGGCATCTGGACAAATACATGAATAAGATGGGAATAGAGGGATATGGTCTCTGGATGTGTAGACGGTTTTAGTTCACCTGGGCAGCATGGTCTTAGTGGGCCTGTTCCTGTGCTGTAACTTTCTTTGCTCTGAACAGGTGCCAGAGTGTAGTGACTAGGAGATTATATTCACTGAAGTTTAGAAGAATGAGACGGGATCTCAATCTTAAAATCTTAATAAGTTTTGACAGGGTAGATTCAGAAAGAATGTTAGGTGGATTGGATTGCAGGTTCGGTGGATTGGCCATGTTAAATTGTCCCTTAGTGTCAGGGAGATTAGCAGGATGGATATGTGGGATTACAAGCATAAGGCCTGGATGGGATTATTGTCTGAAAGAGCATCTTACCCAGAACCACCCTTCCTACCCTGTATTTATCATGGCCAATCCATTAACCTGCACATCTTTGGACTTTGGGAGGAAACCGGAGCACCTGGGGGAAACCCACCCAGACACAGGGAGAATGTACAAACTCCACATGGGCAGTCACCCAAGGCTAGAATCGAACCTGGGTCCATGGAGCTGTGAGGCAGCAGTGCTAACCGACTGTGTCATCTGATCATTGTTCACTGTATATTGTACAAGCTCATGACTGGGCCTATGTCAGCCAATGTTGTCGCAGTAGCAATACAAATGGAGATCTTCACTAACAGGATGCTGTTGTCAAGCCAAACAGACACCAGCCTATATCGCCAAAACTCCAAACAGTGTCTGACATTAGATGCAACTGGAAATTGGTTAAGCAATCCTGATTACAGTGTGCTAAGAATTATGTAGACAAAGGATCAGTTGTGCTTGCAGTGTGACTTATTTGCATATGCCAGATGCTATATACATTAATACACAGGGTCCAGTTCTTTGCAGACAGAAAGAACATTGCATTTTTTTTTCAACTAAATAAAATGGGCAACAGCCATTCATTAGCTTATTCCCCAGGGCAATGCCTTGACAAATCAGACTCAATCTATCTGGTTTGAATTTAAATGAAGCTCGGCAGTTAACTGTCAATTACTGGTGCATTGTCCATGGCAACATCTGTACTATTTGAGTTCACAACCAATCAACAGTCTCTTCTCATGCAGTATAAACTGTTGTACACTTTACAATTTGGTATTGTTCTGAATTGTCCTGATGAGTGCAAGATGAAAAGCTTTGACAGTGTGCCTCTTTTTCAGCAATACTCAAGTCTGTGCTACCAAATGAGCTTTCAGATGTATACTATTACACTTAGCCACTTCTGAGTTCTTGTCTGTGGCAGAGCCCCAAATGTGTATTCAAAATAATTGATTCATTGAAGTACTGTTTATTTCTGTTTTATATTCCCAAGCAGAAAGCAAGCCCCATTTTGCAGATTGGATAGAGGTGGATCATCTTAACTACCCGAGATCATAGTCACCTGAGATCTTGCTTGATGCACTAATGAGCAACAATGATGCACAGTAGCTTATAAATCCTGCTTTCTGATCCAATATCTTACATCATCTTCCAAAGAGCTCGATTAAACACCTGAATGCAGTAGTTAATTTCATTAATGTGATTGAGCACAGAATCAGACTCCTGAAAAATACAAAACATTTTGAAATTATGCAAGTTGTAATTATGCAAATTATCAATGGAAACGAGAATAAGTTACATTATTCACTGCTTTGTTGCTGACCATCTAAAGAACTTACATTTATACAACGTAAAGTGTCCAAACTTGTGTTACAATCAATTGTACACTTCAGTGTTATTACGCAGGAAATGCAGAATGTAAGTAGTCTGATACCATCCAGGACAAAACAACGCATTTAACTGACACCCCAACCAGCACCTTAAACATCCACTCCCTCCACCACCGACACACAGTGGCAGCAATTTGCACCATTTACAAGATGCACTGCAGGAATTCACCAAAGATCCTTAAAGCAGCACCTTCTAAATCCATTACCACTACCATCTAGAATGATAACAGCAGTAAATACCTGGTAGCATGACTCCTGAAACTTCCCCTTCAAGCCAACCACCATCTTGACCTGGAAATATATCACCTTCACTGTTAGAAGCATAGAATCATAGAACATTACTGAATAGAAACGGGCCTTTTTGTCCTTCTTGGCTGTGCCGAACCATTTATCTGCCTAGTTCCACTGACCTGACCTAGTTCCACCTGGACCATATTCCTCTACGTAATTCTCATCCATGTACCTGTTCACATTTTTCTTAAATGTTAAAAGTGAGCCCGCATTTACCACTTCATCTACAGCTCATTCCACACTGTCTGTGTGAAGCTCCCCCTAATATTCCCTTTAAACTTCCCCCCCCTTCACCCTTAACCTGGTTTTTGTAGTTTTTAGTTTGTAGTTTTTCCTCTAGTTTTTTCTCCCCCCAGCCTCAGTGGAAAAAGCCTGCTTGCATTCACTTTATCTATACCCATCATAATTTTATACACCTCTATCAAATCTCCCCTCATTCTTCTACGCTCCAGAAAATAAAGTCCTAATCTACTCAACCTTTCTCTGTAACTCAGTTTCTCAAGTTCCAGCAACATCCTCGTAAACCTTCTCTGCACTTTTTCAACCTTATTAATGTCCTTCCTGTAATGAGGTGACCAAAACTGTACACAATACTCTAAATTCGGCCTCACCAATGTCTTATACAACCTCACCATAACATTCCAACTCCTATACTTAATACTTTGATTTATAAAGGCCAATGTTCCAAAAGCACTCTTTACGACCCGATCTATCTGTGATGCTGCTTTTAGGGAATTATGTATTTGTATTCCCAAATCCCTCTGTTGTACTACACTCTTCAGTGTCCTACCATTTACCTTGTATTTTCTATCTTGGTTTGTCCTTCCTAAGTGCAATACCTCACACTTATCTACATTAAATTCTATCTGCCATTTTTCGGACCATTTTTCTAGCTAGTCCAAAACCCTCTGCGAGCTTTGAAAACCTTCCTCACTGTTCACTAAACCTCCAGTCTTCGTATCATCAGCAAATTTGCTGATCCAATTTACCACATTATCATCCAGATCATTGATATAGATGACAAGCAACAATGGACCCAACACTGATCCCTGCGGCACTCCACTAGTCACAGGCCTCCACTCAGAGAAACAATCCTCCACTACCACTCTCTGGCTTCTTCCATTTATCTACTCTGATTTGCTTCAAGACAGTTGAAGCACTTCCTCCCCTTTGATCTGTTTAGGTTCCATGACCTCCCTGCTTGTTTGTCTTATTTCCATGGACTCCATGCCAATTTCTTTAATAAATACGAATGGAAAAAACCTATTTAATATCTCCCCCATTCTTTTGGTTCCACACAAAGCCGACCACTTTAATCTTCAAGAGGACCAATTTTATCCCTTATTATCCTTTTGCTCCTAATATATCTGTAGAAGCTCTTAGGATTATCCTTCACCTATATGTTGGTCAAAATCCTGGATCTCCTTTACTAACAGCAACATGGTTGTACCTATACCATACAGACTGCAGCGGCTGATGTAGGTGGCTCACTGTCACTTTCTCAAGAGCAATTAGCCATAGACAATAAATGCTGGCTTAGTCAGCAATGTCCACATTCTGTGAAAAAATCTTTTAAAAATACAGCAGGCAATATTCTCCCATAGACAGCAACGTCACAATTAGATCTTCTCTTTTAGATGTCAGTTACGGGATAAAACTTGGCAGAACTAGCTGAACAACTGAATAGTCTATTCAAGTTCTTGTGTCTTGGAGGAGGGGACCGAGTGTAGAGTAACAAAGTTTGCCGATGACATGAAGATGAGTGGGAAAACGAATTGCGATGGAGGACGTGGAAAGTCTGCAGACAGATTTGGATAGGCTGAGTGAGTGGGTGAAGATCTGGCGGATGCAGTATAATGTTGATAAGTGTGAGGTTATCCACTTTGGAAGGAATACTAGTAAAATGGAATATTATTTAAATGGTGAAAAATTACAACATGCTACTGTGCTGAGGGACCTGGGGGTCCTTGTGCACGAATCACAAAAACCCAGTTTGCAGGTGCAGCAGGTGATCAAGAAGGTGAATGGAATGTTGACCTTTATCGCGAGGGGGACAGAATATAAAAGCAGGGGGGTCTTGCTGCAACTGTACAGGGTTCTGGTGAGACCGCAACTGGAGTACTGTGTGCAGTTTTGGTCCCCTTATTTGTGAAAGGATATATTGGTCTTGGAAGGAATACAGAGAAGGTTCACCAGGTTGATACCAGAGATGAGGGGGTTAGCTTATGAGGAGAGATTGAGTAGTAGTATTAACAAATTGTCCCTAAAATAATCATCCCTCAATCTGGTTAGGGTTCCTTTATTGTGGAGTCCAATAGGCATTGTCGTGGTTCCCCAAGACGACAACTTGCCTAGCCCGATTGAAACAGAGAGTCTGAGTTGAGATCTTCCAAGCAGCAGACTTTATTTTCAAGCACAAGAGAATAAAGCCGGGATGTCTGGAACATTCCAACGAATCGCTCGCTTACAGCCTTTTTATGCACATTACAGCTCCATATCTCAAGATTCTAATCTTTACTTTTAAGATTCGATTTTGTTTAGCCACCATTGTTTCTAGACCGACTCTTTGTCCTCCTTGTTTAAGATTGGTCACTCATTGGTACCCCTCTTTACTTCTTGAAACCATTGTGGTTACGACCTTTGCCCTTATCTAGGTATTCTGCTTATACAATAATCGTGGTTTGACTAACTCAGGCCGAATAGTGAAGAACATGCCTCCTTTATTCTCTCCTTTTTACTACAATCACATATTAAACTGGACGACTAAATGGTGTCCATTGTTCTTCCGATTAATGAATTACTATACTAATTTCATCTGGTTTAGCTACGTTGGTTACATTGGCTATATCTAATTAACATGCTGACCTCTTATCTGATTAACATCGGCTATATCTGATTATCATGCTGACCTCATCACCTTTCAATCATGCAGGCCTTGAGCAAGTTCTCTTTCATATAATTCTCTTATACCTATTGGTGTATAATTCTCTTATACCTATTGGTGTATAATTCTCTTATACCTATTGGTGTATAATTCTCTTACCTATTGGTGTATAATTCTCTTACCTATTGGTGTATAATTCTCTTACCTATTGGTGTATAATTCTCTTATACCTATTGGTGTATAATTCTCTTATACCTATTGGTGTATAATTCTCTTATACCTATTGGTGTATAATTCTCTTATACCTATTGGTGTATAATTCTCTTACAGCATAGACAAAGCTCAAAGGTAAAAGATCTATATCCAATCACAATGGGTGGCGTGGGCTTGTTTCCTGCGCTGTGTTGTTCTTTGTTCTTCACCTCCCCCATTCTGTATCTCCCTCCTTTGTCTCCTGCACCTCCCCTCATATCCCATCACTTTCACTCCCCCCTCCTCAATGCCACCCCTCCCCTCCCCTCCTCCGCACTGCCCCATTTGTCCCGTCCCTCCCCCTCGCCTCACTGGTCCCTCTCCCTTCCACCCTCCCCCTCCCACCTCCCCACCCTCTGCCTACCCCCTCTCTGCCCCTCCCCCTCTCTGCCCCTCTGCCCCTCCCTGGGCCCCCTACCCCCTCTCTGCCCCTCCCCCTCTCTTTCCTCCCCTCCCCCCCTCTGCCCCTCCCCCCTCTGCCCCTCTCCTCTGAACCTCCCCTCTCTGCCACTCCCCCTCCTGCCCCCTCCCCTCTCTGTCCCTCCCACCCCCCCTCTGCCCCGCCCCCCCCATCCCCTGCCCCCTCTCTGCCCCTCCCCCTCTCTGCCCCTCCCCCTTCATGGGAAAAATCCCACTCACCCCTCCCACCCTCTCTGCCCCTCCCCTCCCTAAAAATCTGACCCCTCCCCCTGCCCCCACCCTCTCTGCCCCTACCTGACTGCTCACTCCCCCTCCACCCTCTGCCCCTCCCCCTCATCCTGCCCCTCCCCCCCACCCCCCTCCTCTGCCCCTCCCCTCCCCCCCTCTCTGCCCTCCCCCTCTGCCCCTCCCCTCTCTGCACCCCTCCCCCCTCTGCCCCTCCCCCCTCTCTGACCCCTCTCCTCCCTCTCTTCCCCCTCTCTGCCCCCCTCCCCCCCCTGCCCCTCCCTGACCCTCTGGGGGCCCCATCCCCCTCCTTGCCCCTCTCCCCATCTCCCCCTCCCCGCCCTACTCTCCCCCCGCCCCCCTCTCCCCCCTCTCTGCTGCCCCTCCCCCCCCCTCTCTGCCCCTCCCCCCCCTCTGCCCCTCCCCCCTGCCCTCCCTCCCTCTCCCCTCCCCCCTCTCTGCCTCCCCCCCCCCCCCCTCTGCCCCCCTCCCCCTTTCTGCCCCTCCCACCCCCCCCCCTCCCCCCTCTCCCCTCTCTGCCCTCCCCCCTCCCCTCCCGCCTCTGCCCTCCCCCTTCTCCCGCTCCCCCGCTCTGACCCCTACCCCCATTCCCCCTCTGCCCCTCCCCCTCTCTCCCTACCCCCTCTCTGCCCCTCCCCCTCCCCCTCTCTGCCCCCCCTCCCCTCTGCCCCTCCCCCCTCCCCTCTGCCCCTCCCCCTCTGCCCCCCCTCTGCCCCTCCCCCTCTCTGCCCCCCCTCCCCTCTCTGCCCCTCCCCCCCCCTCGTGCCCTCCTCCCCTCGCCCTGCCCCCCTCTCCCCTCCCCCCCCCTCCCCTCCCTCTTCCCTCCACTCCCCCCTCTGCCCTCCCCCTCCCCTCCCCCCCCCCCTCTCCCCTCCCCTCTGCCCTCCCCCCTCTCTGCCCTCCCCCTCCGCCCCCCCCCCCTCTCTGCCCCTCCCCCTCTCGGCCCCTCCCCACCTCTGGGAGAATCAGAAGGGGGAGGGGCGGGGAGACGGGATGACAAAAGGCGGGAAAGTCGAACTGAAGGAAGAAACGGTTAAAAGCTGTCAGGAAAGTTAAAGAAATGAAGGAAACAATGAGATAAGCAATCCCCGTGTTGCGAGCGCGCTCCAGGTGGGAAAATCTGCGAGAAATAGTTTAAGAATCTACTTTTAAATAAAAATGATCACCTGAGGCAAAATGGCCTCCCAGTGCGCAGACGCAGAGTCCCAGAAGGCCGGCAGCCACCTAGTGCGCAGACGCACAGTGCCAGAGGGCCGGCAGCTACCCAGTGCGCAGGCGCACTCTGCTCGGGGGCGCAGCGATCGGCGGCACGGAGGCGCACTCTGCAGGGAGCCGGCAGTTCTCGGTGCGCAGGCGCACTCTGTACCTGGGGGGGGCGGGGCGGGTAGGCATCCTCCGAGTGCGCAGGCGCATTCTGAGCTGATTGAGACCTCAGGTGTTGTCTCACCTGTGAGCCTAACTGCCTCTATTACTTTATAAATTGAGTTGTGTCTTTATATGCCCTTTTGTGACTAGAACTCCCACTTCCCTGACGAAGGAGCAGCAAGCACTCCGAAAACTAGTAGCATTTGTTACCAAATAAGCATTGGACTTTAACCTGGGATTACCCCAGTCCAATCCCAACATCTCCACACCATGACTGACCTGTGAGCGGCAGAGGGAAAGACTGGGGAACATTGGGAGATGGATATACCATTGGAACATCACTAGATTCATAAAGGAATCTGGAATCTTAGAACATAGAACATTACAGCGCAGTACAGGCCCTTTGGCCCTCGATGTTGCGCCGGCCAGTGGACCCTCTAACCTAAACTATTCCAATATCATCCATATGCCTATCCACCGAACATCTGAATGCCCCCAAATAGACGAGTCCACAACTGCTGCAGGCAGGGCATTCCACGCTCTCACCACCCTCTGTGTAAAGAACCTGCCTCTGACATCCGTCCTATAACTACCACCTCAATTTAAAGTTATGTCCCCTCGTGTTGGTCATCACCATCCGAGGAAAAAGACTCTCACTATCCACCCTATCCAATCCCCTGATCATCTTATACGCCTCAATTAGGTCACCGCGTAACCTTCTCTCTAATGAAAATAACCTCAGGTCCCTCAGCCTTTCCTCATAAGGCCTTCCCACCATACCAGGCAACATCCTGGTAAACCTCCTCTGCACCCTTTCCAATGCTTCCACATCTTTCTTATAATGCGGCGACCAGAACTGTACGCAATACTCCAAGTGCGGCCGCACCAGAGTTTTGTACAGTTGTAATATAACCTCACGGCTCCTAAATTCAATCCCTCTACCAATAAAAGCTAACACACCGTACGCCTTCTTAACAACTTTATCAACCTGGGTGCCAACTTTCAAAGAGCTATGTACTTGTACCCCAAGATCCCTCTGCTCGACAACACTATTAAGGGTCCTTCCATTAGCCCTATATTTCATATGCCTGTTATTCCTACCAAAGTGAATCACCTCACACTTATCCATATTGAATTCCATTTGCCACCTCACGGCCCAGCTCTGCAACCTATCTATGTCCCTCTGCAAACTGTAACATCCATCCTCGCTGTCTACAACTCCCCCCACTTTGGTATCGTCAAATTTACTAATCCTCTTAAAAAGGGGTTTGAAGTTTAAGGCCTACGGAGCATAAATACCACCATTCAGTTGGGCTGTAAAATAAAGAAAGTTACTGCAGTCCGAAATAAATACAAAATGCTAGGAAAACTCAACACTCTTGGTGTCACCAATGTATGGAGACACAGAGTTAATCTTTCAACTGGGTATAGCATGGAATAACTTTTATTTAGTAAATAGTACCACAAGTTTCCATGCTGTAAATCTCTATGGCTCTACGACAAGTAGGCTTATATTAACACACTGCAATGAACTTACTGTGAGAATCCTCTAGTTGCCACACTCTGGAGCTGTTCGGGTACACTGAGGGAGAATTTAGCGTAGCCAATCTACCTAACCAGCACGTCTTTCAGACTGTGGGAGGAAACCAGAGGAAATCCACACAGATACTGGACGTGTGTAAACTCCACACAGACAGTGACCCAAGCTAGGAATGGAACCTAGGTCCCTGACACTGTGAGTTAGCAGTGCTGACCACTGTACCACTTGGTCCATGGTGCTGAATTTTATGATGTATCATGTGTTCATCCAGATACTTTTTAAAGGATGTGAGTCATCCTGCCTCCACCACCCTCCCAGGCAGAACATTCCAGACTTTTACCTCTGGGTAAAAGATTTTTTTTCACATCCCCCTAAACCTCCTGCCCCTCATCTTGAACTTATGTTCTCTTGTGACTGACCCTTCAACTAAGGGGAACATTTTCTCCTAATCCATTCTGTCCATGTCTCTCATAATCTTGTACACCTCGATCAGGTCACCCCTCAGTCTTCTCTGCTCCAACGAAACCAACCCAAACCTACACATCCTTTCTTCATTCGTGATCCCAGGCAGCATTCTGGTGAATCACCCCTCCAGTGTAATCACATCCTTCCGATAATGTGGTGACCAGAACTCTACTCACTACCCTCCTTTTCTCCTCTGTGCCCCTCCCCTCACTGCGGGTGAGTGACATGATTGCACAGTGGGCAGCATTGCTGTTTCACAGCGCCAGGGACCTGGGTTTGATACCCGGCTTGGAACACTGTCTCTGTAGATTTGCATATTCTCCTCATGTCTGTGTGGGTTTCTTCCAGTGTTCCGGTTTCCTCCCACAATCTAAGATGTGCTGCTTAGGTGAATTGATCTGAACAGGTGCCAGACTGTGGCGACTAGGGGATTTTCACAATACATTATTGCAGTGTTAATTTAAGCCTTATTTGTGACTATTAATAAATAAATAAAAGAACTGCACACAGTATTCTAGCTGTGGCCTCATCAAAGTTCTATACAATCCATCATGACCTCTCTGCTGTTGTAATCTATGCCTCAATTGATAAAGACAAGTGTCCCATGTGCCTTTTTGACCATCGCACTAATATGCACTTCCACCTTCAGAGATCTGTGGACAAACACACCAAGGTCCCTTTGTTCCACAGAATTGCCTAGTGTCCTACCACTCATTGAACATTTTCTTATCAAATTATTCCTTCCAAATTGTATCATCTCACACTTTTCAGGGTTAAATTCCATCTGCCACTTGTCCGCCATTTGAATCTTCCGATTGTATCTTCAAGTAGCCCAAGACACTCTGCCTCACTGTTAACCACACATCCAATCTTTGTGTCGTGTGCAAACTTACCAATCCTAACGCCCCTCCTCCCCCTCAACATAGAAATCAATGTTATTTGTATAAATGACAAATAATCGGAGACCCAGTAGAGTGGTACACCACTGAGCACTGGCTTCCAGTCACTAAAGCAACCTTCTGTAATCATCCTCTGTCTCCTACAACAGTTTTGAATCCACTTTATCAAATTACCCCGTATCCCATGTGAATTTACCTTCTTTACAAGTCTCCATATGGGATCTTGTCAAGGGCTTTGCTGAATCTATATAAACGATATTCACTGCACTACCCTCATCTGCAAACCTGGTCCCCTCGTCAAAAAGTTCACATCAAATTTGTTAGGCATGACCTCCCTCTGATGAAGACATGCTGAGTATGCCTGATCAAGCTTTGCCTCTCCAATGGAGATAGGGTGCTCTTCTTCAGAATTTTCTCCAATTGTTTCCCTACCACTGATGCTGGAAAATCTCAGGGGGTCTGACACCATCTGTGGAGACAGTGAAACTGTGTTTCAAGTCTGGATGACCCTTTGTCAGAACTGTTTCAAATTTCATTATCCTGAGAAATGATTTTGATCACAGGTTGGAGTGTATTAAAGAGCATTAGGAAATCCTTACAATCAGCTGTGCATTCAAACATTGTGAAGATATCATCTACATGTCAGAAGTAAACAGGAGATTAAGACTTATTCCAGCAACAGGCATGTTTCTCATGGAAACTGACAGAAAAATGTTAGCGATCAATTGACTTGAAGGTAATCAATGGCTACACCATCTATTTAGAAAAACACAGTGTCATATAAAAGAAATGGTGTGCCTCAGGGATCAGTGTTGGGACTGCAATTGTTCACGATTTACATAGATAATTTGGAATTGAGGAACAATATAGTGTGTCAAAATTTGCAGATGACACTAAAATGAGTGGTTGAGCAAAGTGTGCAGAGGACAAAGGGATATAGATAGTCTAAGTGAGTGGGTGAGGGTCTGGCAGATGGAGTACAATGTTGGGAAATGTGAGGTCATACATTTTGGAAGGAATAACAGCAAAATGGACTATTATTTAAATGGTAAAAAATTGCAGCCTGCTGCTGTGCAGAGGGACCTGGGTGTCCTTGTGCAGGATTCACAAGGAGTTGGTTTGCAGGTGCAGCAGGTAATTAAGGGGGCAAATGAAATTTTGTTCTGCATTGCTAGAGGGATGGAGTTTAAAAACAGCGAGGTTATGTTGCAGCTGTATATGGTGCTGGTGAGGCCACACCTGGAGTATTGTGTACAGTTTTGGTCTCCTTACTTGAGAAAGGATATACTGGCTCTGGAGGGGGTGCAGAGGAGATTCACTAGGTTGATTCCGGAGTTGAGAGGGTTGGCTTATGAGGAGAGACTGAGTAGACTGGGGCTATACTCATTGGAATTCAGAAGAATGAGGGGAGATCTTATAGAAACATATAAGATTATGAAGGGAATTATTAAGATAGAAGCAGGGAAGTTTTTCCACTGGCAGGTGAAACTAGAACTAGGGGGGCGTGGCCTCAAAATAAGGGGGAGCAGGTTTAGGACTGAGTTGAGGAGAAACTTCTTCACCTAAAGGGTTGTGAATCTGTGGAATTCCCTGCCCAGTGAAGCAGTAGAGGCTCCCTCATTGAATGCTTTTAAGGCAAGGATAGATAAATTTTTGAACAATAAAGGAATTAAGGTTTGATTTGATTTAATTTGACTTATCATTGTCACATGTATTAAGTTACAGTGAAAAGTATTTTTTTCTTGTATACTATACAGACAAAACATACCATTCACAGAGAAGGAAAGGAAAGACAGCAGACTGTAATGTTACAACTACAGCTAGGGTATAGAGAAAGATCAACTTAATGCAAGGTAAGTCCACTCAGAAGTCTGACAGCAGCAGAGCTGCGGTGAATGGGTGGGTAAGTGGGGCTGAGTCCACGAGAAAATCAGCTATGATCTTATTGAATGGCGGAGCAGGATCGAGGGGCCAAATGGCCTACTCCTGCTCCTAGTTCTGTCCAAGTTGCTAAATTCATAAGTTCAGTGAATACAGGTGCACAAAATGGTAGCATGCCATGCTTTAGCAAAGTGACACAAATATTGATGTCTTTGTTTTTGTAAATAAGTTTGCAATGTCAAATGAGCACAGAAACGAGGCATTGCTGTCAATATGTGGGTCACACAAAGTCCAGATGAGGATGTTGTCACCGTGCGTGTGGAAAGCTCATTAAGAACTGGCTGAAATTATTCACTTCACCATTTGGCCCATTTAAGCTGTGCAGAAGCGGCTGGCCATGGAAACAATGGGACATAAATTACTCTGTGGTCAGAAACAATCCTCACAAATACATCACAAGCCTGCTTGGTATCCAACATTATTGTGGCGTGTTTTTGAGGAAGGCTGTGCAGTCCTTCTTGAAGGTAGGTCCGATAGCTATGAATTTGGAACCATCATTAAGAAGACCATGCAATTTATCATCATTATCACACTTGTATAGGATGACTACTCTGGTCTCTTTGTCTGGCTTGCAAATATGTGAGTCTAGGTTGGCACTGGATATTCACTCTGCGTGTGAAAGTGAGACAAGTCTTGAGTTGTTCCAGAAACTATGTGTGTTAGATTAATATGAGAGGGATGGTGGTAGAGGCAGATACGATAGGGACATTTAAGGGCTTTTAAATAAACACATGAATATGCAAAGAAGGGGGGTATGTTCCAAGGACTTAGGCCAGGTGGGGGGATTAGTTCAATTTGGTGTCATGTTTGGCACAATACTGTGTATTGAAGGGCCTGTTCCTGTGCTTTACTGTTCAATGTAATTTCTCTTTTTACAGCACTTACAGAGGTCTTGTGATACAATGACTGTTGTCTCAGCCTCTTACCCAGAAGCTCTGAGTTGAAGCCCAGATCTGATTTTTTACGTAGATGTAATCATAGTGCAGCCAAGCAGGTTGGATGTCAATTTGCAAATCCTACCAAATGAAAGGTGATAAGAATGGAGCGATTTGAGGAAAGCTCTTTCTGTGCTGTAACCTTTTTATGCTGAGCACCTAGATTCATAGAATCCCTACTCTACAGAAGGGGGGGCCATTTGGCCCACTGATTCTGTACCAGCCACCTCCCACCCAGGCCCTATTCACCCAGCTAATCCTCCTGACACTTGGGTCAATTTAGCATGGTCGATCAATCCGCTCATCTTCGCACTATGGGAGAAAACTGCAGCAGCCAGAGGAAACCCACACAGATATGGGGAGAAAGTGCAAACTTCACAGACAGTGACCCAAGCCAGGAATTGAACCCATGTCCCCAGTGCTGAGAGCCAGCAGCACTAACCACAGTGCCACTATAACATTACAACACCAGGTTAAAAACCAACAGATTTACTTGGTAGCACGAGCTTTCGGAGCACTGCTCCTTCATCAGGAAAGTGGAGGATTGGGTTCACAAACAGACACAGACTCAATTACAAGGTAATGGTTGGAATGTGAGTCTTAACAGGTGCAGACAATGTGAGTGGAGAAAGGGTTAAGTACAGTTTAAAGAGATGTGAATTGTCGCAAGCCAGGACAGTTAATAAGATTTTGCAAGCCCAGGCAAATCATCGAGGTTAAGTGGACATAAATCTAAGATCCCGGTTGAGACCATCCTCATGTGTGCGGAACTTGGCTATCAGTCTCTGCTCAGCGACTCTGGGCTGTCGTATTTCATGAAGGCCGCCTTGGAGAACACTTACCCGAAGATCAGAGGCTGAATGCCCGTGACCGCTGAAGTGTTCCCAACAGGAAGACAGGACTCAAGTGTTCCTCTTCTGTCGGGGAATACTTCAGCAAGAAGTCTGACAACATCAGGTTTAAATCCAACCGATTTATTTGATAGTAAACTCACAAGCTTTTCACCCTCTGGTCTTTGTCAGGTGAATGAGGTGTTCTGGTCTCAAAGCTTGTGAGTTTACTATCAAATAAATCACTTGGATTTAAACCTGGTGTTGTCAGACTTCTTACTGTGTTTACCCCAGTCCAACGCCGGCATCTCTACATCATGGGGAATACTTCAGCAGCCAAGGGCATTCAGCCTCTGATCTTTGGGTAAGCATTCTCCAACGCCCAACTCCTCCAATCTGTCTTCAGAATTTCAGAATTATTAATGCAAGAAGGGGGCCATTTGGTCCATTTTGTTTATACTTGCTCTCCAAACGAACATCATGCCTTAGTGGCATTCTTAGCGCAGTTAGAAAGCATGATTGGTGCAGCTTGGAGGGCCATAGGGTCTGTTCCTGTGCTGTAATTTTCTTTGTTATTTGTTCCTGCTTTTAACTTCATACCCCTTCCTCAGTCCTGTAAACATTCTGCCTGGTTTCCATACTAAAGAGGGCATTTTTCAAAATGGAGCCTCTCATATCTCTGCCGTTACTCCTGACCTCAACAAACTCCCTGCCAGCCACTCACACCAGACAAGTGGGGTGAAAAGTCTCATCCCCTGGAACTCAGAGTTCAGCAAACAATATAAAGGGCAAATTGTTACTGCTTAAAAAAAATGCATTTCTGTTCCTTTTCAGGCTGTCCCAAAAACCTTTGCAGCTGGAACATCACCAGCAACTTGCATTTATACAGTGCCCTTAACATAATCAAACTTTGCAAAGAGCTTTACCAAACAAACCTGGACAAGTATTCTTGCGATGAAGCACAAGGAGCCAAAAACATGCATTTACAAGTGCTTCACAGTCCTTGAAGTACTTTTTCAGTGTAGTCACTATGTGGGAGTAACTGTCCTAATCAGAGCTGGATGTGTTTGTGTGTGTATAACACAGAGAGAGAGGCAACTAAGAGAGGAGTTTACATTGTAGGAATTTGCAAAGGGAGACTAGAGAAGCCGGCGCCGAATTCCAAAGAATCGAATGGGATGTGTGACTGGGAGTGAAATCCTCTGTCTCCCAGTGCCTGCTTCCTCTGAGCACTCTCTCTTCGCAGGGCTTTCGGAATGAGTTGTCTAGAGATATTCCAGTGGGAGGTTTCATACCCCCCCACCCCCTTCGTCCCAATCCCTCGGAATTTCTTTACAGAGATCAGTTGAGATGTGATGGAGTTTGAGCACTTGCCCGGGTCTCCAGCGCCGGGGATTCCCTCCGCTGTCAATGTTGCAAAGCAGAGGGAATCCCCTAGCGTAGTGACGTCACGGCGCTGCAATGTATCGTTTCTCGGGTCCTCCAGTCACAGGAGGTTCCAGTGTATCTTTCTGCAGGGCCCGGATAGCTCAGTCGGTAGAGCATCAGACTTTTAATCTGAGGGTCCAGGGTTCAAGTCCCTGTTCGGGCGTTGCATTTTTTTTTTGCTTTTTTAAATTTGGCCTCTTCACTTTCCATCAAGCATCTCTCACGAATCGTGTTTGTAAGTTTAAGATAACTGGCAGAAAATAATTCACAGGAGGGCAAGATGTGGAGAATTGCCATCCTATAGAGTTTAGCTGGGCAGTGCAACCAGATTTAATATTAATCCTGATAAATACATATATAGGTACTTGAATTGGAACATTGCAGGGTTAAGGGGCAGGGCTCGGAAATGGGACCATTCAAAGATCTAGCACAGGATCTTGCAAAATGGCCAGCTTCTGAGCTTAAATATTTAAAGCATAGGTGTGGCAACTCCTTGTGAGCTGTGCCCAGCATACTCTCTAATTCTATCATTTACTCTCATTCTATGCTTTTAAAACTCTAACTCTTTTAAACTCTGTAACAATTCTTTAATTCAATTTCTTACAGACTGACCTAATAGAGGTCTATAAAGTAATGAGGGGCACAGATCAGCTGGATATTCAACATCTTTTCTCAAAGGTAGGGGAGTCTAAAACTAGACGGCATAGGTTTAAAGTGAGAGGGGAGAGATACAAAAGGATCTAGAGGGGCAATTTTTTTTCACACAGAGGGTGGTGAGTGTCTGGAACAAGCTGCCAGAGGTAGTAGCAGAGTTGGGTACAATATTGTCTTACAAAAAGCGTGTACACAGTTACATGGGTAAGATGTGTATAGAGAAAAATGGGCCAGGCAATTGGGACGAGCTATGCAGTAAAAAAGAGGGTGAAATGGACAAGTTGGGCTGAACAGTCTGTTTCCATGCTGTAAAGCTCTATGACTCTATTTGTTGACCTACTTATATTAAGTTGATCTTTCTTTGCTTTGACTGTAACACTACATTCTGCACTCTCTTGTTTCCTTCTCTATGAACAGTATGCTTTGTCTCTATAGCATGCAAGAAACAATGCCTTCCACTGTATACTAATATATGTGACAATAATGAATCAAATCAAATATATATTCATTCATGGACAAGAGGGGTGTGGAGAGATGTGGTTCAAGTGTAGGTCAGTGGGACTAGGCAAAAAATGGTTTGGCACAGACAAGAAGGGCCAAAGGGCCTGTTTCTGAGCTGTATTTTTCTATGGTTCTATCGATGTGGGCATCACTGGCTGGGTCAGGATTCATTTCCCATCAGAGATAGGGGGCAAGCGTTGGAAAATGGAATTAGCGCGAATTTAGTATTGGTTATTGTTGGTATGGATTTGATAGGCCAAAGGGGCCTGGTCTGTGTTGTGTGATCCTGGTTGCCCTTTAGAAGGTGGTGGTGAGCTGCCTTCTTAAATCACGGCAGCCTGTGTAGTGTAGATACACCCACAGTGCTGTTAGGGAGGGTGTTCCAGGATTCTGACCAGCGACAATGAAGGAATTTTGATATATTTCCAGGTCAGGATGGTGAGTGACTTGGAGGGGAATCTCCAGATGGTGGTGTCCCAGATATCTGCTGCCCATATTGCTCTTGCTGATGAGGAGCAGGAGGAGGGCATTTGGCCTTTTGAGCCTGGCCCGCCATTCGTTTTGATCATGGCTGTTCATCAAACTTAATAGCCTCTTCCCACTTCCCCCCCATATCTCTTGATCCCCTTTACCTCAAGAACTATATCTAATTTCTTCTTGAAAACATACATTGGTTTGGCTTTAACTGCTTTCCATGGTAACAAATCCCACAGGCTTAGCACTCTCTGGGTGATTAAACTATGTGAAGAGAAATACATTTCAGGACCTTGGGGAAAATCGCTGTGATGGGTTGTGAAATGTACTATATAAATGCAAGTCTTTCCTTTTGATAGTAAATTCCAGTGATTAATCATAGATCATAGAACCATAGAACCCTACAGTGCAGAAAGAGGCCCTTTGGCCCATCGAGTCTGCACCGAACACAATCCCACCCAGGCCCTACTCCCATATATTATACCCACTAATCCCCTCTAACCTACACATCCCTGGACACTTTTGTCGAAACAAATTGTCCCTAAATTGTCTCCCCAATTTGGTTCCAATGCAGATTTCCATAAACATAGACAAAGGTCATGGGTGGAAGTGCGAATGTTAAAATAGCGGTGCAAGCTCGTTGGGCCGAAGGGCCTATTTCCTGGGCTATTTTGTTCTTTGTTCTTTGTTTGCACTGAGGGGCAATTTCTTAGCATGGCCAATCAACCTAACCTGCACATCTTTGGACTGTGGGAGGAAACTAGAGTACCTGGAGAAAACCCACACAGACACGAGGAGAATGTGCAAACTCCACACAGACAGAGACCTGAGCCGGAAATCAAATCTAGAATCCCCTGGAGCCATGAAGCAGCAGTGCTAACCACTGTGCTACCGTACTGCTCACGTTGATGGAAGATTCATCAATGCCCATGTGCTGAATGTCAAAGATTCACTCTTGTTGGAGATGGTCATTGCCTGGCATTTGAATGTGGTGAATGTTATTTGCCACTTGTCAGCCCAAACCGGGATATTGTCCGAGTCTCGCTGCACTTGAACACAAACTGCTTTAGTGCCTGAAGAGTCATGAATGGTGCTGAACATTGTGCATTCACCAGCGAACATCCCCACTTCTGACCTTATGATGGAGGGAAAGTCATTGATGAAATATCAGAGAATCGTAGGATCCTTACATTACAGAACATAGAACATAGAACATAGAATAATACAGCACAAACAGGCCCTTCGGCCCACGAGTTGCGCTGATCACATCTACCAATCTACAGACCTATCTATAACCCCCTATCCTATTCTTTTCCATATACTCATCCAGAAGTCTTTTAAAAGACCCCAGTGAGTTTGCCTCAACAACCTCCGACAGCAGTCGGTTCCATTCACTCACCACCCTCTGAGTAAAAAACCTACCCCTGACATCTCCTTTGTATTTGCTTCCCTGCACCTTAAATCTGTGTCCTCTCGTAGTGACCATTTCAGCTCGGGGAAATAGTCTCTGAGAGTCCACCCTATCTATTCCTCTCAACATTTTATAAACCTCTATCAGGTCGCCTCTCAACCTACGTCTCTCCAGTGAGAAGAGTCCCAGCTCCCTCAACCTATCTTCATAAGGTCTGCCTCCCAATCCAGGCAGCATCCTTGTAAATCTCCTCTGAACTCTCTCAATAGCCTCTACATCCTTCCTATAATGAGGCGACCAGAACTGCGCACAATACTCCAACTGGGGTCTGACAAGAGTCTTATAGAGCTGCATCATTACCTCCTGACTCCTAAACTCTATTCCTCGATTAATGAAGGCCAGTACACCGTACGCCTTCTTGACCACTTCCTCCACCTGCGAGGCCGATTTAAGAGTCCTATGGACCCGGACCCCGAGATCCTTCTGCTCTACAACACAGCTAAGACTCCTACCCCTTATACTGTACTCCTTCATCCCATTATTCCTGCCAAAATGGACCACTACACATTTATCCGCGTTGAAGTCCATCTGCCACTTCTCCGCCCAGTCTTGCATCCTGTCTATGTCCCGCTGCAACTTTTGGCATCCCTCCAGACCATCCACAACACCACCGACCTTTGTATCGTCGGCGAACTTACTAACCCATCCCTCCACTTCCTCATCCAGGTCATTTATGAAAATGACAAACAGCAGGGGTCCCAGAACAGATCCCTGGGGCACTCCACTGATGTCCGACCTCCATGCAGAACAAGACCCATCCACAACCACTCTCTGCCTTCTGCCGGCAAGCCAGTTCTGGATCCACAAGGCCAAAGCCCCTTGGATCCCATGCCCTCTCACCTTCTCCAGAAACCTTGCATGGGGGACCTTATCAAACGCCTTGCTAAAGTCCATGTACACTACATCCACCGCCCTTCCTTCGTCAATGTGTTTAGTCACATTTTCAAAGAATTCAACTAGGCTTGTAAGGCGTGACCCGCCCTTGACAAAACAGGAGGCAATTCGGCCCATCAAGTCTACACCACCATCCCACCCAGGCCCTATCTCCATAACCCCATACATTTATCCAAGCTAGTGCCCCTAACACTAGAGGGCAATTTAGTATGGCTAATCAACCTAGCCTGCACATCTGGGAGAAAATTCCCTTGTTCAGGGAGTTAGATCTCCTTGAGCAAGTGAGTCCTGCTGCAGAGGGGAGAGGTAAAAAGTGTGCCAGTGCAATAATTATAGAGGATTCAATTGTAAGGGGAATAGACAGGCGTTTCTGTGGCTGCAAACGAGACTCCAGGATGGTATGTTGCCTGCCTGGTGCTAGGGCCAAGGATGTCCAGGATTCTGACTTGGAAATATATCAAAATTCCTTCACTGTCACTGGATCAGAATCCTGGACATCCTAGACAAGGATGTCAAGGCGGCACGGTGGAACAGTGGTTAGTACTGCTGCCTCACAGCTCCACGTACCTGGGTTCATCTCCTGGCTTGGGTGACTGTCCGTTTGGGGTCTGCACATTCTCCCTTTGTCTGCATGGGTTTCCTCTGGGTGCTCCGGTTTCAAAGAACAAAGAACAAAAACAGCACGCGAAACAGGCCCTTTGGCCCAACGAGCCCGCGCTGCCACCTCAATGTTCCCACTTCTACCTGTGATCCCTGTCTATGTTTATAGATCTATGCATTGGAACCACATTTGAGACAATTTAAGGAGAATTTGTTCTGCCAATCAGTCTAAGAGCACATCTTTGGGATGTGGGAGGAAACCGGAACACCCGGAGAAAACCCACGCAAGCACGGGGAGAATGCGCAAACTCCCACAGACACAGGCCCAAATCCATGTATCTGCACAGCACAGCGATAGTCACTGAGCTGTCGTGTTGCCTATCAAAAGGTCCAAGTCAAGTGTTCACTAATGACATGAAGCACTAGGATACACCAAAAAATCCAAGAGCAGTCCTCTCACAGTCCAAAGATGTGTGGGTTATGTTAAATCGGCCATACTAAATTTGTCCCTTGGTATCCCAGATGCTTAGTTTAGAGGAAGTAGCAGGGTAAACATGTGGGGTAACTGGGATAGGGCCTGAGTGGGATTGTTGTTGGTGCAGACACAATGGGCCAAATGGCCTCCTTCTGCACTGTAGGGTTTTTATAATGTCTCAGAATGGATACAGGCTATTCTGAAGGGGGAGGGTGAACAGCCAGTGATCATGGTACATATTGGTACAAATGGCATAGGTGAAAAAAATGAGGTCCTAAAAGCAGAATACAGGGAACAAGGAAGAAATCGGACCTCAAAGGTAGTTAGCTCAGGATTACTACCGGTGCCACGTGCTTGTAGGAGGAGAAATGATGGGATATATCGGATAAATATGTGGCTGAAAAGAGCGGTGGATTTCAGATTTCTGAGGCATTGGGACTGGATTCTGGGGGAGATGGGATCTGTACAAATTGGACAGGTTACACCTGAGCAAAACTGGGACTGATGTCCCAGGGGGAGTGTTTGCTAGACGGGTTGGGGAGGAATTTAATATAAAGGAAATTAATATACAAGAGGATGGGAACCTATGTAAGGAGTCAGAGAAGGAGGGAGCAAGGACAAAAACAAGAGGTAGAGAAACCAAAATTCAAACAAAGCTTTAGAGAAAAATATAGAGATCAAGACAAACAATGTTAAAGCAATACTTAAAGGCTCTGTGTCTTAATGCATGGAGCATTTGCAATAAAGTGGATGAACTGCGGCACAGATAGATATAAACGGGTATGATATAATTGGGATTACGGAGAAATGGCTGCAGGGTGACCAGGGTGGGAATTGAATGTCCCAGGATATTCAGTATTTAGGAAGACAGGCATAAAGGAAAAGTTGATGGAGTGTCTCTGCTGGGTAAAGAAGAAATCAACACAATAGGGAGAAAGGCTCTGACAACATGGAGTCTGTGTGGGTAGAGAAATACCAAGGGGCAAAAGACATTAGTGGGTGTCACATATAGACCCCCACACAGCAGTGGTGATGATGAGAATGGCATTAAACACAAAATTAGATGCATGTGATAAGGGAATTTTGATTTGATTTGATTCATTATTGTCACATATATTAACATACAGTGAAAGATATTGTTTCTTGTGCAGTATACAGGCAAAGCATACCGTACATAGAGAAGGAAAGGAGAGAGTGCAGAATGTAGTGTTACAGTCATAGCTAGGGTGTAGAAAAAAATCAACTTAATACAAGGTAAGTCCATTCAGAAGTCTGAGAGCAGCAGGGAAGGGTGAGTCGGTTGGTACGTGACCTCAGACTTTTGTATCTTTTTCCCTATGGAAGAAGATGAAAGAGAAAATGTCTGGGGTGTGTGGGGTCCTTAATTATGCTGGTTGCTTTGCCAACGCAACGGGAAATGTAGACAGAGTCAATGGATGGGAGGCTGGTTTGTGTGATGGATTGGGCTACATTCACAATCTTTTGTAGTTTTGTAGAATATCGGTGACCGTGGGTGATTTTAACGTGCACATAGATTGGGCAAATCAAATTAGATACAATGCCGTAGAGGAGGAATTCCTGGAGTACATACGGGATGGAGGTATATGTGGAAGAACCAACTAGAGAGCAGGCCATTTTTTACTGTATAATGAGATGGGATTCATTGCCAATCTAACTGTACAAGATCCCTTGAGGATGAGCAACCATAACATGATAGAATTTTTTTACCAAGATGGAGAATGAATAGTTGATTCAGAGATTAAGGTGCTGAATCTTAATAAAGGAAACTATGAGGATATGAGGTATGAGTTGGCCTTGATAGATTGGGGAGAGTTACTTAAAGGGGTGACAGTGGATAAGTAATGGCAAACATTCAAGGAACCCATGGGGAAACTGTAGCAACTGTTTATTCCTGTCTGGCACAAAAACAAAATGGGTAAAAGAGTCAATCCATGGCTTACAAAAGAAATTAGAGAGAATATCCGATCCAAGGAAAAAGCATACAGATTGGCTAAGTAAAATAATAGGTTTGAGGATTGGGAGCAGTTTAGAATTCAGCAAAGAAGGACCAAGGGATTGATTAAGAAGGGGAAAATACAGTATGAAAGTAAGCTTACAGGGAACATAAAGACTGACAATAAGAGTTTGTATAAATACTTGAAAAGGAAGACGTTGGTGAAGACAAATGTAGGTCCCCTACAGACAGAAACGGGGCAATGTATAGTAGGGGACGAAGAAATGGCCGAGCAACTGAATACGTACTCTGGTTCTATCTTCACAAAAGAGGACACAAATCAGATGCCAGAAATATTGAAGAATGCAAGATTTAGTGACAGGAAAGAACTGAGAGAGATCAATATTAGTAAAGAAATGGTACTGGGAAAATTGATGGGATTGAAGGTGGAGAGATCCGGAGGGACTGATAATCTACAACCCAGAGTAGTTAAGGAAGTGGCTCTGGAAATTGTGGGGTGCCACAGGGATTGGTGCTGGGACCCCAGTTATTCACAATATATATTACTGATTTGGATGAGGGCACATTTGGGTGAAGAAATGTCTCCTCAAACCTGTCCTAAATGGTCTACCCTGACAGGGAGGCTGTTCCCAATAGTGAGGGAGTCCAGAACCAGGGGTCTGAGGATTCAGGGTAGACCATTTAGAACGGGAGGTGAAGAGACATTTCTTCCCCCAAAGAATGGTGAGTCTGTGGAATTCATTACCACAGGAAGTAGTTGATGCCTAAATATTGAATGGATTCAAGAGGCAGCTGGATATAGCATTTGGGGTGAAAGCAGGATTAGGGTATTGAGTTGGATGATCAGCCATGATCGTGATGAATGGTGGAGCAGGCTTAAAGGGCCAAATGGCCTCCTCCTGCTCTTATCTTCGATATTTCTATGTTGGTGTAAACCCTCCTCATTGAGTAAATCGTCCTGCAATGACATTAGTCCTGGCTCTGTTTAGGTGTGACCATCCCTCTGCCACTGCTCCCATCTCCCTCAGAACTGGTGCCCTTGTTTAATGTAAAGCTCTCCCACTGCATCATCTCTGCAGTCACACACTCTGTCATTCTGTTTCCATATTCAGCACTGTGTGGCACTGACTGGACAACGCACACCAAGGGTGAGATTCTACAGCACCCCGACGGTTACGATAGGGCTGTAAAACAGGGCAACCCCATCAAGGGTCCATTGACTTTGGTAGGAGACCTTGAGAATGTAAAATTCACCCACGAGGCTCAGTCCCTCAATTATTAAAACCAAATCCTTGATGTTTAAACCCCACAGGATTCAGTAAATCTGGCTATTGATGGGTTGGTAGTTTAAAGTTTATTTATTACTGTCACAACTCGGCTTACATTAACACTGCAATCAAGTTACTGTGAAAATCCCCTAGTCACCACACTCCATCGCCTGTTTGGGTACACTGAGGGAGAATTTAGCATGGGCAATCCACCTAACCGTGAAATTGTAAGAATGGAGTAGTGACATGATGGGAAAATTGGTCAAGTATTTGGTACAAAATGAGGAAAGCTGACTCCCCATAACCTAAGACATGAATAAGACCAGAGAAGATCAAGACCTGAGAAAGCTGATTCTACATGACCTAGGGCTGTATGAGTGAGACAAGATAAGGTCAGAGATGAAGGAGTTACTGACCTTCTTCTATTCTATCAAAGGACAAGATAAAAGTATGATAAATGAGACAAAGAGTTCCGGGAGGTCAGCAGGTTGTTCCATGATTTATGACATTGCTTAAGATGCTACTACTGATCAAATTCCTGAATAAGCTCGGTAATGCAAACCGATAATGATTGTGTATAAATACAGAACTGATTCTTTACATAAACGTGCACTTAGGAAGGAATTAGCAAGTCGTAACGATGGCTTTCTGAATCCAAGTTACTGCCACTACTGCATGCAGCCTTTCGTAAATAAAGACTAGTTATTTTATTGGAAGTACTTCTATTGAGTCTCTCTATCACAATCAAGAAGCAGAAAAATTTCCACTTCAACATTTGGTGCTGCGAAGCAGAAACCAATGTCCTGAGTGAATTCCATGGGGAACTGAAGAATCGATTGAGCTGGAGGGAAGAGATGGACGGCAGCACAAGGTAAGATTCACCTTGGTCTCTCTCGGATCGGTGCTACAACCCCTCGTCCCTGACGGAGGATGCTAGCAGGTGATGGTATTCGAATCTAAGTTGAACTGTGAGTACAGTGTTTAGGGTCAGAGATCCTATTGTGACCAGCTTAAGATCAGGGACCCCTTGATCTCATTTCGGATCCAGATCAGGGTAAAACAGGCTTACATTCCATTTTTCAGCATAAACATGTGACATATATAAATAGGTGTTGATGTACAGTCCCCGGGTAGTTCGCTTTTTCACTACTGAGTGGCTATTAAGGCCAAATAGTCCAGAATCTCTGAAAAATATAATGAAGATCTTCATCCTGTGTTTGTATCTGGGTTGGAGACAATCTTCTTACAATTGGATGAATGTATCTAACTTGAACATCCTTCAAGCTTGACGGAAGTTAGTGTGGTCAGTAGTACTTGAAAAGGTCTGCTCCAGTATTGTCCTTGTTTCTTTCTATCCCAGTTCTTCACCAATATGTAATCTCTGGGTTCGATCACTCAATATCGAGGGATTGCTGTCCCTGCTGTCTTTGGAACATGTGCCGGTTTTACCTGGGAGTGGAGAAGTTTCAGAAAACGTGTTAATTGCTTCAGATAATTCTGCATCTGTTCCCCCATCACATTGAGATCTACTCCCTCCAGGGGCTTTTCATGGACATCCCAGGGAATCCTCATTGTCCGACTGTAGACTATCTTTGCAGCTGATAGTCCAGTCTGCGAATGGGGAGTCACTCGTGTGTGAACCAACGCCGAGGGCAATATCTATAGCCAATTTAATCCTGTTTCTTCAGTCAATTTAGATAATTGTTCTTTTAAAATCCTGTTGGCCCTTTCCAAATCCCTGCTGCCTGTGAGTGATACGCTCAGAACATAGAACATAGAACATTACAGCGCAGTACAGGTCCTTCGGCCCTCGATGTTGCGCCGGCCAGTGGACCCTCTAACCTAAACTATTCCAATATCATCCATATGCCTATCCACCGAACATTTGAATGCCCCAAAGTAGGCGAGTCCACAACTGCTGCAGGCAGGGCATTCCACGCCCTCACCACCCTCTGTGTGAAGAACCTGCCTCTGACATCCGTCCTATAACTACCACCTCTTAATTTAAAGTTATGTCCCCTCGTGTTGGTCATCACCATCCGAGGAAAAAGGCTCTCACTATCCACCCTATCCAATCCCTTGATCATCTTATACGCCTCAATTAGGTCACCGCATAACCTTCTTCTCTCTAATGAAAATAACCTCAGGTCCCTCAGCCTTTCCTCATAAGGCCTTCCCACCATACCAGGCAACATCCTGGTAAACCTCCTCTGCACCCTTTCCAATGCTTCCACATCTTTCTTATAATGCGGCGACCAGAACTGTACGCAATACTCCAAGTGCGGCCGCACCAGAGTTTTGTACAGTTGTAACATAACCTCACGGCTCCTAAATTCAATCCCTCTACCAATAAAAGCTAACACACCGTACGCCTTCTTAACAACTTTATCAACCTGAGTGCCAACTTTCAAAGAGCTATGTACTTGTACCCCAAGATCCCTCTGCTCGACAACACTATTAAGGGTCCTTCCATTAGTCCTATATTTCATATGCCTGTTATTCCTACCAAAGTGAATCACCTCACACTTATCCGTATTGAATTCCATTTGCCACCTCACGGCCCAGCTCTGCAACCTATCTATGTCCCTCTGCAAACTGTAACATCCATCCTCGCTGTCTACAACTCCCCCCACTTTGGTATCGTTAGCAAATTTACTAATCCAACCCTCTACACCCTCATCTAGGTCATTTATAAAAATGACAAACAGCAGTGGCCCTAAAACAGATCCTTGAGGTACACCACTTGTAACTGCACTCCAGGTTGAATATTTCCCATCAACCACCACCCTCTGTCTTCTATCAGCTAGCCAATTCCTAATCCAAACTGCTAAATCACCTTCAATCCCATGCATCTGCACTTTCTGCAGTAGCCTACCATGGGGAACCTTATCAAACGCTTTGCTAAAATCCATATACACTACATCAACTGCCTTACCCTTATCTACCTCTTTGGTCACCTCCTCAAAAAACTCAATAAGGTTTGTGAGGCACGACCTACCCTTCACAAAACCGTGCTGACTATCCCTAATCAATTTATTTCTCTCTAGATGCTTATAAATCCTATCCCTTATAATTCTTTCCAAGACCTTGCCCACAACAGAAGTCAGGCTCACCGGTCTATAATTTCCAGGATGGTCCCTACTCCCCTTTTTGAACAAAGGGACAACATTTGCCATCCTCCAGTCTTCCGGCACTATACCTGTAGCTAACGACGACATGAAGATCAAAGCCAAAGGCTCTGCAATCTCCTCTCTAGCCTCCCAGAGAATCCTGGGGTAAATCCCATCTGGCCCAGGGACTTATCAATTTTCATACCCTCAAGATTCGCTAACACCTCCTCCTTATGAACCTCAATCCTGCCCAGTCTACAACCTAGTATCGCAGTATTTTCCCCGACAACATTGTCTTTCTCCTGCGTGAATACTGATGAAAAATACTCATTCAGTGTCTCTCCTATCTCCTCAGGCTCCACGCACAACTTCCCACTGCTATCTCTGACTGGCCCTAATCTTGCCCGAACCAATCTTTTATTATTTATATACCTGTAAAAAGCTTTAGGATTCTCCTTAATCCTATCCGCCAAAGTCTTCTCGTGTCAGTGCTGCTGTTGTTTAATTACAAGGGCTTCGCGCAATTCAGTATTGATCCGAGCCGCAAAATGTGGTCCATTCTCTGAGCTCACCATTTTGGATGCCCCAAAACAGGGAATAATTTCCATCAACAATAACTTCCACCACCGTATGTGCAGTACAATTTGTGGTGGGGAAGGCTTCAATCCATTTACTAAACACATTGATTATTACTAAACAATATTTATAGCAATGTACTTTTGGCAATTCAATAAAATCAAGCTGTCCCATTCCCTCCTTGCCAAGATGGGTACAAGAATGCAAATAGTCAGTAAGTGCCAGTAATAAAGAATCCAGAATACAAATTTGACCAACTGGAATAAGTCAGATTTCCTGTGCCAAGAAGTACAAACACCCCATTGACTTCCATTGTGCGCTCTTAGAATCAGAGGTGTCCCTCCGTAAATATTGACCCTCAGTTATCTCTGGCATGCCCTGCGTCCCTACTGCAGGTACCTGATTTAGAGCCTGATTACCCACAGTCACAGAGGCCGATACAGCTGCCTCCTTGGCAATTGAACCAGCACGGGCATTCCCTAATTGCTCAGGAGTGTCCCCCTTCGTATGCTTAACATACATGTTTAATAACAAACAATTGACAAGCAAGCTGAACGAGGGGATTTTTAACTCAAGGAGCGTTTTGAATGGGAGCTCAACTCCTCCTTTCCCTCCGTATTGCCTGAATAGGGAAACAGCAGCATGCCAGGGAAACTGGGATGATCCTCCTGTTAATGAATCTGATGGGCTAGTCCAACCTGCCTATCACCCGATGCGTTCTCATCCTTACTCCAGCATTTCATTTTCGAGAGTATCCTACTGCTTCACGTTGTTCATGTACGCTTGACCTGGACCATTTGATGGGCAACACGACAGCTCAGTGACTATCGCTGTGCTGTGCAGATACATGGATTTGGGCCTGTGTCTGTGGAGTTTGCACATTCTCCCCGTGCTTGCGTGGGTTTTCTCCGGGTGCTCCGGTTCCCTCCCACATCCCAAAGATGTGCTCTTAGGCTAATTGGCAAAACAAATTCTCCCTAAATTGTCTCAAATTTGGTTTTAAATCCACTGATCTATAAACATGGACAGGGATCACGGGTAGAGATGGGAACATCGGGGTGGCGTCGCGGGCTCTTTGGGCTGAAGGGCCTGTTTCCCGTGCTGTTTTGTTCTTTGTTCTTTGTTCATCTCATGATGTTCCCTATCCCAAAACTCACACTCCAATTTCAAAGTTTCCCAATCCTTTGATTTCGCATCCACACCTTTATCAATCCTTCTTTTACATGCGTTATCCCTCCAGCGCATTAATAACGATTATTTGTGGCACCTAGTCAATTCTTTTTCCCATTTTGAAATTAAAGTTTTCCACTTGGAACCTGCATTTTTCATCCAAATAACTTTTTAGAACATAGAACATTGCAGCACAAACAGGCCCTTTGCGCCGATCAAAGAACAAAGAACAACACAGCATGGGAAACAGGCCCTATGGCCCAACGAGCCCGTGCTGCTATTTTAACATTGTGAGTTCCCTCTTCCACCCATGACCTTTGTCTACGCTTCTGGCACTCCACCTTGGAAACCAGATTGGGGAGACAACTTAGGGACAATTTGTTTCACCAATTAGCCTAAGAGCACATCTTTGGGCTGTGGAAGGAAA
This sequence comes from Sphyrna mokarran, assembly GCA_024679065.1. Lineage (NCBI taxonomy): Eukaryota > Metazoa > Chordata > Chondrichthyes > Carcharhiniformes > Carcharhinidae > Sphyrna > Sphyrna mokarran. The sequence goes on from JAGIQG010000006.1 coordinate 6,500,890, forward strand.
CTGGAGCATCCAGAGAAAACACATGCAAGCACGGGGAGAATGCGCAAACTCCCACAGACACAGGCCCATATCCATGTATCTGCACAGCACAGCGATAGTCACTGAGCTGTCGTGTTGCCCATCAAATGGTCCATCATATCTATGTCTTTTTCTGCTACAGTGCAATTTTCCAAGTTCTATGTGCCTCCTAGTGGCCAAATATCTTTACCCAATTTACTATTCAAAGCAGTAGTCAATCCTCCACTTCCTCATCCAGGTTATTTATAAAAATCTCAAAGAACAAGGCTCCCAGAACAGATCCCTGGGGCACTCCACAAGTGATCGACCTCCACGCAGAATATGACCCATCTATAACTTTACCTTCTGTGGGCAAGCCAGTTCTGGATCCATAAAGCAATGCCCCCTTGGATCGCACGCCCCGTCACTTTCTCAGTAAGCCTTGTATGGGGCACCTTATCAAATGCTGAAGTCCATATATATTACAAGTACTGCTCTTCCTTTATCAATATGTTTAGTTACATGTTCAAAAAATTCAATCAGGCTCGTAAAGCGTGATCTGTCTTTGACAAAGCCATGCTGACTATTCTTGATCATACTATACCTCTCCAAATATTCACAAATCCTGCCTCTCAGGATCTTCTCCATGAGCTTACTAACCACGGAGGTTAGACTCACAGGTCTATAATTTCCTAGGCTATCTCTACTCCCTTCCTTGAATAAAGGAACCACATCTGCAATCCTCCGGAACCTCTCCTGTCTCCATTGATGACGCAAAGATCATTGCCAGAGGCTCTGCAATCTCTTCTCTCGCCTCCCACAGTAATTTGGAGTACATCCCATTCAGTCCCAGCAACTTATCTAACTTAATGCTTTTCAAAAGCTCCAACACATCCTCTTTCTTAATAGCTATATGCTCAAGCTTTTCAGTCCACTGCAAGTTTGCACTACAACCACCAAGATCCTTTTCCATAGTGAATACTGAAGTAAAGTATTCATTAAGTACCCCTGCTGTTTCTTCAGATTCCATACAAACTTTCCCACCGTCACACTTGATAGGTCCTATTCCTTCACGTCTTATTCTCTTGCTCTTCACGTACTTGTAGAATGCTTTGGAGTTTTTCTTAATACTGCCTGCCAAGGTCTTCTCATGACCCCTTCTGGCTCTCCTAATTTCCTTCTTAAGATCCTTCCGTATACTCTTCTAGATCTCTAAGATTACCTAGCTCTCTGAACCTTTTGTAAGCTTTTTTTTTCTTGACTAGATTTATTACAACCTTTGTACATCACGGTTTCTGTAACCTACCATAACTTCCCTGTGTCATTGGAATGTTGCTGTGCAGAACTCCAGACAAACATTCCTGGAAAATTTGCCACATTTCTTCCGTACATTTCCCTGAGAAAACATCTTTCCAATTTAAGCCTCCAATTTTCTGCCTAATAGCCTCATAATTGCCCTTACTCCAAATAAACACATTTCTAAATTGTCTGATCCTATCTGTCTCCAATGCTATTGTAAATGAGATAGAATTATATTGTTGGAAGTATTTTTGTTGAGTCTCTCTGTCTTAGTCAAGGAGCAGAAAAATTTCTACTTCAACATATCCAGTATGTCTTTCATAGGATCCCTATAGTGCTATTTGGCCCATCAAATCTGCGCCAACCACAATCCCACCCAGTCCCTATCCCCGTAATCCCACACATTTACCCTACTAATCCCCTGATTAGCATTACTAGCATTAATTTAGCATGGCCAATCAAACCTAACCTAACCTGCACATCTTTGGAGTGTGGGAGGAAACCGGTGCATCCGTAGGAAACCTACACAGACAGCGACTCAAGCCAGGAATTGAACCCAGGTCCCCAGCTCTGTGAGGCAGCAGTGCTAATCACTGCGCCACTGTGCCCCCAATTTCCAGGAGGGATGCGGGTAATGGATTGTCTGAATGATCTACCCTACAACCCATGGGGAAGGGAACCTCCTTCCATTTGAGTTACATGTCCCACTCCAGTCTCATTCAATTGGTTATGGTTCCCAATATCAGCTCCTATAGAATACAGGACAACATGTGAGTTGGATCTGAAAGTGATCTCACTGACAGGAAACAAGGTGTAGTGTTTGATGGAATTGTTTGTGAATGGAAGACAGTTTGCAGTGGGGTTCCACAGGGCACAGTGTTGCACCCCTGCTGTTTGTTGTATATATTAGTGATGTAGATTTAAATGTAGGAGGCATAATTGAGGAATTTGCAACGGCAGAGATTAGCTGCATAGTTGGTAGTGAAGAGAATAGCCTTCGACTACAGAATAACATGCACATTTACACACAATAACACACACACATTTACACACAATAACACACACACATTTACACACAGTAACACACACGCATTTACACATAAAGTCACATTTACACATAGTAACAGGCACACAATATATACACAGTAACACACATATTCACATAGTAAAACACACATTTACACACAGTAACACACACATTTACATGCAGTAACACACACACACACACACACACTTTAACACACAATGACATACATACGTTTACACAAGTAACACACACACAATTACACGCAGCAACACACACATTTACACACAGTAACACACACAATTTTACACACAGTAACACACACACACATTTACACCCTGTAACACACACAGTTTATACACAGTAAGACACACACATTTACACATAATAACACACATATTTACACATAGTAACACACACACACGTTTACACACAGAAACACACTTATACACAGTAACACACACATGTACACACAGTAACACGCACATTCTGGACTTTTTCCTCAGAGTCATTGGGATGAGCAAACAGACGGAGAAGTAACTTTGAATGAATGAGTGTTCCCCTGTCCTGTAGCAGTCTCTGCTGGGTATGAGTTTAATTGCTTTAAATATTTCTCCAATTATTCTGAACTCAACCTTAACTGTTAAAAGCACACAGCATCTCTGTGCAACTAAATCTCTGTGTTACTATGCTATATATTAAAACGGGCTTCCTAAGACATGTTTCACACCACTCTGTAAGAAGTCTGACGACACCAAGTTTAAATCCAACCGATTTTTTTGATAGTAAACTCACAAGCTTTTGAGGTTCTCCCCTTTGTCAGGTGAATGGAGAGTTCTGGCCTCAGACAGCACATATAACAGCACAGACAGTTTACAGATTACTGATTAGAATGCGAATCTTTACACCTAACCTGCTATTCAATTTTTAAAGTGGCTAACAATGTGAATGGAAGGAGCACTGAGCACAGGTTAGAGAGATGTGTATTTTGTCCAGACAGCACAGTAAGTTTTTTGCTAATCCAGGCAAGTCATGGGGGTTACAGATAGTGTGACATGAAGCCAAGATCCCTGTTAAGACCGTTCTCATGTGTGCGGAACTTGGCTATCAGTCTCTGCGCTGATAGCCAAGTCAGACTCTGCGCTGTCGTGTGTTGTGAAGGCCCCCTTGAAGAACATTTACCTGAAGGTCGGAGGCCGAATGCCCGTGACTGCTGAAGTGTTCACCCACAAGAAGGGAACTGTTTTGCCTGGTGATTGTCGAGTGATGCTCATTCATCCGCTGTCGTAGTGTCTGCATGGTCTCCCCAGTGTACCATGCTTCGGGACATCCTTTCTTGCAACGTATTAGGTAGACAACGTTGGCCAAGTTGCAAGAGTATGTACCGTGTACCTGGTGAATGGTATCCTCACGTTTGATGATGTCGTCCAAGTCTATGATCTGGCATGTCTTGCAGAGGTTGCTGTGGCAGGGTTGTGTGGTATTGTGGTCACTGTTCTCCTGAAGGTTGGGTAGTTTGCTGCGAACAGTGATCTGTTTGAGGTTGTGTGGTTGTCTGAAGGCAAGAAGTGGGGGTGTGGGGATGGCACTGAGCAGAGACTGATAGCCAAGTTCTGCACACATGAGTTCGGTCTTAATAGGGATCTTGGCTTCATGTCACACTATCTGTAACCCCCGTGACTTGCCTGGGTTAGCAAAAAACCTCACTTACTGTGCTGTCTGGAGAAAATACACATCTCTCTAACCTGTGCTCAGTGCTCCTTCCATTCACATTGTTAGCCACTTTAAGGCTTGAATAGCAGGTTAGGTGTAAAGATTCGCATTCTAATCAGTAATCTGTAAACTGTCTGTGCTGTTATATGTGCTGTCTGAGGCCAGAACTCTCCATTCATCTGACAAAGAGGAGAACCTCGAAAACTTGTGAGTTTACAATTAAATAAATCGGTTGGATTTAAACCTAGTGGTGTCAGACTTCTTACTGTGTTTACCCCAGTCCAACGCCGGCATCTCTACATCATCACACCACTCCCTCAGCGAGAGGCTGGGAAACAGAACTGGCTCGGTCACAGAAGACAAAGGGTAGCAGTGGACGGGTGTGTTTCTGTGACAAGTGGTGTTCCTGAGGGATCAGTGCTGGGACATTTGCTGTTTGTAATATATATAATGATTTGTAATATATATAAATGATTTGAAGGAAAATGTAACTGGATTGAATAGTAAGTTTGCGGACGACACAAAGGTTGGTGGATTTGCGGATAGCGATAAAGACCATCAGAAGATACAGCAGGATATAGATCAGTTGGAGACTTGGATGGAGAGATGGCAGATGGAGTTTAATCTGGACAAATGTGAGGTAATGCATTTTGGAAGGTCTAATACAGATAGGAAATATACAGTAAATGGCAGAACCCTTAAGAGTATTGATAGGCAGAGGGATTTGGGTGTACAGGTCACTGAAAGTGGCAATGTAGGTGGAGAAGGTGGTCAAGAAGGCATACGGCATGCTTACCTTCATCAGCCGGGGCACTGAGTTTAAAAATTGGTGAGTCATGTTGCTGTTTTACAGAAACCTTAGTGAGGCTGCACTTGGAATATTAGTGTTCAATTCTGGTCTCCACACCACCAGGAGGATGTGGAGGCTTTGGAGAGGGTACAGAAAAGATTTACCAGGATGTTGCCTGGAATGGAGGGAATTAGCTATGAGGAGAAGTTGGAGAAACTTTGTTTGTTCTCACTGGAGTGACAGAGATTGAGTGTAAATGTGTGTTACTGTGTGTAAATGTGTGTTATTGTGTGTGAATGTGTGCGTGCATGTTACTGTGTATAAATGTGTGTGATTGTTACTCTGTGTAAACGTGTGTGTGTTACTGCGTGTAAATGTGTGTTGCTGTGTCTAAATGTATGTGTGTTACTCTGTGTAAATGTATGTGTTATTGTGTATAAACGTGTATGTGTGTTACTATGTGTGTGTTACTGTGTGTAAATGTGTGTGTGTGTGTGTTACTGTGTGTGTGTTACGGTGTGTAAATGTGTGTGTGTTTGTGTTAGTGTATAAATGTTTGTGTGTATTACTGTGTATAAATATGCATGTGTGTTACTGTGCGTAAACGTGTGGATTACTATGTGTAAATGTGTGTGTTATGTATGTAAATGTGTATGTGTGTTACTGTGTGTAAATATGCATGTGTGTTACTGTGTGTAAATGTATGTGTGCTACTGTGTGTGAATATGTGTGACTATGTGTGTGTGTGTTATTCTGAGTAAATGTGTATGTGCTATTATGGGTAAACATGTGTTTGTGTGTTCCTATGTGTAAATATGTATGTGTGTGTGTTACTGTGTGTAAATGTGTATGTGTGTTACTGCATGTAACTGTATGTGTGCTACTGTGTGTGAATGTGTATGAATATGTGTGTGTGTGTTACTGAGAGTAAATGTGTGTGTGTTACTATGGGTAAACATGTGTTTGTGTGTTCCTATGTGTAAATATGTGTGTGCGTGTTACTGTGTGTAAATGTGTGTATGTGTGTTACTGTGTGTAAGCATGTGTGTGTGTTACTGTGTGTAAGCATGTGTGTGTGTTTCTGTGTGTAAATGTGTGTGTGTTTCTGTGTGTAAATGTGTGTGTGTGTTTCTGTGTGTAAATGTGTGTGTGTTACTGTGTGTAAATGTGTGTGTGTGTTTCTGTGTGTAAATGTGTGTGTGTGTTACTGTGTGTAAATGTGTGTGTGTGTGTTATTGCGTGTAAATGTGTGTGTGTGTTACTGCATGTAAATGTGTGTGTTACTGTGTGTAAATGTGTGTGTTACTGTGTGTGAATGTGTGTGAATATGTGTGTGCGTGTTACTGTGAGTAAATGTGTGTGTGTTACTGTGTGTAAATGTGTGTAGGTGTTACTGTGTGTAAATGTGTGTGTGTGTTACTGTGTGTAAATATGTGTGTGTGTGTTACTGTGTGTAAATGGTGTGTATTTTACTGTGTGTAAATATGTGTGTGTGTTACTGTGTGTAAATTGTGTGTGTGTGTGTTACTGTGTGTAAATGTGTGTGTGTGTATTACTTTTGTAAATGTGTGTGTGTGTTACTGTGTGTAATGTGTGTGTTACTGTGTGTGTGTGTTACTGTGTGTAAATGTGTGTGTGTGTTACTGTGTGTAAATGTGTTGTTACTGTGTGTGTGTTACTGTGTGTAAATGTGTGTGTGTGTTACTGTGTGTAAATGTGTGTGTGTAACTGTGTGTAAATGTGTGTATGTGTTACTGTGTGTAAATGTGTGTGTGTGTGTTACTGTGTGTAAATATGTGTGTATGTGTTACTGTGTGTAAATGTGTGTGTGTTAGTGTGTAAATATGTGTGTGTGTGTTACTGTGTGTAAATGTGTGTGTGTGTTACTGTGTGTAAATATGTGTGTATGTGTTCCTGTGTGTAAATGTGTGTGTGTGTGTTACTGTGTGTGTGTTACTGTGTGTAAATATGTGTGTGTGTGTTCCTGTGTGTAAATATGTGTATGTTTTACTGTGTGTAAATGTGTGTGTGTGTTACTGCATGTAAATATGTGTGTTACTGTGTGTAAATGTGTGTGTTACTGTGTGTGAATGTGTGTGAATATGTGTGTACGTGTTACTGTGAGTAAATGTGTGTGTGTTACTGTGTGTAAATGTGTGTAGGTGTTACTGTGTGTAAATGTGTGTGTGTGTGTTACTGTGTGTAAATATGTGTGTGTGTGTTACTGTGTGTAAATGTGTGTGTATTTTACTGTGTGTAAATATGTGTGTGTGTTACTGTGTGTAAATATGTGTGTGTGTTACTGTGTGTAAATGTGTGTGTGTGTGTTACTGTGTGTAAATGTGTGTGTGTGTTACTGTGTGTAAATGTGTGTGTTACTGTGTGTGTGTTACTGTGTGTAAATGTGTGTGTGTGTTACTGTGTGTAAATGTGTGTGTGTAACTGTGTGTAAATGTGTGTATGTGTTACTGTGTGTAAATGTGTGTGTGTGTTACTGTGTGTAAATATGTGTGTATGTGTTACTGTGTGTAAATGTGTGTGTATGTGTTCCTGTGTGTAAATGTGTGTGTGTGTGTTACTGTGTGTGTGTTACTGTGTGTAAATATGTGTGTGTGTGTTACTGTCTGTAAATATGTGTGTTTTACTGTGTGTAAATGTGTGTGTGTGTTACTGTGTGTAAATATGTGTGTATGTGTTCCTGTGTGTAAATGTGTGTGTGTTACTGTGTGTAAATATGTGTGTGTGTTACTGTGTGTAAATATGTGTGTATGTGTTACTGTGTGTAAATGTGTGTGTGTGTGTTACTGTGTGTAAATATGTGTGTGTGTTTTAATGTGTGTAAATGTGTGTGTGTGTGTGTTACTGTGTGTAAATGAGTGTGTGTGTGTTACTGTGTGTAAATATGTGTGTGTGTGTGTTACTGTGTGTAAATGTGTGTATGTGTTACTGTGTGTAAATGTGTGTGTTACTGTGTGTAAATGTGTGTGTTACTGTGTGTGTCTGTGTTATAGTAGACAATTTTGTTTAGAAAATATTTTAATGTGATGTGGATGTCGCTGGCTAGGCCAGAATTAATTGCCTAGCCCTAGCTGCTCTTGAGAAGCTGGTGGTGAGCTGCCTTCTTGAATCGATGCAGTCCATGTGATGCAGGGACACCCAGAGTGCTGTTAGGGAGGGAATTCCAGGATTTTGACCCAGCGGCAGTGAAAGAACGGTGATATATTTCCAAGTCAGGACTTAGAGGGGAACCTCCAGCTGAGTCCTCACCTCCAGCAGCCTCCCGCATGCCAGAGGCTTCAGACATTCCCTCCTCCACCCAATGTAGATCAGCAGATGCGTCCTGCTGACCAGAGAGTGACCCAGAGGCCTCAACACCAACTGGACCCACGGATGGGTCAGTATCTGGGATGATGAGTTTGTGAGTGGCAGCCGATGACAAAACATTTCCACCCTCAGAGGTGCCTTCACCCATATTCCTCCGAGGACTTGCCCGTGCTGCCTGGACCAGGAGGGGAGGGAGCTGCACGACAGGCCTGGAGTCCACAAAGCCCCGGGGTGCCCATATGTAACGCAGGGCACAAAGTTAAGTACGAGGGAGGGAGAGGAATCCGGGATAATTCACATTCCTTGACTGAACATAGAACAAAGAACCAACAACATTACATCACAGAAACAAGCACTTTGGCCCACCTGATTTGTAATCCCCTACTTTACGGGGCACCATATCCCTCTATTCCCATCCCATTCATATAGTTGTGAAGATGCCCCTTAAAGGTCACTATTGTAATTGCATCCACGACCTCCCCCAGCAGTGAGTTCCAGGCACCCACCACCATCTTTGTGCAAATAAACATGCCTCGTACACCTCCTTTAAATGTTGCCCCTCGCACCTGAAACCCGAGACCCGGGAAGTTGCCTCAAAGTGATTGAAGGAATGACAGACCTCACATCTTGGAAGCAAACAGGAGATGATCACATGATGAAGGGACAGCGCTCTGAAAGCTTGTGCTACCAAATGAACCTGTTGGACTTAAATCTGATGTTGTGAGATCACGTAATGTGTGTTTGTGTTATCACGGAGGATGAAGATGCTGCCGTGTGTGTGTCATTCTCAGGGGGATCAAGATGCTGCTGTGTGTGTGTTATTCTCAGGGGGATTAAGATGCTGGTGTGTGTGTGTTATTCTCAGGGGGATTAAGATGCTGTGTGTGTGTGTTATTCTCAGGGGGATGAAGATGCTGCTGTGTGTGTGTTATTCTCAGGGGGATTAAGATGCTGCTGTGTGTGTGTTATTCTCAGGGGGATTAAGATGCTGCTGTGTGTGTTATTCTCAGGGGGATTAAGATGCTGCTGTGTGTGTGTTATTCTTAGGGGGATTAAGATGCTGCTGTGTGTGTTATTCTCAGGGGGATTAAGATGCTGCTGTGTGTGTTATTCTCAGGGGGATTAAGATGCTGGTGTGTGTGTGTTATTCTCAGGGGGATTAAGATGCTGCTGTGTGTGTGTTATTCTCAGGGGGATTAAGATGCTGCTGTGTGTGTGTTATTCTCGGGAGGATTAAGATGCTGCTGTGTGTGTGTTATTCTCAGGGGGATTAAGATGCTGCTGTGTGTGTGTTATTCTCAGGGGGATTAAGATGCTGCTGTGTGTGTTATTCTCAGGGGGATTAAGATGCTGCTGTGTGTGTTATTCTCAGGGGGATTAAGATGCTGGTGTGTGTGTGTTATTCTCAGGGGGATTAAGATGCTGCTGTGTGTGTGTTATTCCAGGGGGATGAAGATGCTGCTGTGTGTGTTTATTAGGGGATTAAGAGTGCTGTGTGTGTGTTATTCAGGGGATGAGATGCTGCTGTGTGTGTGTATTCTCAGGGGGATGAAGACGCTGCTGTGTGTGTGTTATTCTCGGGGGATTAACATGGCTGTGTGTGTGTTATTCTCAGGGGGATTAAGATGCTGCTGTGTGTGTTATTCTCAGGGGGATTAAGATGCTGCTGTGTGTGTGTTATTCTAGGGGGATTAAGTGCTGTGTGTGTTTATTCTCAGGGGATTAAGATGCTGCTGTGTGTGTTATTCCTATCTCAGGGGGATTAAGATGCTGGTGTGTGTGTTATTCTCAGGGGGACTAAGATGCTGCTGTGTGTGTGTTATTCATAGGGGGATTAAGATGCTGCTGTGTGTGTGTGTTATTCTCGGGAGGATTAAGATGCTGCTGTGTGTGTGTTATTCTCAGGGGGATGAAGATGCTGCTGTGTGTTTGTTATTCTCAGGGGGACTAAGATGCTGCTGTGTGTTTGTTATTCTCAGGGGGATTAAGATGCTGCTGTGTGTGTGTTATTCTCAGGGGGACTAAGATGCTGCTGTGTGTTTGTTATTCTCAGGGGGATTAAGATGCTGCTGTTGCTGTGTTATTCTCAGGGGGATTTAGGGCCTGCTGTGTGTGTTATTGTTAGCGGGATTAAGATGCTGCTGTGTGTGTGTTATTCTCGGGGGATTAAGATGCTGCTGTGTGTGTGTTATTCTCAGGGGATTAAGATGCTGCTGTGTGTGTGTTATTCTCAGGGGGATTAAGATGCTGCTGTGTGTGTGTTATTCTCGAGGGATGAAGATGCTGCTGTGTGTGTTATCCGCGGGATTAAGATGCTGCTGTGTGTGTGTTATTCTCAGGGTATTAGACTGCTGCTGTTTGTCTGTTATTCTCAGGGGATTAAGATGCTGCTGTGTGTGTTATTCTCAGAGGGTTTAAGATGCTGCAGTGTGTGTGTTATTCTCAGGGAGATTAAGATCCTGCTGTGCGTGTCGTACTCTCAGGGAGATTAAGATGCTGCTGTGTGTGTATTATTCTCGGGGATTAAGATGCTGCTGTGTGTGTGTTATTCTCCGGGAGATTAGGATGCTGCTGTGTGTGTCGTATTCTCAGGGAGATTTAGGTGCTGCTGTGTGTATGTTATTTTCAGGGGGATGAAGAAGCCGCTGTGTGTGTGTTATTTTGAGGGGGATTAAGATGCTGCTGTGTGTGTGTTATTCTCAGGGGGACTAAGATGCTGCTGTGTGTGTGTTATTCTCAGGGGGATAAGATGCTGCTGTTGCTGTGTTATTCTCAAGGGGATTAAGGGCCTGCTGTGTGTGTTATTGTTAGCGGGATTAAGATGCTGCTGTGTGTGTGTTATTCTGAGGGACATTAAGATGCTGCTGTGTGTATGTTATTTTCGGGGGGATTAAGATACTGCTGTGTGTGTGTTATTCTCAGGGGATTAAGATGCTGCTGTGTGTGTGTTATTCTCAGGAGGATTAAGATGCTGCTGTGTGTGTTATTCTCGGGGAGATTAAGATGCTGCTGTGCGTGTCGTACTCTCAGGGAGATTAAGATGCTGCTGTGTGTGTGTTATTCTCGGGGATTAAGATGCTGCTGTGTGTGTTATTCTCAGAGGGTTTAAGATGCTGCTGTGTGTGTGTTATTCTTTGGGAGGTTAGGATGCTGCTGTGTGTGTGTTATTTTCAGGGGGATGAAGAAGCCGCTGTGTGTGTGTTATTTTGAGGGGGATTAAGATGCTGCTGTTTGTGTGTTATTCTCAGGGGATTAAGATGCTGCTGTGTGTGTGTTATTCTCAGGGGATTAAGACGCTGCTGTGTGGGTGTCATTCTCAGAAGGATTAATATGCTGCTGTGTGTGTGTTATTCTGAGGGAGATTAAGATGCTGCTGTGTGTGTCTTATTCTCATTGGGATTAAGATGCTGCTGTGTTTGTGTTATTCTCAGAGGGATGAAGATGCTGCTGTGTGTGTGTTATTCTCAGGGGATTAAGATGCTGCTGTGTGTGTGTTATTCTCAGAGGGATGAAGATGCCGCTGTGTGTGTGTTATTCTCAGGGGGATTAAGATGCTGCTGTGTGTGTGGTATTCTCAGGGGGATTAAGATGCTGCTGTGTGTGTGTTATTCTCGGGGGGATTAAGTTGCTGCTGTGTTACTATTATTCTCAGAGGGATGAAGATGCTGCTGTGTGTGTGTTATTCTCAGGGGGATTAAGATGCTTCTGTGTGTGTGATATTCTCAGGGGGATTAGGATGCTGCTGTGTGTGTGTTATTCTCAGGGAGATTAAGATGCTGCTGTGTGTGTGCTATGGTCAGGGAGATTCGGATGCTGTTGTGTGTGTGTTACCCTCGGGGGATTAAGATGCTGCTGTTTGTGTGTTATTCTGAGGGGGATTAAGATGCTGCTGTGTGTGTGTTATTCTGAGGGGGATTATGATGCTGCTGTGTGTGTGTTATTCTGAGGGTGATTAAGATGCTGGTGTGTTTGTGGTATTGTTAGGGGGATTAAGATGCTGCAGTCTGTGTGTTATTCTCGGGGGGTTAAGATGCTGCTGTGTGTGTGTTATTCTCACGGTGATTAAGATGCTGCAGTCTATGTATTATTCTCGGGGGGTTAAGATGCTTCTGTGTGTGTGTTATTCTCAGGGTGATTAAGATGCTGCTGTTTTAGTGTTATTCTCAGAGGGGTGAAGATGCTGCTTTGTGTGTGTTATTCTCAGGGAGATTAAGATGCTGCTGTGTGTGTTATTCTCAGGGGGATTAAGATGCTGCTGTGTGTGTGTTAACCTCAGGGGGATTAAGATGCTGCTGTGTGTGTGTTATTCTCGGGGGAATGAAGATGCTGCTGTGTGTGTTATTCTCGGGGGGATTAAGATGCTGCTGTGTGTGTGTTATTCTCAGAGGGATTAAGATGCTGCTGTGTGTGTGTTATTCTCAGAGGGATGAAGATGCTGCTGTGTGTTTGTTATTCTCAGGGTGATTAAGATGCTGCTGTGTGTGTGTTATTCTCAGGGGGTTTAAGATGCTTGTGTGTGTGTTATTCTCAGGGGGATTAGGATGCTGCTGCCTGTGTGTTCTTCTCAGGGAGATGAAGATGCTGCTGTGTGTGTGTTATTCTCAGGGGATTAAGATGCTGCTGTCTGTGTATTATTCTCTGGAGGATTTAGATGCTGCTGTGTGTGTGTTATTCTCAGGGGATTAAGTTTGCTGCTGTGTGTGTGTTATTCCTAGGGGGATTAGGATGCTGCTGTATGTGTGTTATTCTGAGGGAGATTAAGATGCTGCTGTGTGTGCATTATTCTCAGGGGGATTAAGAAGCTGCTGTGTCTGTGTTATTCTCACGGGGATTAAGATGCTGCTGCATGTGTGTTATTCTCAGGGGATTAAGATGCTGCTGTGTGTGTGTTATTCTCGGGGATTAAGATGCTGCTGTGTGTGTTATTCACAGAGGGTTTAAGATGCTGCTGTGTGTGTGTCATTCTCGGGGGATTAAGATGCTGCTGTGTGTATTATTCTGAGGGGGATTAAGATGCTGCTGTGTGTGTTATTCTCACGGAGATTACGATGCTGCTTTGTGTGTGCTATGGTCAGGGAGATTCGGATGCTATTGTGTGTGTGTTACTCTCAGGGGGATTAAGATGCTGCTGTTTGTGTGTTATTCTGAGGGGGATTAAGATGCTGCTGTGTGTGTGTTAGTCTGAGGGGGATTATGATGCTGCTGTGTGTCTGTTATTCTCTGGGGGATTAAGAGGCTTCTGTTTGTGTGTTATTCTGAGGGGGATTAAGATGCTGCTGTGAGTGTGGTATTGTTAGGGGGATTAAGATGCTGCAGTCTGTGTGTTATTCTCGGGGGGTTATGGTGCGGCTGTGTGTGTGTTATTCTCACGGTGATTAAGATGCTGCAGTCTATGCCTTATTCTCGGGGGGTTAAGATGCTGCTGTGTGTGTGTTATTCTCAGGGTGATTAAGATGCTGCTGTTTTAGTGTTATTCTTAGAGGGATGAAGATGCTGCTTTGTGTGTGTTATTCTCAGATAAGATGCTGCTGTTGTTTTATTCTCAGAGATAAGATCTGCTGTTGTTTTATTCTGGGGATAAGATGCTGCTGTTGTGTGTTATTTCGGGGATTAAATGCTGCTGTGTGTGTGTTATTCTCAGAGGGATGAAGATGCTGCTGTATGTTTCTTATTCTCAGGGTGATTAAGATGCTGCTGTGTGTGTGTTATTCTCAGGGGATTAAGAAACTGCTGTCTGTGTATTATTCTCTGGGGGATTAAGATGCTGCTGTGGATCTTATTGAAGGGGATCTTATTGAAGCATATAAGATGATTAGAGGTTTAGATAGGGTGGACAGTGATAGCCTTTTTCCTAGGATGGAGAAAGCTAGCACGAGGGGACACAGCTTTAAATTAAGGGGTATGAGTTATAGGACGGATATCAGAGGTAGGTTCTTTACTCAAAGAGTGATTAGGGAGTGGAATGCCCTGCCTGCAGCTGTTGTAGATGCGCCAAGTTTGGTGGCGTTTAAGAGGTTAATTGATAAGTATATGGAAGAGAAGGGAATGGTTTAGTTTGGAGGGGCATTGCTTTTTATTTTGGTCGGCACAACATCGAAGGCCGAAGGGCCTGTTCTGTGCTGTATTGTTCTATGTTCTATGTTCTATGTTCTGTGTGTGTTATTCTCAGGGGATTAAGAAGCTGCTGTCTGTGTAATATCCTTGGGGTGATTAAGATGCTGCTGTGTGTGTGTTATTCTTGGGGGATTAAGATGCTGCTGTGTGTGTGTTATTCCTAGGGGGATTAAGATGCTGCTGTGTGTGTGTTATTCTGAGGGAGATTAAGATGCTGCTGTGTGTGTGTTATTCTCAGGGGGTTAAGATGCTGCTGTGTCGGTGTTATTCTCACGGGGATTAGGATGCTGCTGTGTGTGTGTTATTCTCAGGGGGATTAAGATGCTGCTGTGTGTGTGTTATTCTCGGGGATTAAGATGCTGCTGTGTGTGTTATTTTCAGAGGGTTTAAGATGCTGCCTTGTGTGTGTTATTGTCAGGGAGATTAGGATGCTGCTGTGTGTGTCGTATTCTCAGGGAGATTAAGATGCTGCTGTGTGTGTTTTAGTTTGAGCGGGATTAAGATGCTGCTGTTTGTGTGTTATTCTCAGGGGATTAAGATGCTGCTGTTTGTGTGTTATTCTCCGGGGGATTAAGATGCTGCTGTGTGTGTGTTATTCTGAGGGGGATTAAGATGCTGCTGTGTGTGTGTTATTCTCAGGGGATTAAGATGCTGCTGTGTGTGTGCTATGGTCAGGGAGATTCGGATGCTGTTGTGTGTGTGTTATTCTCAGGGGATTAAGATGCTGCTGTTTGTGTGTTATTCTCTGGGGGATTAAGATGCTGCTGTGTGTGTGTTATTCTGAGGGGGATTAAGATGCTGCTGTGTGTGTGTTATTCTCAGGGGATTAAGAAGCTGCTGTCTGTGTATTATTCTCAGGGGGATGAAGATGCTGCTGTGTGTGTGTTATTCTCAGGGGGATTAAGATGCTGCTGTGTGTGTGTTATTCTCAGGGGGATTAAGATGCTGCTGTGTGTGTGTTATTCTCACGGGCATTAAGAGCTGCTGTGTGTGTGCCATTCTCGGGGGATTAAGATGCTGCTGTGAGTGTTATTCTGAGGGGGATTAAGATTCTGCTGTGAGTGTTATTCTGAGGGGGATTAAGATGCTGCTGTGTGAGTTATTTTCAGGGAGATTAAGATGCTGCTGTGTGTGTGCTATGGTCAGGGAGATTTGGATGCTGTTGTGTGTGTGTTATTCTCAGTGTGATAAAGATGCTGCTGTTTGTGTGTTATTCTCAGGGGATTAAGATGCTGCTGTTTCTGTGTTATTCTCCAGGGGATTAAGATGCTGCTGTGTGTGTGTTATTCTGAGGGGGATTAAGATGCTGCTGAGTTTCTGTTATTCTCAGGGGGATTAAGATGCTGCTGTGTGTGTGTTATTCTTAGGGGGATTAAGATGCTCCTGTGTGTGTGTTATTCTCAGGGGATTAAGATGCTGCAGTATGTGTGTTATTCTCGGGGGGTTAAGATGCTGCTGTGTGTGTGTTATTCTCAGGGTGATTAAGATGCTGCTGTGTTCGTGTTATTCTCAGAGGGATGAAGATGCTGAGTTGTGTGTGTTATTCTCAGTGGGATTAAGATGCTGCTGTGTGTGTGTTATTCTCTGGGGGATTAAGATGCTGCTGTGTGTGTGTTATTCTGATGGGGATTATGATGCTGCTGTGTGTGTGTTATTCTCAGAGGGATTAAGAAGCTGCTGTGTGTGTGTTATTCTCAGGGAGATGAAGATGCTGCTGTGTGTGTGTTATTCTGACGGGGATTATGATGCTGCTGTGTGTGTGTTATTCTCAGGGGATTAAGCAACTGCTGCCTGTGTATTATTCTCAGGGGGATTAAGATGCTGCTGTGTGTGTGTTATTCTCAGGGGGAATGAAGGTGCTGTTGTGTGTGTGTTATTCTTAGGGGGATTAGGATGCTGCTGTGTGTGTGTTATTGTCAGGGAGATGAAGATGCTGCTGTGTGTGTGTTATTCTCAGGGAATTAAGAAACTGCTGTCTGTGTATTACTCTCAGTGGGATTAGGATGCTGCTGTGTGTGTGCTATTCTCGGGGGAATGAAGATGCTGCTGTGTGTGTGTTATTCTCAGGGGGATTAGGATGCTGCTGTGTGTGTGTTATTGTCAGGGAGATGAAGATGCTGCTGTGTGTGTGTTATTCTCAGGGGGATTAGGATGCTGCTGTGTGTGTGTTATTGTCAAGGAGATGAAGATGCTGCTGTGTGTGTGTTATTCTCGGGGGAATGAAGATGCTGCTGTGTGTGTGTTATTCTCAGGGGATTAAGATGCTGGTGTGTGCGTGTTATTCCCAGGGGGATTAAGATGCTGCTGTATGTGTGTTACTCTCAGGGGGTAAAGAGACGGCAGTGTGTGTGTTATTCTCAGGGGGATTTGGATGGTGCTGTGTGTGTGTTATTCTCAGGAGATTAAGATGCTGCTGTGTGTGTGTTATTCTCAGGGGGATTGAGATGCTGCTGTGTGTGTGATATTCTCAGGGGATGAAGACGCTGCTGTGTGTGTGTCAGTCGCAGGGAATTAGGATGGTGCTGTGTGTGTGTTATTCTCAGGTGATTAAGATGCTGCTCTGTGTGTGTTATTCTCAGGGGGATTAAGATGCTGCTGTGTGTGTGTGATTCTCAGAAGGATTAAGATGCTGCTGTGTGTGTGGTATTCTCAGGCAGATTAAGATGCTGCTGTGTGTGTTATTCTCAGGGGGATTAAGATGCTGCTGTGTGTGTGTTATTCTCAGGGGGATTAAGATGCTGCTGTCTGTATGTTATTCTCAGGGGGATTAAGATGCTGCTGTGTGTATATTATTCTCAGGGGGATGAAGATGCTGCTGTGTGTGTGTTATTCTCAGGGGGATTAAGAGGCTGCTGTTTGTTTGTTATTTTCGGGGGATTAAGATTCTGCTGTGTGTGTTATTCTCAGGGAGATTAGAATGCTGTTGTCTGTGTGTTGTTCTCAGGGGGATCGCGATGCTGCTGTTTGTGTGTTATTGTCAGGGTGATTAAGATGCTGCTGTGTGTGTGTTATTCTGAGGGGGATTATGATGCTGGTGTGTGTGTGTTATTCTCATCGGGATTAAAAGGCTGCTGTGTGTGTGTTATTCTCAGGGGGATTAAGATGCTGCTGTGTGTGTGATATTGTTAGGGGGATTAAGATGCTGATGTGTGTGTGTTATTCTCAGGGGGATTAAGATGGTGCTGTGTGTGCGTTATTCTCAGGGGGATTAAGATGCTGCTCTGTTTGTGTTATTCTCAGGTAGATTAAGATGCTGCTGCGTGTGTGTTATTCCCAGGGGGATTAAGATGCTGCTGTTTGTGTGTTATTCCCAGGAGGATTAAGATGCTGCTGTTTGTGTGTTATTCTCAGTGGGATTAAGAGACTGCTGTGTGTGTGTTATTCTCAGGGGGATTTGGATGGTGCTGTGTGTGTGTTATTCTCAGGGGATTAAGATGCTGCTGAGTGTGTGTTATTCTGAGGGGGATTAAGATGCTGCTGTGTGTGTGTTATTCTCAGGGAATGAAGAAGCTGCTGTGTGTGTGTTATTCCCAGGGGGATTAAGATGCTGCTGTGTGTGTGTTATTCTCAGGGGATTTAGATGCTGCTGTGTGTGTGTTATTCTGAGGGGGATTAACCTGCTGCTGTGTGTGTGGTATTCTCAGGGGGATTAAGATGCTGCTGTGTGTGTGTTATTCTCAGGGGATTAAGATGCTGGTGTGTGTGTGCCATTCTCAGAAGTATTAAGATGCTGCTGTGTGTGTGTTATTGTGAGGGTGATTAAGATGCTGCTGTGAGTGTGTTATTCTCAGGCAGATTAAGATGCTGCTGTGTTTGTGTGTTATTCTCAGGGGAATTACGATGCTGATGTATGTGGTATTCTCGGGGGAATGAAGATGCTGCTGCGTGTGTGTTATTCTCGGGGGGATTAAGATGATGTTGTGTGTGTGTTTTTCTCAGGGGGATTAAGATGCTGCTGTGTTTGTGTTATTCTCAGAGGGATGAAGATGCTGCTGTAAGTTTGTTATTCTGAGGGTGATTAAGTTGCTACTGTGTGTGTGTTATTCTCAGGGGGATTTGGATGCTGCTGTGTGTGTCTTATTCTCAGGGAGATGAAGATGCTGCTGTGTGTGTATTATTCTCAGGGGGAATAAGATGCTGCTGTGTGTGTGTTATTCTCAGGAGATTAAGATGCTGCTGTGTGTGTGTTATTCCTAGGGGGATTAAGATGCTGCTGTGTGCGTGTTATTCTGAAGGAGATTGAGATGCTGCTGTGTGTGTGTCATTCTCAGGGGGATTAAGATGCTGCTGTGTGTGTGTTATTCTCTAGGGATGAAGATGCTGCTGTGTGTGTTATTGTCAGAGGTATTAAGATGCTGCTGTGTTAGTGTTATTCTCAGGGGGATTAAGATGCTGCTGTGTGTGTGTTATTCTCAGGGGTATTTGGATGCTGCTGTGTTGTGTTTTATTAACTCTGCTGTGGTTTGTTTTAAAGTGCTGCTGTGTGTGTGTTGTTCTCAGGGATTAAGATGCTGCTGTGTGTGTGTCATTGTCAGAAGGATTATGATGCTGCTGTGTGTGTGTTATTCTGAGGGAGATTAGATGCTGCTGTGTGTGTGCTTATTCTCCAGGGGGATGAAGATGCTGCTGTGTGTGTGTTATTCTCAGGGTGATTAAGATGCTGCTGTGTGTGTGTTATTCTCAGGGGGATTAAGATGCTTCTGTGTGTGTGGTATTCTCAGGGGGATTAGGATGCTGCTGTGTGTGTGTCATTCTCGGGAGATTAAGATGCTGCTGTGTGTTATTCTGAGGGGGATTAAGATGCTGCTGTGTGTGTTATTCTCAGGGAGATTAAGATGCTGCTGTGTGTGTGCTATGGTCAGGGAGATTCGGATGCTGTGTGTGTGTTATTCTCAGGGGGATAAAGATGCTGCTGTTTGTGTGTTATTCTCAGGGGATTAAGATGCTGCTGTTTGTGTGTTATTCTTACGGGGATTAAAATGCTGCTCTGTGTGTGTTATTCTGAGGGGGATTATGATGCTGCTGTGTGTGTGTTATTCTCAGGGGGATTAAGAGGCTGCTGTGTGTGTGATATTCTGAGGGGGATTAAGATGCTGCTGTGTGTGGTATTGTTACGGGGATTAAGATGCTGCTGTGTGTGTGTTATTCTCAGGGGGATTAAGATGCTGCAGTGTGTGTGTTATTCTCAGGGGGATTAAGATGCTGCTGTGTGTGTGTTATTCTCAGGGGATTAAGATGCTGCTGTGTGTGTGTTATTCTCAGGGGATTAAGATTCTGCTGTTTGTGTGTTATTCTCAGGGCAATTAAGTTGCTGTGTGTGTGTTATTCTCAGGCAGATTAAGATGCTGCTCTGTGTGTATTATTCTCAGGGGGATTAGGATGCTGCTGTGTGTATGTTATTGTGAGGGAGATTCAGATGCTGCTGTGTGTATGTTATTCTCTGGGGGATGAAGATGCTGCTGTGTGTGTGTGTTATTCTCAGGAGGATTAATTTGCTGTTGTGCGTGTGTTATTCTCAGGGGGATTAAGATGCTGCTGTGTGTATGTTATTGTCAGGGAGATTCAGATGCTGCTGTGTGTATGTTATTCTCTGGGGGATGAAGATGCTGCTGTGTGTGTGTTATTCTCAGGGGGTTAAGAGACTGCTGTGTGTGTGTCATTCTCGGGGGATTACGATGCTGCTGTGTGTGTGTTATTCTCAGGGGGATTAAGATGCTGCTGTGTGTGTGTTATTCTCAGGGAGATTCAGATGCTGCTGTGTGTATGTTATTCTCTGGGGGATGAAGATGCTTCTGTGTGTGTGTTATTCTCAGGGGGTTAAGAGACTGCTGTGTGTGTGTCATTCTCGGGGGATTACGATGCTGCAGTGTGTGTTATTCTCAGGGAGATTAAGATGCTTCTGTGGTTGTGTTATTCTCAGGTGGATTAAGATGCTACTGTGTTTGTGTTATTCTCAGGGGGATTAAGGTGCTGCTGTGTGTGTTTGGTATTCTCCGGAGGATTAAGATGCTGCTGTCTGTGTGTTATTCTCTTGGGGATTAAGATGCTGCTGTGTGTGTGTTATTCTCTTGGGGATTAAGATGCTGCTGTGTGTGTGTTATTCTGAGGGGGATAAAGATGCTGCTCTTTGTGTGTTATTCTCAGAGGGATGAAGATGCTGCTGTGTGTGTTACTCTCAGTGGATTTAGCTGCCGCTATGTGTGTGTTATTCTCAGGGGATTAAGATGCTGCTGAGTGTGTGTTATTCTCAGGGGATTAAGGTGTTGCTGTGTGTGTTATTCTTGGGGGATTTGGAGGCTGCTGTGTGTGTGTTATTCTCAGGGGATTAAAATGCTGCTGTGTGTGTGTTATTCTCAGAGGATTAGGGTGCTATGTATGTTGTTTTTGGGGGAGTTGGCACATTCTGGGTATGAAACAGTCTTGAGGATCTTTTCACTTAATGTGAAATGTGTAATTAGGGGAATGCCGAAGCATTCACTCAGACATTTGCCATACGTTCTGTTCCAGTTTTCAGTAAATGCGTTAACATTCCCAGAGGAGCTACAGTTCCTGATCCTTACCTCCGGGTGCTGCTGGAACCTTCAGTCGTGTTCTATGAGTTTTTTAAGGTGGCAATGTTCAGGCACTCTGCATTCTGGGGAAAATCCTCAGTGCTGAGGGAGTGCCACATTGTCAGAGGGTCAATGCTGAGGGAGTGCTGCACTGTCAGAAAGTCAGTACTGAGGGAGTGCCACATTGTCAGAGGGTCAATGCTGAGGGAGTGCTGCACTGTCAGAGGGTCAGTGCTGAGGGAGTGCTGCACTGTCAGAAGGTCAGTACTGAGGGAATGCCGCACTGTCAGAGGGTCAGTGCTGAGGGAGTGCTGCACTGTCAGAGGGTCAGTGCTGAGGGAATGCCACACTGTCAGAGGGTCAGTGCTGAGGGAGTGGCACTGTCAGAGGGTCAGTGCTGAGGGAGTGCCGCACTGTCAGAGGTCAGTGCTGAGGGAGTGCCGCACTGTCAGAGGGTCAGTGCTGAGGGAGTGTGTCAGAGGGTCAGTGCTGAGGGAGTGCCGCACTGTCAGAGGGTCAGTGCTGAGGGAATGCCGCACTGTCAGAGGGTCAGTGCTGAGGGAGTGCTGCACTGTCACGTCACACTGTCAGAGGAGTGCTGTCAGAGTGCTGAGGGAGTGCGCACTGTCAGAGGGTCAGTGCTGAGGGAGTGCCGCACTGTCAGAGGGTCAGTGCTGAGGGAGTGCCGCACTGTCAGAGGGTCAGTGCTGAGGGAGTGCCGCACTGTCAGAGGGTCAGTGCTGCACTGTCAGAGGGTCAGTGCTGAGGGAGTGCCGCACTGTCAGAGGGAGTGCTTCAGATGAAGGGAGTGCTGCGCACTGTCAGAGGAAGTGTCAGAGGGTCAACGTGTGAGGGAGTGCCGCACTGTCAAGAGGGTCAGTGCTGAGGGAGTGCTGTCACATACTGAGGGAGTGTGCACTGGGAGTCAGAGGGTCATGAGGGAGTGCCCACTGTCAGAGGGTCGCACTGTCTCAGTGCTGCACTGTCAGAGGGTCTGCTGGTGCCGCCTGTGAGGAGTCAGTACTGGAAGAGTGCCGCACTGTCAGAGGGTCAGTGCTGAGGGAGTGCCGCACTGTCAGAGGGTCAGTACTGAAGGTGTGCTGCACTGTCAGAGGTTCTATTGAGGGATCTGCTGCTCAGAAGGTCAGTGCCGAGGGAGTGCCACACTGTCCGAGGGTCAGTGCTGAAGGAGTGTTGCACTGTCAGAGGATCAGTAGTGAGGGAGCACCGCACTGTCAGAGGGTCAGTAGTTGAGTATGCTTGACCTGGACCATCTGATGGGCAACACGACAGCTCAGTGACTATCGCTGTGCTGTGCAGATACACGGATTTGGGCCTGTGTCTGTGGGAGTTTGCACATTCTCCCCGTGCTTGCGTGGGTTTTCTCCAGGAGCTCCGGTTTCCTCCCACATCCCAAAGATGTGCTCTTAGGCTAATTGGCAAAAACAAATTCTCCCTAAATTGTCTCAAATTTGGTTTTTAATCCATAGATCTATAAACATGGACAGGGATCATGGGTAGAGATGGGAACATCGGGGTGGCGGCGCGGGCTCGTTGGGCCGAAGGGGCTGTTTGCTGTGCTGTTTTGTTCTTTGTTCTTTGTTCTTTGTACTGTGTGCAATTTTAGTCCCCTTATTTTAGTCCGGACATTCTCTCTTCCACCTTCTTCCACTGGGAAAAAGATACAAAAGTCTGAGGTCACATACCAACAGATTCAAGAACAGCTTCTTCCCTGCTGCTGTCAGATTTTTGAATGGACTTACCTCGCATTAAATTGATCTTTCTCTACAGCAAGATGGTGCCAGAGAACGTCAATCTCTTGCAAGCTGTGCCCAACATACTTTCTATCTTTTACTTATGTTCTATTTTTCTGAAACTTCATTCTAACTCTCTTAAACTCTCTAACAAAGCTTTAATCCTCTGCAGCCGAGCTATGGCTGTAGCACTACATTCTGCATTCTCTTTTTTCCTTCTCTATGAATGGTATGTTTTGTACAGTGCAGAAGATATAATACTTTTCAGTGTATGTTCATACATGGGACAATAGAACATTACAGCGCAGAACAGGCCCTTCGGCCTTCGATGTTGAGCCGACCAATTAGGAAAAAGCAATGACCCTCCAAACTAAACCATTCCCTTTTCGTCCATAAACTTATCTACTAACCTCTTAAACGCCACCAAACTTGGCGCATCTACAACTGCCGCAGGCAGGGCATTCCATACCCTAACCACCCTCTGGGTAAAGAACCTACCTCTGATATCCGTCCTATAACTATCACCCCTTAATTTAAAGCTATGTCCCCTCGTGCTAGCTTTCTCCATCCTAGGAAAGAAATAGTAAACTAAATCACATCATTTCACCAGATTATTCTCTGCTGGTGTGCAGACGGACAGACAGACTTGGGACAGCAGGAACATCTTATTATTTGACAGATGGAAATGTTGTGTTAATAAATTATTTATACGATCCTGGACTGATTTAATCCTCCTGTGTTTATGTTTGTGCAGAATAATTTTCTTTGGCATCCATTCGCTCTCGTATGATTGCTCTTGCTTGTAAATATATCGGGCAGGTATTCCCCTGAATCTTCTGCGCCTCGATTCCCCCCACTCCATTCCCCGCCCATCCCCAACACCCCCTCGCACATCCCCCTAACAACCCAACACCCCCTTCAACCCCCCACCCAACCCCACCACCACCCCCGCCCAACCCCAACACCCCCCTCGCACATCCCCCTAACAACCACAACCCACCATCAACCCCCCGCCCAATCCCCCCACCACCACCCCGCCCAACCCCAACCCCCCCTCGCACATCCCCCTAACAACCCAACACCCACCATCAACCCCCCGCCAATCACCACCACACCACCCCCCACCACCACCCCACCCCAACCCCACACCAAGCCCCTCGCCCCTCACACCCTAGCTCCCACCACACCCCCCTGCCCACCCCCCACCACCCCCCCGTCCAATCCTAACACCCCCTCGCACATTCCCCTAACACCCCTTCCCCACTGCCATCCGCCCACTTAACCTCAACACCAAGCCCCGTCTTCACACCCCCAGTCCCAACACCCCTAGCCCCAGCACCCCAACCTCAAGACCACCCTCTCACCCAACCCCAACACAAGCCCCTCTCACATCACCAGCCCCACACCCCTACCACAAGCCCCCTCTCACATGCCCCACCCTCAGCACCCCAATGCCTATCACCACCCCCCCCTGCCCAACCCCAACACCAAGCCTCCTCTCACAACCCCCCCGCCAGCACCCAACCCCCCATCAACATACCCCATCCAACCCCAACACCAAGCCCCCTCTAACATCCCCCAACACTCCAAACCCCCACCCCCCTGCCCATCCCCAACACCAAGCCCCCTCTCACAACTCCACTCCCAGCACTCCAACTCCTCACCACCACTCCCACGCCCAACCCCAACACCAAGGCTCTTTTCACATCCCCCTCCAATACTCCAACCCACCGCCAAACCATCATCCACCTCCCACCCCCCCCCCCCCGGTGTATTTTCTGTTAGTGGAGGTGTAGAGGTGGATAGTCTGCATTGGCTGCTGGGGAGGGTCTTCCAGTCCCACCGAGGTCTATGGCGTTTTGTGTGTTTCCCTGCCGCCCCCCTCCACCATTGGAGAACTTTCTCCAATTGGTAGGCTACCTGAGTCTCTAGGTGAACACTGTGGAGAGTGGAGTCATAGAGTCACAGAGGTTTATAGCATGGAAACAGACCCTTCGGCCTAACTTGTCCATTCCGTGTTTTTTTAAAACCCTAAGCTAACCCCAATTGCCCGCATTTGGCCCATATCCCTCTATACCCATCATACCCATGTAACTGTCTAAATACTTTTTAAAAGACAAAATTGTACCCACCTCTACTACTACCTCTGGCAGCTTGTTCCAAACACTCATCACTTTCTCTGTGAAAAAAAATTGCCCTTTTGGACACTTCTGTATGTCTCCCCTCTCACCTTAAACTTATCCTTTCTAGTTTTAGACTCCTCTACCTTTGGGAAAAGATATTGACTATATTGCTGACCTATGCCCCTCATTATTTTATAGACCTCTATAACATCATCTCAAAGCTTGCTACGCTCCAGAGAAAAAAGTCCCAGTCTATCCAGCCTCTCCATATAACTCAAACCATCCCGGTAACATCCTAGTAAATCTTTTCTGCACTCTTTCTAGTTTAATAATACCCTTTCTATAATAGGGTGATGAGAACTGTACACAGTATTCCAAGTGTGGCCTTACCAATGTCTTGTACAAGTTTAACAAGATGTCCCAATTCCTGTATTCAATGTTCTGATCGATGAAACCAAGTATGCTGAATGCCTTCTTCACCACTCTGTCCACCTGTGACTCCACTTTCAAGGAGCTATGAACCTGTACCTCTAGATCTCTTTGGTCTGTAACTCTCCCCAACACCCTACCATTAACTGAGTAAATCCTGCCCTGGTTCAATTTACCAAAATGCATCATCTTGCATTTGTCTAAATTAAACTCCACCTGCCATTCGTCAGCCCACTGGCCCAATTGATCAAGATCCTGCTGCAATTGGAGGTAACTTTCTTCACTGTCCACTATGCCACCGATCTTCTATTTCAACACAGGAAATCTGATAGTTTTCAAATTATTGCCTATTTCCGGA
The DNA here is from genome assembly GCA_024679065.1 of Sphyrna mokarran. Lineage (NCBI taxonomy): Eukaryota > Metazoa > Chordata > Chondrichthyes > Carcharhiniformes > Carcharhinidae > Sphyrna > Sphyrna mokarran. The sequence goes on from JAGIQG010000006.1 coordinate 6,526,366, forward strand.
AGCTCCCTTTTCTCCTGTGAGTAGGGACAGGATGGGGAAGTGGAGCTTATCTAACGAGGGCATATTGGAATCCAGATGACATGTTTTACATGGGACTATTTAGACATTAAACCAGAAACCGCATTTCACAACCTTAGAAAGAAACTTCCTGCCAGAAACAACTTATATTACAGTTCAGACATCAATGAGATTTCCCTGCAAATGAGCGAAGTCACATCATTGTGCCGGAAAACTCATAACTGTTTCACTGGAAGGGAAGTTTTTGTCTGTGTGTGGTGTAGACACGCTTCTAGCACATGTTCATACACATATTGACACACACCCACATTAAAACATTCACCCATGCATATTAATACACATTTATCCACTGTTACTCATACATGCACACTCACTCACTAGCACTCACTCACACACAGCCACACTCACATTCATTCACACACACTCACTAACATTCACACACACACACAAACTATTGACACACACATTTGACAGATCTACACATGGAAAGACGCACGCACACACACAGTCTCACTCACACACACATAGACACACATACAGTCCCACTCACACACACACACACTCACACACATGCACTCACACACTCTCTCACACACACACACAAACACAGTCTCACACACACTCATACACACACATAGTCTCACACACACACACACACACACACATGCACACAAAGAATGTCATTCACACATACACACACAGACACACATATACACACACACAGCTTCACTCACACACACACGCACGCACACAGTCTTGCTCACACTCACACACGCACACCACACACACACACAGCCTTACCTACACACACACACAAACACAGCCTCAATCACACACACACACACAGCCTCACTCACGCACACACACACACACACACACCACACAGCCTCACTCTCACACACACACACACAACACACACAGCCTCACACACACACAGCCTCACTCACTCACACACACACACACCTCACTCACACACACACACACACCACAGCCTCACACACACACACACACACACACACAGAGGACTGAATGTTTTCCCTGTGACAGATGTTGGATTAGCTGGCCAGTAGCAGTGTAAATGTGTAGGGTTACGGGGATAGGACCTGGAGGCTCGATGGTTTGACTGACCCCCTTCTGCACTGTGAGGATTCTATGATTCTGTGACCCACACACAGACACCGTTTTGACTGTGTCGCGCTGTATGGGTGGGAGAATCTGACGGTGGGCTCAGTCTGAACTCAAATAGCGGCGACTGTGTGGGAATGAAAGCAGAGTAAACTAGACTAAACTGGCAGACTGCATTCAGGGATTGGTCAATGGGGAAGCAGACAATTAGGGGATATTTCAAAACTCGCAGAATAGATACATTTTAGCAAGAAATATAATTTCCCAGCAAAGGACTCATCTTCTGGAGTAAACCAAGAAGACTAAAATAAACAACAAAAAAGCAGAAATTGTGCAAAGTCGTGTCAGGACAGAAGATTGGGCAAAATATTGAAACCACAAAGGATGAGTAAAAGAATGATAATGAGGGGAACATTAGATTACAAGAGAAAGCTGCCAAAAATATAAACACAATAAGAGCTTCTATAAATATTTAAGTAAAAAAAAATTAACAAAGTGAGCCCTGATCTGATAGAAAGTGAGTCTGGGAATTAATAATCAAAAACAGGATGAATTGAACAGGTATTTGCATCAATCTTCACTATACAAGTAACATCTTAGGAACTGGGTGTCACAGTGATGAGAACTGCTGCTTCACAGTGTCAGGGACCTGGGTTCAATTCCTAACTTGGGTCACTGTGAGTGTCTATCACATTGCAAAGATGTGTGGCATACAGTCATAGAGATTTACTGCATAGAAACAGGCCCTCTGGCCCAACTTGTCCACGCCACCTCTTTTTTTAACCCCAAGGGTAATCCCAATTGCCACCATTTGGCCCATATCCCTCTATACCCATTGTACTCCTGTAATTGTCTGAGCGCTTTTTAAAAAACAAAATTGTACCCACCTCTATCCTACCTCTGGCAGCTTGTTCCAGACACTTACCACCCTCTGTGTGAAAAAATTGCCCCTCTGGACCCTTTTGTATCTCTCCCCTCTCACCTTAAATCTAGGCTGGTTGGTCGGCCATGCTAAATTGTCCCTTGGTGTCAAAGGGATTAGCAGGGTGAATATGTGGATTACAGAGATAGGGCTTGGGTGGGATTGTTGTCAGTACAGACTCGATGGGCTGAATGGTCTCTTTCTGGACTATAGGGATTCTATGATCAGGAAATGAGACACTTCCATCAGGAAAGTGACACTGAGCAAATTGGTGGCAATCAAATTCCTGGATCATAGAGAAAAGAGATTTACCACATGGAAACAAGCTCTTTGGCCCAACTTGCCCATGCTACCCTTTTTTCTAACCATTAAGCTCGTCCCAATTGCCCACTTTTGGCCCATTTCTCTCAATACCTATCTTACCCATGTAACTGTCTAAATGCTTTTTAAAAGACAAAATTATACCCACATCTACTACTACCTCTGACAGCTTGTTCCAGACACTCACCACCCTCTGTGTAAAAAAAATTGCCCCTCTGGACACTTTTTGTATCTCTCCCCTCTCACCTTGAACCTATGCCCTCTAGTTTTAGACTCCCCTACCTTTGGGAAAAGATATTGACTATCTAACTGACTGTGCCCCTCATTATTTTATAGATCTCCATAAGATCGCCCCTCAGCCTCCTACGCTCTAGGGAAAAATGTCCCAGTCTATCCAGCCTCTCCTTATAACTCAATCCATCAAATCCCGATAGCATCCTAGTAAATCTTTTCTGCACTCTTTCTAGTTTAATAATACCCTTTCTATAACAGGGTGAACAGAACTGTACACAGTATTCCAAGTTACCAATGTCTTGTACAACTTCAACAAGACGTCCCTGTATTCAATGTTCTAGAACATAGAACCATTACAGCGCAGAACAGGC